>CM053037.1:64767713-64872658 GCA_028564925.1 Lithobates sylvaticus | reverse complement strand
GTTTGATATACTTCACGATCGGGTCCCTCTCTCCACTTTTTCTCATTTTGATTGCTTCACCACCCACGGAGGGTGAGCCATTACTGCAGGACTGCGGTACACCCTCATATCTTCAAGTGGAGGGTTATTCCAGGTTATACTGCTGTGGGGAAGTGGAGATTCCGATTTGGGACCGTTTTACCTTTAAGCAGAGTGTACTGAGAACCATACGGGGGATTGGAGAGCTGGAGATTGCCACAGGAGTTCCTGTAGATGCCCAGTTTAATCTTAAGAGAGGTGAGAGGCTAGAGAGCACTATTTTTGAGCAGACCCTCACTACCCAGCACCCCCCACGTGTGGAGAAAAGAAAAAAAAGAAAAAAAAAAAAAAAAAAAAAGTTTTACATATCTGCGCTATAGAGACTAATAGAGTTTTTTATGGGTGTCACTTCTATCACACCATTTCTTCTATGAACCACTCAATGGACTTGTTACTCACTGATTGATTGATTTATTGCTCCATGCATCTTTTTTATGGTTTTTTAAATGCGATTAGAGATCTTGTGTTTTACATCACTTTTATCCACATATATGTTTTTTAACAGTGATTGTATATACATTAAGTGTTCACTTATTATTTATTTATTTATTCATTTTTCATTGTGTGCACATTTATGATCAATTCACTGCACTTTGTGTAATATCAGCCTTTGAGTCACGATCTAGTGACCACTGTTTGGTTTGATCACACAGTTATTAGCTATTTTTGATGCAGTTATAGAGCACTTTAAACACTTGATGCACTTTAGCGCAAAAACACTGCCTATTTATTTTTGATGCCTTATCCCCTATTGATTTAACAGATGTCTATGCTATGCATAGGTAAAATGACTTTGGCAGATCTTCCTGCCCAGGGGGTGGTCTCGGACATATTGGAGATTTGAGCTGCCTTCCAGGCCCATCTGGTTTTTCTCCATCTGATATCGGGAGCCTGAGTCCTCATGAGATTGGACAATACGACGGCGGTGTCGTACATCAAAAGACAGGGGGCACTCGCAGTCTCTCCCTTTTGAAGGAAGTGAATCCAATTATGTCCTGGGCTCAGGCGAACTTGAAGGACCTGACGGCAGTATATCTTCCTGGGGTCCAAAAATGTCCAGGCGGATTTTCTGTCAAGAACCTCCTTGAACAACGAGTGGTCTCTCCACTCGGAAGTCTTCAACTGGATCCTGTCATTGGGAATGGTTCCAGAAGTGGACCTGTCTGCATCTTCTTGCAATGCCGAGATGAGGAATTATTATACCAGGTATCGCTGTCCCCAAGCCATGGGGTGGATGCTCTCACGGATCAGTGGAATTTCCACAAGACCTATGCCTCTCCACCAGTTCCGATCAGTCTTCGGTTCCTTTCGAGACTCAGACAGGAGACGCAGAGATAGTGGCGATCATCCCATACTGGCTCAATAGGCCATGGTTTCCGCTCCTGTTACAGTTGAGTTACCGGGACCCAGTTCCGCTTCCCTCCAAATCGGATCTTCTTCTATAGGGAACATCCCTTCATCCGGGTCCGTCCCATCTCCATCTGATGGTTGAGAGGAAGAGGCTGGAAGCATTAGGTTGTCCAAGTTCAGCAATTGCTACCCTGCTGAACGCTAGATGGCAAGGTACAAATAAAGTTTACCAGAGAATTTGGTCTAAGTTTATGGACTACGTCTCCCCTTCCGGGGGTTCCTGTAGTAATCCAGAAATAAAGGATGTACTAGGATTTCTCCAGACAAGGTTGGATCTCCCTTTGTCTGTAAACTCCCTGCGAGTTCAAGTTTCAGCAATATCTGCTTTTGCTGGTATTTCCTGGGCAAGGAATCCCCTTACCAGACAATTTTTCAGAGGAGTATCAAGGCTTAGGCCCCAGAGAAAACCAAGGTTCTCTAAATGGGATCTTTCTTGGGTGCTAGATTTTTTTCTCAGAAGATTCTTTCCAATGGATGGATGAACTATCCATGAAGGACATTTCCCTTAAAACAGCCTTTCTAGTGGCCATAACATTGGCTAAAAGAGTGTCGGAAATCAGTGCTCTAGGTTCCAAAGAGCCTTTCCTTACCTTCTTCCCTGATCGGGTAGTTCTGGTTCCAATGCTAGGATCAAATCCTAAAGTATCATCAGTGTTTCATGAGAACCAGGAAATTGTTCTCCCAACCTTTCAGTCAGAGGATTCTTCAACTAACCATCCCTTGGATGTCGGTGAGGTCTTGAAAAGCTACTTAGAAGCTACTGCACCTTTTCAGAAGATCAGATCATCTGTTTGTCTACTTTTATGGAAAGAATAGAGGACTGCCTGCTTCCTCTAGAACTATTGCAAGTTGGATTGTCCAAGCTATCCAAAGGGCATATGCAGCTAAAGGACTGGTTCCTCCAGAAACAGTGACTGCTCATTCTACCAGGAGTATGTCAACATCATGGGCGGCCTCCCGACACGTATCGGCGGAGGTGATCTGCAAAGCGGCCTCTTGGTCGTCAAACACTTTCATGAGGCATTATTGTGTTGAGCCAGCGGCTCTTTCCTCTGTTAATTTCGGTTTAAATGTTTTATCTGTTTGAACGGTGCCAATTAAACCTTCTTTTGTTGAACCAGCAATTTGTGCCCACCCGAGTCTGTATGGCTAGTTATTTCCCATACGTAGGCTGCCATGGAGTCAGTCAGGAAAACGGAAAATTTATATCAAATACTTACCGTAATTTTCCTTTCCTGATGGACTCCATGGCAGCCGGAGTCTCCCTCCCATTTGCTGGAGTAGGCTAAGTTATGGAACACAGTCTCTGATTAGGAGCAAAGATTTATGGGAGTGGGGTCCTATGAGGTATGAGAGGCGGGATTAACCCATACGTAGGCTGCCATGGAGTCTATCAGGAAAGGAAAATTACCGTAAGTATTTGATATAAATTTTCCGTTTTCCTGATGGACTCCATGGCAGCAGGAGTTCCCTCCCATTGCTGGAGTAGGCTAAGTTATGGAACACGGTACCTAGCTGGGAGCAAAGATTTATGGGAGTGGGGTCCTATGAGGTAGGAGAGGCGGGATTAACCCATACGTAGGCTGCCATGGAGTCCATCAGGAAAGGAAAATTACGGTAAGTATTTGATATAAATTTTCCATTATAAAACCAGCAAAAAAATCATAAAACCTTTAAAAAAAATAAAATCAGTAAAAAAAATAATAAAACGAGTAAAAAAACAATAAAACGAGTAAAAAAAATAAAAAAAATGTAAAAAGTAATACAAAAAAGGAAAAAACAATCAAACCAGAAAAAAATAATAAAACCAGTAGAAAAAATATAAAACCAGTTAAAGAAAAAACAATAAAACCAGTAAAAAACAATAAAATCTGTAAGAATAATTATAAAACCAGCAAAAAATATAATAAAACCAGTAACAAAATATAAAACCAGTAAAAAACAATAAAATCGGTAAAACAATTATAAAACCAGCAAAAAAATTATAAAACCAGTAAAAAACATAATAAAACTAGTAACAAAATTATAAAACCAGTAAAAAAAAGATCAAAAAATTAAAAAAATAATAAAAAATGTAAAAAATCAATCAAACCAGAAAATAATAATAAAACCAGTAAGAAATAATAAAACCAGTATAAAAATTATAAAACCAATAAAAAAAAAATAAACCAGTAAAAAAAACAATAAAGCCAATAAAAAAATGATAAAACCAGTAAAAAATAATAAAACAAGTAAAAAAATTACAAAATCAGTAAAAAAACAAATAAAACTAGTAAAAAAACATAAAACCAGTACAAAAATATTAAAACCAGTAAAAATTATAAAATCAGTAAAAAAATGTAAAAACCAGTAAAAAAAATTAAAACCAGTCAAAAAACAAACAAAAAAACAGTAAAAATAATAAAACCAGTAAAAAAATTATAAAACCAGCAAAAAAAAATTATAAAACGAGTAAAAAACTAATAAAACCAGTAAAAAAACAAATAAAACCTGTAAAAAACATAAAAATGTAAAAAAAAAAAAAACACTAAAACCAGTTAAAAAAATTATAAAACTAGTTAAAAATGATAAAACCAGTAAAAAAAAAACAAAAAAAACTGTAAGAAATAATAAAACCAGTATAAAAATTATAAAACCAATAAAAAATTATAAAACCAGTAAAAAACAAAAAAGATTTAAAAATAAATAAAACCAGTAAAAAACAATAAAACCAGTAAAAAAAATTATAAAGTCAGCAAAAAAATCATAAAACCTTAAAAAAAAACAGTCAAAAAAAACTAATAAAACCAGTAAAAAACGAATAAAACCAGTAAAAAAAAATGTAAAAAATAATACAAAAAAACTATCAAACAAAACTAAAAAAAAATAATAAAACTAGTAAAAAAAAATTATAAGACCAGTAAAAAAAAAACAAATAAAACCTGTAAAAAAAAAAAAAAAAAGAAATGTAAAAGAAAAAAATTATAAAACTAGTCAAAAATTATAAAACCAGTAAAAAATAATAACACTAGTAAAAAAGGAATAAAACCAGTAAAAAATAATAAAACCAGTAAACAAATAATAAAACCAGTATAAAAATCATAAAACCAATAGAAAAACAATAAGCCAGTAAAAAATAATCAAACCAGTAAAAAAAAAAAAAAAAAAATTATAAAACCAGAAAAAAATTATTAAACAAGTAAAAAAAATTACAAAATCAGTAAAAAAAAAAAATAAAACTAGTAAAAAAAAATTAGAAAACCAGTAAAAAAAAATTAAAAAAAATAAAAACTGTAAAAATAATAAAACCAGTAAAAATAAATAAACCAGTAAAAAACAATAAAACCAGTAAAAAACAATAAAATCTGTAAAAAACGAATAAAACTAGTAAAAAAAACAAATAAAACTTGTAAAAAAATGAAATAAAACCAGTAAAAAAAAAAATAAAACCAGTAAAAAAATTATAAAACCAGTAAAAAAAATTATAAAACCAGTAAACAAATAATAAAACCAGTAAAAAAATTATAAAACCAGTAAAAAAAATTATAAAACCAGTAAACAAATAATAAAACCAGTAAAAAAAAATAAAACCAGTAAAAAAAAAATAAAACCAGTAAAAAAAAAAGACAATAAAACCAGTAAAAAAAATTATAAAACTAGTAAAAAAACGATAAAACCAGATTTTTTTTTAAATCAGTAAAAAAACGATTTTGTTTGGGTATAGCGTCGCATGACAACACAATTGCCAGTTAAAACGACGCAGTGCCGTATCGCAAAAAATGGCCTGGTCATTGAGCAGCCAAATCTTCAGGGGCTGAAGTGGTTAAACATTTCAAAAAACAGTTACATTCCTGGAATGCCGGGGTTGCTAACTGTCACATTTGCTTGTGTTCTCAAACAAACTGTCAAACCCTCAAATGTCTGGGGTCATAACTGAGCAAACAGAAGCAGCTTCCTTGGCTGTAAAACAGTGGTCCTCAACCTCAGTCCCCAAGTACCCCCAATGAGCCATGTTTTGGGAACTTCCCTTAGATAAAATAGCTCTTATCAATACCATGTCATTTATATTGATTTAAAGCAGCTGTGCAAAGTAAAGGAAAATCTGAAAACATGGCCTGTTGGGGGTACTTGAGGAATGAGGTTGGGATCCACTGCTGTAAAGGATAGAAGGGTTTAATTCTGTTTTAGCCCTCGTTCACATTGGAGCTACTTGTCATGACAGGTCAAATCGCATGACAAGTCGCACCCTATTGCTAGCAATCACACTGTTCAAATCGGTGTGACGCCGACTTTACAGCGCCGCATCAATTTGAAAAAGTACTTCCTGCACTACTTTTGACGATTTTGGGTGCAACTCGCATAGAGATCTGTGCATGAAGCCGCACAGATGTCTTCCAAGTCCCACTGACATGCAGCTTTGAAATTGTGAGATTTCAGATGAAGTTGCACAATCTCAAAGTCGCAGTCAATGTGAACGTGGGCTTAAGGCTGTCAGCAGTTCAGCCTCTACAAACTCAGCAGTGTCTAAAAATAAAAAGCAACTGATGTGCAGAGCAGGGTGAGACCGTGTATTTCCTGATTCTAAGCCGTATAGACACTTATTTTTAATGTTTTACATAGCTTTACCTGCAAAAGGGGCCAGCCTGACGTGATCTAGCAGGACTTTATTTTCTGACTAAAGTTCCACTTTAAATCTGCCAGTCTGCCATTTTCTCGCTAGAAAACTACTTAGAACCCCACACATTAGATATTTTTTTTTAAAATAGAGGCCCCGGAGAATAAAATGGTTGTTGCAATTTTTTATGTCGCACGATGACACACAAGGCGGAACTTTATCTGAAAAATAAGCCAGCCTGAAGTGATCTAGCAGGATCTAATTTTCTGACTAAAGTTCCACTTTAAATTGATGGGTTTAGTTACGCTTTAAGGGCTTGTTCACACTTGCAGTTGGGGGGCAGTAAAAATAGGCACTGTGGGCATAAGGTAACAAGGGAAGAGGCAGTGAAGTGACAGACTCATCATCCAAGGACACAGCCTTCAGGGGACAGCTGAATAGAAAGCTGGACTGTCCTGGCAAAGCTGGAACAGTTGGTAAATATGTGGATGTAGTTTTTGGTAGTGATTTTTGGCATCTGTTCCTATTCAGAATGTAAGTGCACTGTGTCATTTCCCATAGCCACTCAATCTGCTTTATTACTGTGTTATATGGAAGCCTCTTCTAAAGTATAGGCACACCATGTCAGGGTCACAAAAGAAAAAACATAGAGAAGTGGCCCCATAGGATTCTCACCCTTATTACCCATTTGTTTTTTAACTACCTCAATACTGGGCACTTTCACCCCCTTCCTGCCCAGACCAATTTTCAGCTTTCTGTGCTCTCACACTTTTGCCCCATACACACGATCGGACTTTCCGACAACAAAACCGTGGAATTTTGTTCGAAGGTTGTTGGCTCAAACTTGTCTTGCATACACGCAGTCACACAAATGTTGGCCAACAATTACGATCGTAGTTACATACAAGATATACGGCGAGCCGATAAAAAGGAAGTTCAATAGTCATGTGCCACCCTTTGGGCTCCTTCTGCTAATGTTGTGTTTGAGTATTGATTCCAAGCATGTGTGTACTTTTGTGTGACAGACTTGTGTACACACGATCGGAAAGTCCAACAACAAAAATTTGTTGGCAGAAAATTCGAGAACCTGCTAGCCAACATTTGTTGGCGGAAAGTCTGACAACAAATGTTCGATGGAGCATACACACGGTCGGACTTTCCGCCAACAAGCTCACTCCCAACATTTGTTGTCGGAAAATCCGATCGTGTGTACACGGCATTAGAATGACAATTACTCAGTCATGCTACACTGTACCCAAATGAATATTTTACAATTTTGTTTACATAAATAGGGCTTTCTTTCGGTGGTATTTATTCACCACTGGGGTTTTTATTTCTTGCGATGTAAGCAAAAAAAGAGCAATTTTTTTTGAAAAAAAACAATATTTTCTACTTTCTGTTTTAAAAGAAATCCAATAAAATCACATTTCGTAATAAATTTAGGCAAGAATGTATTCTGCTACATGTCTTTGGTAAAAAAAAAAATCCTGATAAGTGTATGATAATTGGTTTGTGTGAAAGTTATACTGTCTACAAGCTATGCTACGTATCATTGAAAATTGATCAATCCTGATGTACTGACATTTTCCGAGGCCCTAAAATGCCAGGATAGTACAAATATCCCCCAAATTACCCCTTTTTGTAAATATGACAGTCCAAGGTATTTAGTAAGAGGCATGGTGAATTTTTCGAAGTTGCAATTTTTTGCCCACAATTATTTGGAAAATTACGATTTTTTTTTTCCATAAAATAGTCATATTAACAAGTTATTTCAAATTCTCACACATGGCATAAGTAAACTTGCAATTACACCCCAAAATATTTTCTGCTACTCCTCTTGAGTATGGCAATACTACATGTGTGAGACTTTTCCACAGCCGGCCACATACAGAGGCCCAACATGCAGGGAGCGCCATCAGGTGTTCTAGAGACATAAATGACACATCTAATTTCCTGACTCCCTATCACATTTTTGTAGGCCCTGGAGCACCAGGACAATAGAAATGCCCACAAAATGACCCTATTTTAAAAAGCAAACACCCCAACATATATTCTATGAGGCATGTTGAGTTATTTGAACGTCGTTTTTTTTCCACAAGTTTATGGAAAATGTGGAAAGAAAATGCTAATTTATTTTGTTTACACAAAGATGTCAAATTATAAGATATTTCTAAAACATAGCATGTTACACCCCAAAATACATTTTGCTACTCCACCTGAGTATGGCATTAACCACAAGACATGTGCACAACAGAAAAATTTGTTTAGTTTCGTTTCGTTTCTGTTAGTTTCCGTTGATTCGTAACGATTCGTAAATTCATAAGTCGTCGGTGTTTGTATTCGGACTCGTTCGTATTTTCGTAAGTCGTCGGTGTTCGTATTCGGACTCGTTCGTATTTTCGTAAGTCGTCGGTGTTCGTATTCGGACTCGTTCGTATTTTCGTAAGTCGTCGGTGTTCGTATTCGGACTCGTTCGTATTTTCGTAAGTCGTCGGTGTTCGTATTCGGACTCGTTCGTATTTTCGTAAGTCGTCGGTGTTCGTATTCGGACTCGTTCGTATTTTCGTAGAGTTATTTTTTCGTTGATTCGTTTTCCATTAGTCTAATTTTCGTTTATTCGAAATTCGTATTTCCGTTGTATTTTGTATTCGGACGCATTCGTATTTTCGTAGATTTAGTTACATTCGTACTTTCGTAAGATTGATTTATTCGTACTTTCGTAACATTGTTTTCGTAGATTCGTAATTGGAGCATAATTCATAATTTTATGTAATGTGTATGCTATTATTACATTGTAAGAGACACAGAAAATTACGAATCAAAAAAAAAAAGTTACGAATGTACGAATTTTTTCGTTCAATCCATTCGAAGCACGTTAAGCAGCGCCATTGTAAGAGACATGGAAAATTACAAATCGACAAACACAACAAAAAAAGTTACGAATGTACAAATTTTTTCGTTCAATCCATTCGAAGCACGTTAAGCAGCTCCATTGTAAGAGACACGGAAAATTACGAATCAACATACAAAAAAAAAAGTTACAAATGTACGAATTTTTTCGTTCAATCCATTCGAAGCACGTTAAGCAGCGCCATTGTAAGAGACACGGAAAATTCAGAATCAACAAACAAAAAAAAAAGTTACGAATGTACGAATTTCTTTGTTCATTTTGATGTTCGTTGTTTCTGTTTTCGTTTTTCGGATTTTCATTCTTTCGTAGTTTCGTTGTTTCTAATTTAATTATTTCGTATTTTCGTTGTTTTTCTTATTCGTTCGTTTCGATAGTTCGTTATTCGTTAGAATTTTTAGCAAATCATTCGTTCATTCGTGCGATAACGAATGAACGAATATAACGAATTTGAACGGAAAACGAATCGTAACTAAACGAATTGCACATGTCTAATAACCACATAGGTTAGACTTTTACACAGCCTGGCCACATACAGAGGCCCAACATTTAAGTAGCACCGGCAGGCGTTCTAAAGACATAGATTACACATTTCATTTCCTGACCCTACCTATCACATTTTTGAAGGCTCCTGATCCTATTTGTTAGGATTCTGTCCTCAGTTTTCATTTCAGAGCCACTGCTTTCTATTGGCTCATACTCGTTATCCAAGTCTGACGGAGAGAGTTCCCCACTACTCTCCTCCAACATACTCTGGAGTATATGGAAACTCTCCTCGCTGCTGAATATTTTTTTAGCCATGTTGACAGATTACTGGGACAGATGTGTCAGATGTATGACAGATTTTGATCACTGCGACAGATGTGGTAGATGATCACAGATAAATGTGTGCAGATGTGCACTGGAACAGATGTGGCAGATGATTACGGACAGATGTGTGCAGATGTGCACTGGGACAGATGCGGCAGATGATCACGGACAGATGTATGCAGATGTGCACTGGGACAGATGTGGCAGATGATCACACACAGATGTGTGCAGATGTGCCCTGGGACAGATGTGGCAGATTATCACAGACAGATGTGGCACATGATCACGGACATATCTGTGCATATGTGCACTGGGAAAGATGTGGCAGATGATCAAAGGCACATGTGGCAGATGATCACAGACAAATGTGCGCAGATGTTCACTGGGGTAGATGTAGCAGATGTTCACTGGGACCGATGTGGCAGATGATCATGGACAAATGTTCGCCAGATGTGCGCAGATGATCACAGACAGATGTGGCAGATGATCACGGACAGATGTGTGCAGAGGATCACGGACAGATGTGTGCAGAGGATCACGGACAGATGTGTGCGGATGATCACGGACAGATGTGCGCAGATCATCATGGACAGATGTGCGCAGATTATCAAGGACAGATGTGCGCAGATGATCAAGGACAGATATGGCAGATGATCATGGACAGATGTGCGCAGATGATCACGAACATATGTGGCAGATGATCACTGGGACAGATGTGGCAGATGGTCACTGTCAGGGGGACACAAGCGCATTAGTATTGCGCGGCTGCGCAGGCACGTAGTTGTGTGATCACCCTCATTCTGAGGGACGTTCAGGAACATCCACTCAGAAGGAGGAAGCGCCCACCCGGCTGTTTATATGCAGTGACCGGATGGAAAGAAGTTAAATACAGTGGCTTGTGAAAGTATTTGGCCCCCTTGAACTTTTCAACCTTTTGCCACATTTCAGGCTTCAAACATAAAGATATAAAATTTTAATTTTTTGTGAAGAATCACCAACAAGTGGGACACAATTGTGAAGTGGAACGAAATCTATTGGATTGTTGAAACTTTTTTAACTAATAAAAAAATGAAAAGTGGGGCGTGCAAAATTATTCGGCCCCCTTGCGTTAATACTTTGTAGAGCCACCTTTTGCTGCGATTACAGCTGCAAGTCGCTTGGGGTATGTCTCTATCAGTTTTGCACATCGAGAGACAGAAATTCTTGCCCATTCTTCCTTGCAAAACAGCTCGAGCTCAGTGAGGTTGGATGGAGAGCGTTTGTGAACAGCAGTTTTCAGCTCTTTCCACAGATTCTCGATTGGATTCAGGTCTGGACTTTGACTTGGCCATTCTAACACCTGGATACGTTTATTTGTGAACCATTCCTTTGTAGATTTTGCTGTATGTTTGGGATCATTGTCTTGTTGGAAGATAAATCTCCGTCCCACTTTCAAGTCTTTTGCAGACTCCAACAGGTTTTCATCCAGAATGGTCCTGTATTTGGCTGCATCCATCTTCCCCTCAATTTTAACCATCTTCCCTGTCCCTGCTGAAGAAAAGCAGGCCCAAACCATGATGCTGCCACCACCATGTTTGACAGTGGGGATGGTGTCTTGAGGGTGATGAGCTGTGTTGCTTTTACGCCAAACATATCGTTTTGCATTGTGGCCAAAAAGTTCGATTTTGGTTTCATCGGACCAGAGCACCTTCTTCCACATGTTTGGTGTGTCTCCCAGGTGGCTTGTGGCAAACTTTAGATGAGACTTTTTATGGATATCTTTGAGAAATGGCTTTCTTCTTGCCACTCTTCCATAAAGGCCATATTTGTGCAGTGTACGACTTTGATTGTTGTCCTATGGACAGACTCTCCCACCTCAGCTGTAGTTCTCTGCAGTTCATCCAGAGTGATCATGGGCCTCTTGGCTGCATCTCTGATCAGTCTTCTCCTTGTCTGAGCTGAAAGTTTAAAGGGACAGCCAGGTCTTGGTAGATTTACAGTGGTCTGATACTCCTTCCATTTCAAAATGATCGCTTGCACAGTGCTCCTTGGGATGTTTAAAGCTTGGGAAATCTTTTTGTATCCAAATCCGGCTTTAAACTTCTCCACAAAAGTATTACGGACCTGCCTGGTGTGTTCCTTGGTCTTCATGATGCTCTCTGCGCTTTCAACAGAACCCTGAGACTATCACAGAGCAGGTGCATTTATACAGAGACTTGATTACACACAGGTGGATTCTATTTATCACCATCAGTCATTTAGGACAACATTGGATCATTCAGAGATCCTCGCTGAACTTCTGGAGTGAGTTTGCTGCACTAAAAATGTTTAAAATATCCAATAGATTTCGTTCCACTTCACAATTGTGTCCCACTTGTTGGTGATTCTTCACAAAAAATTAAAATTTTATATCTTTATGTTTGAAGCCTGAAATGTGGCAAAAGGTTGAAAATTTCAAGGGGGCCGAATACTTTCCCAAGCCACTGTAAATGTTACTCCTAATAGAGGGCTATGATGATTAGGTCCATGTCACTCTGGGGCGGCTTTGCTGGTTCTTCTGTTTTGTGTTTTAGGTGACAAGCTGCCTGCTGTTGCTGGGAGGATTTACCTCAGCTGCTGGGCACTCATTGGTGACAGATCTTTTGGCGGGAAACATCTAGCCAATTAGTGTAACCTTTCACCTGTACTTACTCTCCTGTCACTGGGTGGGGTCAGCAGTTAACTCAGGTCTGCCCTCTGGACTCACCTCTGGATTATCTTCAGCCTTCCTTTTGGATCTTTTGATTTGCTCCCTTGCCTACCATCCCCTTTGTTTTTTTTCCCTCGCCATGGTCAATCTTTATGGGGTGATGTCGCCCACTTTGTGGGTGAACAGTAGGGATGAGCCCGATGTTCGAGTCGAATGTAAGTTTGATTCGAACATCGGGTGTTGGCCGAATTTAGAACATTATGGGGCGCTTGCGGGAAATTTGAGCGCCTGCGGAATGAACCAGGATGAACTGCGAGACCGTCAATGCACTGCAAGATCGTAGTGCATTGACAGCTGCTAATTGGCCAAAGCATGCACCTGACCTGCATGCTTTGGCCAATCACAGTGTGCTCTGCTGTGAGAGCCATGATTGCCCAAAGGCAGGATGCCTTTGGCCAATTATGGGTCAGGGGCCTAAATCCACGCCCCACACTATGTAAGGCCGCTTACACGGCAACCGTACATAGTGTTATAAATGAGAGCAGCAAAATTACATTTCTAAATGAAAAAAAGTTATTTAAAACTGCTCGCGGCTGTAATGTATTGCCGGATCCCGGCAATACACATAAAAATCATTGAAAAAAGGCATGAGTCCCCACCCCCCAGTCCATTACAAGGCCGTTTGGGTCTGGTATGGATAGTAAGGGGAACCCTGCGCCAAAATGTAAAAAAAAAAAAAATGGTGTGGGGGTCCCCCCTAAAATCCATATCAGGCCCTTCAGGTCTGGTATGGATTTTAAGGGGAACCCCGCGCCAATTATTATTATTTAAATGGCGTGGGTCCCCCCCAAATTCCATACCAGACCCTTATTTAAGCAGAAAAAGTTGGGGGAAGAGAGAGCGCCCCCCCCAAAACACGTTGTCCCCATGTTGATGGGGACAAGGCCCCTTTCCCCACAACCCTTGCCCAGTGGTTGTGGGGTCTGCGGGCGGGGGGCTTATTGGAATCTGGAAGCCCCCTTTAACAAGGGGCCCCCAGATCCATGTGAATGGGTATCGGGTACATTGTACTCCTACACATTTCACCAAAAAGAGTGTCAAAAAAGTAAAAATTACAGGAGACAGTTTTGGACAATTCCATTATAAAAAAAAAAAAGTGTCCTGCGATGTCTATTTATCTTCAATCACAGCGCAGACGACCAGAGAAAAAAAAAATGGGAAAACTCCACCTGGTTTACCCGGTGACGTAAATAGGTGACCCGGCCCCCTTCTGATGTCACGTGATGTCACATGGTCAGAAGGGGGCGGGGTCACCCGTTTACATCACTGAGTGGCCCCGCCCTCAGCTATTTAACAGCTGCCATCGTGAAATGCCTGCAGTCGGCGGGACACCTCCCATCGAGGCAGAGCTTTTAATTTTTTTATTTTTTTCGGGTCGTCGGCGCTATGATTGCAGATGAATGGACATCGCGAGACACTTTTTACATTTTTTTAATAAAAGAATTGTCAAAAACGGTCTCCTGTCATTTTTACTTTGACACTTTTTTTGGTGAATGAGTAGGGGTACAATGTACCCATTACCCATTCACATAGGGGGGGGCCGGGATCTGGGGGCCCTTGTCCCCATCAACATGGGGACAAGGTGTTTTTGGGAGACCCCAAAGCACCCTCCCCATGTTGAGGACATGTGGCCTGGTACGGTTCAGGAGGGGGGGGGGGGCGCGAGCAGTTTTAAATGACATTTTTTCCTTTAGAAATAAAATTTTGCTGTGGTGCTGTTATAAACACGGGAAAGATGCGCTACTTTACAGACAGACTAAGGAGACCCCCCAGGCACAATAGTTAAAGGAATATTTCATTTTTATTGTTTCACTTTAAACATTTTTAAAATCACGGCCGTTTTTAAAACTTTTTTTTACATTGATACATGTCACCTGGGGTCATGTCACCCAGGACCCCAAACAATTTTCATGGCAATAACTTGCACATAAGCCTTTAAAATTAGCACTTTTGATTTTTCACGTTCATGTCCCAGAGACTTTAACAGGATTCGCACAAATTTTTTGCCTGTTTGCATGTTCTGCTGCGAACCGAACCGGGGGGTGTAGGGCTCAACCCTAGTGAACAGTGGTTGGTATAAGACCCATTCACACTGAGACGCTTTACAGGCGCTACAGCGCTAAAAATAGCGCCTGTAAAGTGCCTCTCCTGTCTCTCCAGTGTGAAAGCCCGAGTGCTTTCACACTGGAGCGCTGCGCTGGCAGGATGCTAAAAAAAAGTCCTGCAAGCAGCATTTTTAGTCCCAAGTGATTGAATAAAGACAAAAAAAAAAAGTTGTCACTAAATGATATATTATATAGTGCACATTTTTGATTTTACTCCTCACTACCTATCACAGTTTCGAAGGCCATAAAATGCCAAAATAGCACAAAACCCCCCCAAATGACCCCATTTTGGAAAGTAGATACCCCAAGCTATTTGCTGAGAGGCATGTTGAGTCCATGGAATATTTAATATTTTGCCACAAGTTGCGGGAATATTACAAACTTTTTTTTTTTTTTCCCAAAGTTGTCACTAAATGAAATATTGCCCACACATGCCATGGGCATATGTGGAATTACACCCCAAAATACATTCTGCTGCTTCTCCTGAGTACGGGGATACCACATGTGTGGGATTTTTTGGGAGCCTATCCGCGTACGAGACCCCGAAACCCAATCACCGCCTTCAAGATTTCTAAGGTCATACATTTTTGATTTCACTCCTCACTACCTATCACAGTTTCGAAGGCCATAAAATGCCAAAATAGCACAAAACCCCCCCAAATTACCCCATTTTGGAAAGTAGACACCCCAAGCTATTTGTTGAGAGGCATGTTGAGTCCATGGAATATTTTATATTTTGCCACAAGTTGTGGGAATATTACAAACTTTTTTTTTTTTTTTTTTTCGCCCAAAGTTGTCACTAAATGATATATTGCCCAGGGGCGTGGCTTGGACGTTCATGTGAGCAGACGTGTCTCACACCAGCTCCTGCATCCTGAGCCGATCAATCCTGGCGTGAGCCCACATTACCGCCGCAATAGACAGGACACTACGCTCCCTGAGCGGAGCTACTCCTGCCGCCTCACCTGGCCGGCGAACGGCGAAGAAAACCAGGATGTCTAAGCCGAAATCGGAGGCTCCTCGTGTGGAAGGCCCGAACCAAAATGGCGGCCCCCCGCTCCAACAACGCACAGGCCGCGAGTCATATGCCTCAGCAGCGGCGAAGCTAGCACAGTTTACCCACGATCCATGTAGCCCAAGGAAAGGACAGCCTACTGCAGCTCAGGACGTGGCTAAAACAAGCAAGGCAAGCACGCCTGTGAAACTACCCCAAGTGACCTACCATACACAGGAGGAAATGGCGGCGGAAGCCTCGTGGAGCACAGTGAGTACCTCTGCAGCCCCTCTCCCCCGCCATGATACAGCTAGCCCCACAGCTGCAGACAACACTGAGCCCTCATTACAGGACATCCTCACAGCAGTCCACTCTTATGGGAATTCATTAACTGAACTATCTGTGGAGGTCAGAAGCATGAAGGAGGGCTTGCTACATATAAGACAGGATATGCAGAAGATTAGGGAGAGGGCGACTGCCATAGAGGGAAGGGTGAGCACCATTGAAGACGACCTATCCCCCCTTATTCAGGAAGTACATGGCACCTCTGCTAAAGCAGATGAAACATTTGCAAGAGTCGAGGATATGGAAAACAGACTGAGAAGGTCTAACTTGCGTATAGTCGGTATGCCTGAAAAGTCTGAAGGAAAGAACCCCACTGATTTTATTGAGACATGGCTAACAGACACCTTTGGGAAAAATAATCTTACTCCATTTTTTTCAGTTGAAAGAGCCCATAGAGTGCCATCTAGACCACCGCCACTAGGGGGCCACGATAGACCATTTCTTTTGAAACTACTGCATTACAAAGATAGAGATATCATACTGCGCATGGCTAGACAAAAAGCTGACATGGAAATACAGGGGGCCAAGATATCTATATATCCTGATTTCTCAGCAGCGGTGCAAAAACAGCGTGCAAGGTTCTCTGAGGTGAAAAAGAGGATGAGGGCCATCCCGCTGATATACTCTATGTTATACCCGGCCAAACTACGTGTGATCGCGGATGGCACGGCCCACTTCTTTGAAAGTCCTAATATGGCTGCAAACTGGCTGGACCGACATGAAAGACAGCTAAGGGGAGCCGCACGGGAACAAGCATGATGACACCAAAAGCCGAGATATGACAGTGCCTTAAAATTTTTCTTGCTCACAACATACTTGCAAGGAAAGGAGCCTTAGAAGAGACACCAAAACCTTAGTTACCTTTACTCTAATTCTTGGCTACCACCTGTGCCTCGAGGTTAGAGTCATAGGGCCCCAGCCCTCACAGTTTACCCCCAATTGGCCCCGAGGGGCAAGCATGGAAGACTGTCAACGTGACCACCCGTGCTCAGGATTATTTTGCCTTCCTTTGTTGTTGGCAATCTGTTTTTTGTCTCTGTTCTTCTTTTTTTTTTTCTTCTTTTTTTTTCTTGGCACAGAATCTGAATATTTTCAGCAACCGTTGGAAGTTCTACATTCCTGCAGGCAACTACCCTACTCTGCGACATCCCGCCTCTGCATGCTTCGATTTGTAACTGACAGGACTCGCATGGGACTGCTCTCTCTACCCTCTAGTGACTCAGGTACCGGGGGTATTTGGGAGTGGTGCACGCAAAACCAGAGACTGCCTAGACTGACGGATGTCAGTTCTGTGTTACTCTACCGCTGCTCCAATGAGTAACAAATGTGACACAATTTTGTCCTGGAACACCAGGGGATTACATGACCCTACAAAGAGAACTGCACTCTTTACTTTCTTTTCACAGAAAAAACCCAGTGTGATATGTCTTCAGGAATCTCACCTAACTATCACACTTGGCACGTACCTGACAGATGAGTCCAATTGGGCAGAGGGAGGTCTCCCGTACGGATCCGACTCACGGCCCCTGGAGGTGGGTACAGGAGGCACGGGAGTCAGGAAGGGTAAGGGAGCCTGATAGAGGGGTACAGAGGTTGGTGATGACGGTCCGCTGGTGGCAAGATGAAGCACAGGTAAGCAGGGTTCACAAATGGCAGGATAAAGTACCGGTATGCAAAGTTCACTGATAGCAAGGTGGAATGATGGTAGGTAGACACACGTCACACAGCAGAGGAGGGATGGTGATGGGGTTCCGAATACAGGTGGTGAAACTCACTGTTAGCCGGATGTGATACAAGGTAAGCAGACACAGGTCCCTTGAGCAGGAGAGATAAGAAGTCCAAATCCAAGCAGAAGTTGGCAACGTTCAAACGGCAAAGTACAAAGGAGCTGGCAGGAGAATGGTCGGTCAAGCAGAGGTCTAGGGCAGGCGGAGATCCGAATAGTCCAAAAAGGGTAAGCCGGGGTCACACAGGTAGAGCAGGGTATAATACAGGAGCAAACAGATCACTGGAAGATCACTGGAACAAGGTAAGTGGCTGGTGCAGAGTCTCAGGTATACTGAAGATCAGGCAGCACTAGCCAGCAGGTGCTGCCTGATTAAATAGTCCGATTGGCGCCAACAGCCCACACAGGTGTATCACAGGGCGCGCACCCTCGGACGCCAGCGCGCGCGCGCACGCAAGCCCACGCTCACGGGAGCGCGCACACCACCACGCGTCGGCGCGCGCCGGCGCGCGCCAATCAGTCGCCTGGACCCACGATTTTCCTGACACTAACTAGTGACACTACCCACTTGTTACACATGTCCAAATACCCGGTTCAATACCACTCGGTGTATACCAGATTCTCCAGAGGTGTCAGTATTCTTTTTGCTAGATCCACTGCATTTGTGGAACAGGATGTACAAATTGATAAGGAGGGGAGATTCATTTTTTTGCTGGGAACTTGGGAAAAGTTAACATGTATTATTGCCAATGTGTATGTGCCCCCTCCTTTTACACTTGCAGTGTTACAATGCCTGGCGAGATTTATAGCTAAACACCCACAGGTGCCAGTAATGGTCATGGGAGACTTTAATAGCCCTATGGATATCTCACTCGATGTGTTCAAAAAATTCTGTCCTCAGGGCCCTAGGGCACAGACCCCCTTAGCCAAGTTCCTATTAGAACTCGGACTAACGGACCTATGGAGATGCAAGGCTCCCCTTAAAGCACAGTTCTCGTGTCATTCTCTGACGCACTCCAGCTTATCCCGAATAGATCTGGCCCTGGGAAACGATTTGACCCACCCCTATGAACCAGAGGTAGAATATTTACCCAGGGGGTTGTCAGACCACTCACCGGTACAGCTAAGCCTGAATCTACACAAAACCTGTTTGCCCATTCATTGGAAGCTCAATCCTTTTTAGATTCAATTATTTCCTGACTCAGAGAACATGCGTTCAC
Organism: Lithobates sylvaticus; assembly: GCA_028564925.1. Classification (NCBI taxonomy): domain Eukaryota; kingdom Metazoa; phylum Chordata; class Amphibia; order Anura; family Ranidae; genus Lithobates; species Lithobates sylvaticus. The sequence goes on along the minus strand of CM053037.1, from coordinate 64,853,740 downwards.
AACTTCAATTCTTCCTAGAAACCAATAGGCACTCTGCTGCATCGGGGGTGGTCTGGGACACCCTCAAAGCTTTTGTCAGGGGGATGTGCATAAGGGAAATGAATGGCATTAAAACTAAAAATAAACAGTGGGCAGAAGACGCCGATAGGGCAGTAAAAAGGACAGAGGCACTGTATGTGGGCATGCCAACCCCGGAGAATGAGAGACAGTGGAGGGATGCACAAAAGGTATATTGCACAATACACCTACAACAAGCCGATAACAAAAGATTCTTTAGGTCCCAAACATACTTTGAAGAGGGTGAGAAGACAGGACACATGTTAGCCATGCTAGCCAGAGCACAACAACCCCCACAGTTGATTCACAACATCACCACGTCGGGGAAAGAGATTGTTACAGACACACCTCCTATTCTGGAGGAGTTCCGCTCCTTCTATAAGGATCTGTACTCATCTAAGGTGACTTATCCCACGGATGAGCTGACTCGGTTCCTGGAATCGGTCGCCTTACCCCAGCTCCAAGACACAGATAAAAGCCTTCTTAATAGCCCTATTACTTTAGAGGAACTGCAAATTGCCTTAGCCACCTTCCCAAACTCCAAAGCCCCAGGAAACGACGGTTTACCAATAGAACTGTACAAGCACTTTGGAGAAATACTCTTACCAGAGCTACTCCATACCCTTACGGAAGCTCTCAAAGCAGACTCCCTACCAAAATCCATGTATGAAGCAGTAGTCGTAGTAATCTTAAAACCAGGGAAAAAGCCAGACATGCCAGAATCGTATAGGCCCATATCTTTATTAAATACGGACCTGAAACTCCTTACTAAAACCATAGCGATGCGACTGGCTAAAGTGGTATCCAAACTGGTACACCCGGACCAGTCCGGGTTCATACCTAATAGGTCAACAGCGAACAACCTGCGCCGTCTCTACCTCGATATGCAAGTCCCCACTGATAATCAGGGTCACAGAGCAATCCTATCACTAGAAGCGGCCAAGGCGTTTGATAGCGTTGAATGGGATTACTTGTGGCGAGTGCTGGAAAAACTTAATTTGGGGGATTATATTATCTCCTGGATTAAGTTGTTATATAAGGAACCTAAGGCATGCATTAGGATTAACAACACGCTCTCCTCTTCCTTCCCCCTATATAGGGGTACTAGACAGGGCTGCCCCCTGTCACCATTATTGTTCGCCCTTGCCATCGAGCCTTTAGCTGCAGCCATCAGGGGGAACCCGGACATAATTGGTTTCAAACGAGGGGAGACGGAAGACAAATTGGCACTATATGCCGATGACGCACTTCTGTTTTTGGGAGATACTTCTGCTTCCCTCGTCAACTTAATGAATCTGATACACACATTCGGAAAGTTCTCCGGATTCACCATAAACTGGGACAAATCTACAATACTACCTTTGGACCCTGAGCCAATATATAAAATTAAATATAGAACCACTACTCAAAAAATTTCAGGAAAAAACGACCAGCTGGATTAGGCTGCCACTATCGGTAGTAGGCCGATGCAACCTAATAAAGATGGTCTGGAACCCACAGATATTATATGCTCTACATAATGCCCTTATCTGGATCCCCATTCATGTGTTTAAAAAATGCAACACCATATATCGCACTCTGATTTGGAGAAAACAAACTCCAAGAATCAAACTGGAAACGTTAGAAGAACCCAAAGACTCGGGGGGCCTAGCAGTGCCTAATCCATTCTACTATTTCATGGTGGCTCAGCTGCAACATTTAACTGGCTGTCTACGCCCTGAACCTATGGATCCCATTAGAAATATTATTTTGACTCAGCTGTCTTGTGACGAGATAGTGGAATGCATAGAGGCGGGTGAACTGGGGATCCAGGGCCAATACCCCACATTTAAGTTAATAGACAAAATATGGAATAAGGCCAAACAACACATGCAATACACAGGATATTCAAACTGGTCGCGTATATGGCACAACTGTAGCTTTCCAGAGCTGAATAAGCTACAGGTGTTTCATAACTGGGCAAGAAATGGTGTCAAATATATTCCTCAATTGTACTGCGGCGGTGTACTGAGGGACTTCCAATCCCTGAGAACTGAATTTGATCTACAAAACACCTCCTTTTATCAATATCTCCAACTCAGACACGCAATAACAGCCCAAGCCGCGTCAGGGGACTGGAAATTGACTAAGATGGGTATACTTACCCAGCTAGTCACCTCCTCGTCCCGGAAGGGACAGATCTCTTCTATTTACAACTCCCTCTTGAGCCAGATATCCAAGGCAATGTCCCTAAAATGCAGGACTGACTGGGGTGAGGACTTAGGACATATCACGGATGAGGAATGGAACACTATACTGGATAATATCCCCAAGGTGTCACTTTCCTCATCTCAAAAACTCACTCAACTGTTCATTACACATAGAACATACCGCACACCTGAGAAGCTTCATAAATGGAAAAGGAGAGACTCCCCCCTCTGCCCTCGCTGCCTTGTCAACACCGGTACACTAGTACACATGCTATGGCGATGTCCGAAACTCCAGAGATACTGGGAGACAGTGGTCAGTACTATCAATAATATATGGAATCTCACGCTACAGGTTGACCCTAAACTATGCTTACTAGGTTGGATAGATGATGAACAATATACTCCACACACATATTCAGCAATACTGAGAATGCTATTTCTGGCTAGAAAACTCATAGCTAGGAAGTGGCTATCGGCGACAGCACCTACTCTGGCTTAGTGGATGAGGTCGGTGAACGATTCTCTTATTAGGGAACAACTCACATATAAACACAGAGGTAGCCCTAACAAGTTTGAAAGCATCTGGGACCCCTGGCTGGACACACCTGGACTGGCACCTTTGAGGCTGGTTCAGAATAGAATTCTAGGAGGGAGGACGACCACTAACAACATAGTACCCTAGCGAGCTGGCGATACGCTACGAAATGATAGAAGAAGCTTGGAGGGGAGGGAGAGTAAAAAGCATAAAATTATAGCCCTGCAGAGACTGACGTAAACGTTGTTTAAAATGTGCTTTATCTCAACGGTTTAGAGATATACTGCTGCACCCGGTTCTCTATAGACCACGGTATAACTGAGGGAACACGTCGGAACTGTGTTTATGATACTGTGCTGCACAATAGAAGATGTAATGGTATGTGTACCCCCACTGTTCTATGTTAAATAAGTGCACTTATTGAAATACTGCTGAAGGGTCTGCGTACCCGACATAAAAAAGGTGCGGACTGGTACCCTCAAACAACTGTGCCTTTTCAGTTTAAGTTTTTGTCTTTGTTTCGTTGTTGTGTGTTTTTTCCTATGTTGTGTATGTTTTAAAACACAATAAAGAATTATCTGATTTAAAAAAAAAAAAAATTATATATTGCCCACACATGCCATGGGCATATGTGGAATTGCACCCCAAAATAAATTTTGCTGCTTCTCCTGAGTATGGGGATACCACATGTGTGGGACTTTTTGGGAGCCTAGCCGCGTACGGGGCCCTGAAAACCAATCACCGCCTTCAGGATTTCTAAGGGTGCAAATTTTTGATTTCATTCCTCACTACCTATCACAGTTTTGAAGGCCATAAAATGCCAAAATAGCACAAAACCCCCCCAAATGACCCCATTTTGGAAAGTAGACACCCCAAGCTATTTGTTGAGAGGCATGTTGAGTCCATGGAATATTTTATATTTTGCCACAAGTTGCGGGAATATTACAAACTTTTTTTTTTGCCCAAAGTTGTCACTAAATGATATATTGCCCACACATGCCATGGGCATATGTGGAATTACACCCCAAAATACATTCTGCTGCTTTTCCTGAGTACGGGGATACCACATGTGTGGGACTTTTTGGGAGCCTATCCACATACGGGACCCCGAAAACCAAGCACCGCCTTCAAGATTTCTAAGGGCATACATTTTTGATTTCACTCCTCACTACCTATCACTACTTATCACAGTTTTGAAGGCCATAAAATGCCAAGATGGCACAAAACTCCCCCAAATGACCCCATTTTGGAAAGTAGACACCCCAAGCTATTCACTGAGAGGCATGTTGAGCCCATTGAATATTTTTTTTTTGTCCCAAGTGATTGAATAAAGACAAAAAAAAAAAAAGGTTTTACAAAATGTTGTCGCTAAATGATATATTGCTCACACATGCCATGGTTATATGTGGAATTGCACCCCAAAATACATTTTGCTGCTTCTCCTGAGTATGGGGATACCACATGTGTGGGACTTTTTGGAAGCCTAGCCACGTACGGCCCCCCCGAAAACCAATCACCGCCTTCAGGATTTCTAAGGGTGCAAATTTTTGATTTCACTCCTTACTACCTATTACAGTTTCGAAGGCCATAAAATGCCAAAATAGCACAAAACCCCCCCAAATTACCCAATTTTGGAAAGTAGACACCCCAAGCTATTTGTTGAGAGGCATGGTGAGTATTTTACAGCTCTCATTTGTTTTTGAAAACTAAGAAAGTAAAGAAAAAAACATTTTTCAAAGCTTTGTGACAAAAAGCGAGATCTGCAAAATACTTACTATACCTCTCAGCAAATAGCTTGGGGTGTCTACTTTCCAAAATGGGGTCATTTGGGGGGGGGGTGTTTGTGCCATCTGGGCATTCCATGGCCTCTGAAACTGTGATTGGCAGTGAGGAGCGAGATGAAAAAATTACACCCTTAGAAAGCCTGAAGGCAGGTGAAAAACGAAAAAGGTGAGACGGTAAACACATTAGATGAGATACTTGAGACATTCCAAAAATATTATATTAATATGTATACATCAACATTGACATGTACACGAGAAGAGATAGAGGAATATCTGAAGGACTTGAACTTCCTTAAATTAACAGAGGAACAAAAAGAGGAGTTAGAGAGGGATATAGAGGAAGAGGAAGTACGAGAAGCTATCTTTTCTCTGGGAAAGGGTAAGTCCCCAGGACCAGATGGCATACCACTGGAAATGTACCAGCGTTATGCAGAAATTATGGTACCAGTTATGACCAAAATGTATGGAGAGGCGTTCCAAAGGGGAGAAATGCCTGTTTCCATGTATGATGCTACAGTTATATTGATACCAAAACCAGAGAAAGATAGAACTGAGTGCGGGTCGTATAGGCCAATATCGCTATTAAATATAGATTATAAAGTACTGGCAAAAGTGCTTGCCAATAGGCTTAACCAGGTAATATTGTCTATAATAGCGGAGGACCAAACTGGCTTTATGCCAGGGAAATCCACATCAATTAATATTAGAAGGACGCAATAAATGACACAAATGAGAGAGTTTATCCCAGAAACAAGTGCCTTGGCATCGCTGGATACAGCCAAGGCATTTGACTCTATAGAATGGGAATTTCTGCAGACAGTCTTGGAAAGGAATGGATTTGGGGAAAAATTTAGAAAATGGGTGAGGATAATCTATAAACAACCATGCTCCAATTTACTAATAAACGGTATATTATCCCCTACAATAAAACTATATAGAGGAACAAGACAGGGCTGCCCAATGTCACCGCAATTATTCGCTCTGGCAATTGAGGCACTGGCAAATAGATTCAGACAATCAGACAAATACAAAGGGATTAAAGTAGGAGAAAAAACCGAACACATAGGCTTATATGCGGACGATATTATATTGTATATGGGAGATGCGCAAGCATCTCTGACAGAAGCAATGAGAATAATAGAAACATACGGGAGGTTCTCAGGGTTAAAAATAAATTGGCAAAAATCCGCATTAATGCCTCTGGGAACAGGTAATGAAAGGAGAGCTCAGACCCCATTAAAAATAGTGGAAGTCTTTAAATATTTAGGAGTAAACATAACGTTGAAACATGAAGATGAGATGGAAGCTAATATACTCCCACTAGTAGAATATGTAAAGAGAAAATTGGAAATATGGATAAAGCTACCAATATCAATGGCAGGCAGAATTCACCTGATAAAATCTATTATACTACCCAAGTGTTTATATGTATTTGCACATTCCCCAGTAAAAATACCAAAACAGATATTTAAAAAATTAAACTCGCAGATGACTCGGTTCATTTGGGCATATGGAAGATGTAAATTAAAATTTAATAAATTACAAAGACCAAAGACAGAAGCTGGACTGGCCCTCCCGGATTTATATTTATACTATTTGGCAGGACAACTGAAACATCTAAGATCATGGGTAGGACAGGAAAAAATAACAAGGATAGAGGAATATCTCCTTAGCAAAATGCAAATAGATGACTTAATGACGGGACTAGAATTAAAAGACCTGAGGAGAGTGGGAGTAAAAATTCCCCTCTTGAAACTGGCAAGGACAGTATGGAGAGAGGCTAAGAAACTGACGGGATTTGTTGGAATCCCAACAGAAACTGCGCTTTGGAACAACCCAAAATTTGAACAACTGGAAGCCTTTGAGGACAGTAAATTTTGGAAGCAGAATAAGATAACAACTTTTGGTCAGCTATATGACAAAAATGTAATACTAACCTATGAAAACCTGTGCAAACAATATAATTTACTGAGTAAACAGTTTTACAGATACCTTCAGCTGAGGCAGGTGCTACAGACACAGTTTAGAAGAGAGGAAATAAAAATATCCAAATATCCCCTTATAGGGATCCTGAGATCACAGGGACCTAAGGGATTGATAGCAAAGATTTACACACACCTGTTACAGAAGAAAATAGAAGGCGAACCACTGAAAATAAGGGATAAATGGCAGGAGGCTATCCCAGACATGAGCGATCATGAATGGGATGAAGCCTGTAATTCTCACTGGAAGGTATCCCCTGCAATGAACAACAGGATAATACAGATGAATATAATACATCAGACATACTTGGCTCCAAATAGATTGTATAAAATGGGGAGGATGACTGAACCAAGATGTACTAGATGCGGGCAGGGGGGAGCAGACTTCCTTCATGTAATGTGGTACTGTGGTAAAATAGGAAAATACTGGCAACAAGTAGCTAGGAAAATAGGAAGAGTCCTGAATAAACCTTTTATAGCTACGATGGAATTATGTTTGTTGGGGATATTGAGGGAAGAGAGAGATAATAGAGATAATAATACCTTCTTAAGGGAGGTATTGTTCCTGGCAAGAAAACAAATAATAGAAAAATGGATTCAGCCATATCCCCCGACAGTAACCCAGTGGGTGAGAGCAGTAAATCAGGTCCTACCCTATGAAAAAATAATGTATGAACAAAGGGGAAATGGGCGAAGGTATGAAAAAATATGGGCAAAATGGAATAGAATATGGCTATCAACGGATAGAGGAATAGTTGAAAATACAGTATTAAGTGACCATAGAGGGTGAGAGAGGAAGGAATGAAAGGAAGGAGCAAATGTAATTATGATTTGTATTATATAAAGAAATGTAAAAGTATATAAAAATGTATAATGTAAATTATTATGTAATGAAAAATTTGGAATAAAGAGTTTTGAAAAAAAAAAAAAAAAGAAAGCCTGAAGGCGGTGCTTGGTTTTTGGGGTCCCGTACGCAGCTAGGCTCCCAAAAAGTCCCACACATGTGGTATCCCCGTACTCAGGAGAAGCAACAGAATGTATTTTGGGGTGTAATTCCACATATGCACATGACATGTTTGAGCAATATATCATTTAGTGACTTTTTGTAAAAATTATTATATTTTTTTTTTTTCATTATTCAATCTCTTGGGACAAAAAAAAATATTCAATGGGCTCAACATGCCTTTTCAGCAAATAGCTTGGGGTGTCTACTTTTCAAAATGGGGTCATTTGGGGGGGTTTGAACTGTCCTGGCATTTTATGCACAACATTTAGAAGCTTATGTCACACATCACCCACTCTTCTAACCACATGAAGACAAAGCCCTTTCTGACACTTTTTGTTTACATGAAAACATTTTTTTTTTTGCAAGAAAATTACGTTGAACCCCCAAAACACTATATATATTGTTAAAGCAAAGGCCCCACAGATTAAAATGGTGGGTGGTGCATTTTTTTTTCCACACAGTATTTGCGCAGCGATTTTTCAAACGCATTTTTAATGCACTAAAACACACTATATTGCTCAAATTTTTGATGAAATAAAAAAGATAATCTTAGGCCGAGTGCATGGATACCAAACACGACATGCTTTAAAATTGCGCACAAACACACAGTGGCGTCAAACTTCATACATTTTTAAAAGCCTTTAAAAGCCTTTACAGGTTACCACGTTAGATTCACAGAGGAGATCTACTGCTAAAATTACTGCCCTCGATCTGACCTTCGCGGTGATACCTCACATGCATGGTGCAATTGCTGTTTAATATGACGCCAAACCGACGCTTGTGTTCGCCTTTGCGCAAGAGAAGGGGGGGCAGGGGTGCTTTCTTTTTTTTTTTTTTCTTTCTTTTTAATTTATTTAGCTTTTTTATTTTATTTTGAAACTGTTCCTTCCATTTTTTTTTTTTTTGTTATCATTTTTATTGTTATCTCAGGGAATGTAAATATCCCCTATGATAGCAATAGGCAGTGACAGGTACTCTTTTTTTGAAAAAACTGGGGTCTATTAGACCCTAGATCTTTCCTCTGCCCTCAAAGCATCTGACCACACCAAGATCGGTGTGATAAAACGCTTTCCCAATTTCCCAATGGCGCTGTTTATATCCGGGAGGGGGGACATTCCCTCCCACTGCTTGTAAAAGCAGTCTAGAGGCTAATTACCCGCTAGAATTGCTTTTACATGAAAGCCGATCTAAACCTGCAGGCATCATTCTGGTATAACCATTCAAAGTCCAGCAACATACTGGACATATAATGTAATCTTTTTTTTTCATGCAGCCTCTTGGCTGAACGAAAAAAAGAGATTGATTGGTGGGTATGCCCACCATTAGAATACCTCCCTTCACCCACCCACTTCTAATGATGGGCATACATACACCATTTATATATGCCGAAGCATGGGGGCATCCTCCCGCAAAAGTCATCGCCGCATAGTGATGGACTTATATGTAAAACAGCGGAGGCCGCCCGCTGATATATTTTTTTTAACTGAGGAAGTCGGCAGCCGCATCTGCCGATGCCCAGTCTGTAGATCCGGCCACTGCTGCCCACAGACACTGAGGTGTCTGAGCAGTGCCTGAGTGATCTCCAGCCTTGTGTGCTGCGCCGCAGTCTGGGAGGGGGGACGTGTCTGACAAGGGGAAATCCCGCCCACTGCCCCACCATGCAGTGTGACATGCCGCCCAGTCTCTGGAGAGGGGCGGCCAGGAGCTGAAGACACTATTGTATGGGGAGAGTGTGGAGGAGTGTATGGGGGTGAAAGGCTGTGCGGTCTCCTCATGCTGTGTTTAAAGGACTGGTGGCAGCCCGCTCTGCTGGGACTTGTAGTGCCCTCTGTTGGGGGCTGAGCTATGGCAGCCTCCTATGTTGGGACTTGTAGTGCCCTAGACTGTGGGGGGACTGAGGAATCCTCAGTCCCCCAGAGAGGGCACTAAAAGTCACAGCAGAGTAGGATGCCATTCTTCAGTCCCCTATAATCTAGGGCACTACAAGTCCCAGCATATCAGGCTGCTCTTACAGAACAGAAGGAGCTGGGAGGGGGATTTGTACTGGAAGGGGAGAGAAGGAGACACAGGTTTGAGATGGGGGAGGATTTGTGATGAGAGGGGGGATTTTTGCTGGGAGGGGGAGATGGGGGAGGTTTTTTTTTTCTAAGAGGGGGAATATATGCTGGGAAGGGGGAGATTTTTTTTTCTAAGAGGGGGAATGTATGCTGGGAGGAGGAGATGGGGGAGGGTTTTTACTGGGAGGGAAGAGAAGGAGGCACAGGTTTGAGATGGGGGAGGATTTGTGAGGAGAGGAGGCACAGCTTTGAGATGGGGGTATTTTTGCTAAAAGGGGGGATTTTTTTGCCAAGAGGGGGGATGATTTTTGTTAAGAGGGGGGATTTATGCTGGGAGGGGGAGATGAGAGAGGATTTGTGATGAGAGAGAGAATTTATGCCGAGGCCGGAGATGAGAGGATTTGTTATGAAAGGGAGAATTTATGCTGGGATGGGGAGATGGGGGAGGATTTGTGCTGGGAGGGAGAGATGGGGGAGGATTTGTGTTGGGAGGGAGAGATGCTTTTACATGAAAGCCGATCTAAACCTGCAGGCATCATTCTGGTATAACCATTCAAAGTCCAGCAACATACTGGACATATAATGTAATCTTTTTTTTTCATGCAGCCTCTTGGCTGAACGAAAAAAAGAGATTGATTGGTGGGTATGCCCACCATTAGAATACCTCCCTTCACCCACCCACTTCTAATGATGGGCATACATACACCATTTATATATGCCAAAGCATGGGGGCATCCTCCCGCAAAAGTCATCGCCGCATAGTGATGGACTTATATGTAAAACAGCGGAGGCCGCCCGCTGATATATTTTTTTTAACTGAGGAAGTCGGCAGCCGCATCTGCCGATGCCCAGTCTGTAGATCTGGCCACTGCTGCCCACAGACACTGAGGTGTCTGAGCAGTGCCTGAGTGATATCCAGCCTTGTGTGCTGCGCCGCAGTCTGGGAGGGGGGACGTGTCTGACAAGGGGAAATCCCACCCACTGCCCCACCATGCAGTGTGACATGCTGCCCAGTCTCTGGAGAGGGGCGGCCAGGAGCTGAAGACACTATTGTATGGGGAGAGTGTGGAGGAGTGTATGGGGGTGAAAGGCTGTGCGGTCTCCTCATGCTGTGTTTAAAGGACTGGTGGCAGCCCGCTCTGCTGGGACTTGTAGTGCCCTCTGTTGGGGGCTGAGCTATGGCAGCCTCCTATGTTGGGACTTGTAGTGCCCTAGACTGTGGGGGGACTGAGGAATCCTCAGTCCCCCAGAGAGGGCACTAAAAGTCCCAGCAGAGTAGGATGCCATTCTTCAGTCCCCTATAATCTAGGGCACTACAAGTCCCAGCATATCAGGCTGCTCTTACAGAACAGAAGGAGCTGGGAGGGGGATTTGTACTGGAAGGGGAGAGAAGGAGACACAGGTTTGAGATGGGGGAGGATTTGTGATGAGAAGGGGGATTTTTGCTGGGAGGGGGAGATGGGGGAGGTTTTTTTTCTAAGAGGGGGAATATATGCTGGGAAGGGGGAGATTTATTTTTCTAAGAGGGGGAATGTATGCTGGGAGGGGGAGATGGGGGAGGGTTTTTACTGGGAGGGGAGAGAAGGAGGCACAGGTTTGAGATGGGGGAGGATTTGTGAGGAGAGGAGGCACAGCTTTGAGATGGGGGTATTTTTGCTAAAAGGGGGGATTTTTTTGCCAAGAGGGGGGATGATTTTTGTTAAGAGGGGGGATTTATGCTGGGAGGGGGAGATGAGAGAGGATTTGTGATGAGAGAGAGAATTTATGCCGAGGCCGGAGATGAGAGGATTTGTTATGAAAGGGAGAATTTATGCTGGGATGGGGAGATGGGGGAGGATTTGTGCTGGGAGGGAGAGATGGGGGAGGATTTGTGCTGGGAGGGAGAGATGGGGTAGGATTTGTGCTGGGAGGGAGAGATGGGGGAGGATTTGTGTTGGGAGGGAGAGATGGGGGAGGATTTGTGTTGGGAGGGAGAGATGGGGGGAGGATTTGTGCTGGGAGGGAGAGATGGGGGAAGATTTGTGCTGGGAGGGAGAGATGGGGGAAGATTTGTGCTGGGAGGGAGAGATGGGGGAAGATTTGTGCTGGGAGGGAGAGATGGGGGAGGATTTGTGTTGGGAGGGAGAGATGGGGTAGGATTTGTGCTGGGAGGGAGAGATGGGGTAGGATTTGTGCTGGGAGGGAGAGATGGGGGAGGATTTGTGCTGGGAGGGAGAGATGGGGGAGGATTTGTGCTAGGGAAGAAGGTGAAGGCAAGGGTTTGTGCTGAGAAGGGGGGTTAGTACTGGAAGGGGTTATATGAGGGTGAGGATTTGTGCTGAAAGGTGGGATTTTTGCTGCTAGGGGGAGATGGAGGGGACAGGGGTCTGTGCTGAGAGGGGGGATTGGGGGTAAGAGTATTTGTGGATTTATGTTGTAGGGGGGATGTGGGGAGTGAGGATTTGTGCTGAGGGGGGGGGGTATTTGTGCTAGAAGGGGGCATATGGGGGTGAGGAGTTTGCCCTGGGCACTGGATGATCTTGTCCCAGCATTGGCGCACTCTTCAAATTGCAAGGGCGGAGCTGTGAAGAGAGAGAGCCAGGTGGCGACGTGAGAACTGGATTGGAAGTTGCTCCAGCCTGTACTGATGCTGTGGCGACTATGGCAGCCAGGAACGGCAGACTCGTGAGTACCTGGTGGCCCTGCTGAGTGGAGTGACACACACACACGTGTTTCTTTGGAAAGATAGCCCCCACAGCTAGCTTAGGTGTATAGAGTGGCAGTGGGAGAAATAGTGTCCCATCATTTATTTATTTTTTGGTGGGGGAGTGGATCTTGAGTGGGATTTCCCACACTTTTTTCCCCAGGACTTCACCCCTGACTGTCAGGGCTGGGCTCAGCCCTTCCTTCTCTGAGCTGGCTGCTCAGCCCTCAGCTAATTGCCAGCTCCTATCTCTCCACAGTCACGCACCTGTTGATGACATCCTGCTCGTCAGTCCTGCCTACTTAAGCCGTCCAGCCCAGAGGATCTCTGCCTTCGCCTTGGTCAACATCACAGAGACTATCTCCTGCGTTCCTGTTTAAAGACTTGCATGGCTGACATCCCTTCTGGCTCCAGATCCTGCTTGCTGTTCCACTACACTGATCCCTGACCTTCGGGCTTGACTGACTATCCGTTCCAGTTACCGAACTCTGGCTATGTTTTGACTACATTTGTTCTATTTTACTTTTATTATTAAACAAGTGGGATTTAACTGTACTTCTATCTCGGTCTGATTTCATGGTTTCTGACAGTAGGCGAAGGCCATGAATTCAGAAGATACAGTCAATCCACTTGTTGGTAATATTTTTTCCAGATTGGATGAGCAGGATCACGCATGGATCACCTGGAATTTTCCACTGTGGCTGCTCTGGTACAACCTGTGTTGCAGGCCGTCCCTGCTGCTGTTCCAGTCTCTGTTTAGACACCCGCCTCGAGTATCACCTCTATAAGAGGTATGTCTGGTTCCACTCTGTTTCTTTAGCGATTTGGGGGCAATCCAGTCCAATGCAGAGGGTTTCTCAACCAGGTTGAGATATACTTTGAGATGCTGCCCCAGGCGTTTCCCATGGACAGAAGCAAAGTAGGTTTCGTGATATCTTTGCTTTCTGAGAGAGCCTTGGCCTGGGCAAACCTTCTATGGGAGACGCAAAAACCTGTTGTCTTGAGTTTCCTTGAGTTTGTGGCCTCCTTTAAAAGGGTATTTGACGTTCCTGCATGCTCTGCTTCTGCTGCCAAGTGCCTCATGTCCATCAAACAGAGTACGTGAACTGTTGCCGATTATGCCATTGAATTCCGTACTCTGGCAGCAGATGTTGCTTGGAACAATGAGGCCCTCATGGCTGCTTTTTCTCATGATCTCTCAGGTACCATCAAGGATGAGATAGCAGCACGAGATATAACCACTGAGCTGGAGAAGTTGATCACATTTGCCATCCTCATTGACTCCAGAAAAACTCTCTTTTAAGGAGCGCTTGCGGAAGCCTCCTGTACGCTTGTCTCCAAGCTTTGCAGTCCTACTCATGCCTCCCTCACCTCCCATGCCTCCTGTTACCAATTCGGTCAGTGAAGGTGAACCCATGCACTTGGGTTTCATGCGTCTCTCTGCGGATGAGAGAACCTGTAGGGGGAGGGAGAGATTGTGCCTTTATTGTGGCCAGGCAGGTCACTTTTTGAAGTCTTGTCCTACCTGTCCAAGGAACGCCCGAACCTTGAGGTCCTGTCATGGACAGACCTTAGGTGGCGTTATTTAGTTCCCAGTTATCCAGAAGGATAAGCCCCTGGTTTTGGTCACCCTTTCTTAGGCTGAGTGGTCCGTCGAGATACAGGCTCTAATTGACTCTGGGGCTGCAGGCCTGTTCATTGATGCTGCCTTTGTATGGAAGCACTTGATTCCGCTGGAGCTGCGTGACACTCCACTTGCCATTGAGGCTCTTGACAGGAGACCTCTACCGCCTGCCCATGTGACTCATGAGACTGTTCCATTGTCCATGGCCGTAGGGGTTCTTCACCATGAGATAATCCAATTCCAAGTTATTTCCTCACCTAAGTTTCCGCTGGTTATAGGTAGTTATTTATCCTTGGTTAAAGAGGCACAACCCCTCTTTTGATTGGCTCCGTGCTGAGGTTCTCTCCTAGTCGCCACAATGCAGTAAGACATGCTTCCAGAAGGTAGCCAAGGTCCTGTGCACCTCTTCACTCTCCTCCCTGCCAGAGGAGTACCTTGATTTTAGCGATGACTTTGACAAAGGAAAATCTGGTAGTTTGCCTCCACACCGGTCGTATGATTGAACAATTGACCTTCAACCTGGTGCCATACCCCCTCGTGGCTGAATTTACCCTTTGTCGGTCTTGGAGGATAAGGCCATGGAGGAGTATGTTGCAGACGCACTTTCTCAAGGTTTCATCCGCAAATCCTCGTCTCCTGCTAGTGCTGGTTTCTTCTTTGTGAAGAAGAAGAGTGGTGAACTGAGACCTTTTATTTTTTTTATATTTATTATAGGGGTGTCAATCGTTTCACGATTAAGAATGCCTATCCGATTCCATTGATTACGGAGTTATTTGACCGCCTCAAGGGAGCAACAGTTTTCACAAAGCTTGATTTGAGAGGGGCATACAATCTTGCGAGGATTAAGGAGGGCGACGAGTTTAAAACTGCGTTTAATACCAGAACAGGCCATTATGAGTACCTCGTAATGCATTTTGGCCTTTTGTAACGCCCTGGCAGTTTTCCAGGAATTTATTAACGATGTCCTCCAAGATTTGTTGCAGTTATGTGTGGTGGTTTATCTCGATGATATCCTTATATTTTCCAAGTCTCTGGAGAGCCACCACACAGATGTCTGTTGTGTGCTTCAGAAACTAACAGAACAATCTCTCTGGTAAATTCTATCGCAAATTCCATTGTGAACAGGTTAAATTCCTGGGTTATGTAATTTCCACTGCTGGTTTTTCGATGGACCCAGTGAAACTTTCAGCAGTCCAACAGTGGCCCTGACCCGTGGGTTTACATCCTCTGCAGCGTTTTCTGGGCTTTGCCAACTATTATCGGAAGTTTATTTGTAACTTCTCGTCTCTGGTCAAGCCCCTGACTGATATGACCAGAAAGGACGGTAACCCACAGAGTTGGTCTCCGGAGTCCATTAAGGCCTTTGAGAGTCTCAATGCTGCCTTTGTTTCTGCTCCTGTGTTGGCACAACCTGATCCTACGTTACCTTTTATCCTTGAGGTTGATGTTTCTGAGACTGGTGTTGGCACCCTTCTGTCTCAACGTCCTACCTCTGAGAGCGCTATGCATCCTTGTGGCTACTTTTCCAAGAAATTGTCACCTACCGAGTGCAATTACGAGATTGGTGACAGAGCTGTTAGCGATCATTTTAGCCCTGAAAGAATGGAGACATCTCCTCAAAGGTACCACTGTGCCTGTTCTCATTCTTACTGACCATAAGAATCTCACATTCTTGTCTGAGGCTAAACGCCTCTCTCCCAGAAGGGCACGATGGGCTCTTTTCTTGTTTTAATTACATTGTCTCATTCTTACCTGGTACTAAGAATGTAAGGGCTGACGCTCTGTCACAACAATTTTCCTCCACTTCCAAGATGGAGTCAGTTCTGGTTCCTGTGATTCCTCCCGATCATATTCTGGCTACGGTTGGCACCAGTCTCACTTCTCCTTTGGGTGACCTTTGTAGCTGCCTTTGTAGCTGCCTGTTCCATGTGTGCTCAGAGTAAGGCTGGATTCACACCTATGTATTTGTAGTGCTTTGTTTCCTATGGAAAAAATTCTGTAGTGCAAATCTGCAAAATGCAAAAAGCACTAAAAATACATAGGTGTTAATCCAACCTAAGACTCCACGACACCTTCCAGTGGGCCTCCTACAACCCATACCCAATGGAGAGAGGCCCTGGACCCACCTGTCTACGGATTTAATTGTGGAGTTACCCAACTCCCAGGGCAATACAGTTATCCTTATGGTGGTTGACTGGTTCTCAAAAATGTCTCATTGTATTCCACTTAAAAAGTTGCCCATTTCTAAGCAACTGGTAGAGATGGCCTTGAGGTTCGCTCGGCGGTTGGTTCGCGACGAACTTTGCTCGTTCGCGATTTGCCAAACCGGCGGACTTATATCGCTGTTCGCGGCTGCCATATTCTTTTATATTGTGAAGAACTTTGACCCATGACACATCCATCATGGGGTACAGGACAGCCAATTGAGACATTTCAGCACATGGACATACCCCCTACTTTATAAATAGACCTGATCTGGCGGCCATTTTACATTCTGTCTTTTGTCAGTGTAGGGAAAGGACGCTGTGTGGAGCAGGGACAGTCAGTCTGTAATCACTAGCTATTACTATTAGGTCCACAAAAGTCCTTTTAAGGACTGGTATAGGTGTACAGTATATAGGGTTGTAATACACTTATAATATACTTTCTTTCAAATATAGAAAGCATATTATAGGGCACTGCAGTGCTGACCGATTCTGCAGCTGTCTTTTCTCAGTGTAGGGATAGAGTTTGCTGTTTGGAGCACGGACAGTCTGTAATTCACTAGCTAGCTACTATTAGGTCCACAAAAGTCCTTTTAAGGACTGGTATAGGTGTACTATTTGGTGTGCAGTATATAGGGGTGTAATACACGTATAAAATACTTTCAAATATAGAAAGCATAGTATAGTGCATTTATACTGTGCAGCATTGTGACTGCTGCTGAGCGGTTCTGCAGTGATACTACAAAGAGTGACAAACGTAATTAGAAAAAAGTATTATAACTGGTGTGATAGACCAGTGGCCCCCCAAAACGACAGATTGAAGCGGGGTGTTATACCGTCTTCCACATATACTGCACTTCTCTAGAGACTTTTTTCACAGGGTCATTTAAAAAATGACAGGCAGAGGAAGAGGCAGGCCCTTCCGCAGGGGTGGTAGGGGTAGGGCAGGAGCACCAAGCTTAAGCCAAAGTGGGAAGTTGCAGAAGGTGCGTTCGATTACATCAAAGGACGCACCAGACTTGGTTGAGTGGCTCACTCAGCCTTACTATTCTGCACCCTCCTCATCCTCTCTATCTGCACCCTCTTCACTCTCTGCTGTGTGCACCCCCAAAGACACTACCACCAACACCACCATATACCCTCCGCTTGAGTCACAGGAATTATTTTCTGATCCATCACAAGACATTTCCGATGTGCAGCCATTCTTGGCATTGGATCAGGAAGAGGAGGTGACACGTACCTTGGAGGTGAGCCTGACGTGCAGAGGGAGACCTCTCGTACGGCTCTGGTTCCGGGATCACTGGAGTGGGGACAGTGACCCTCGGAGCACAGTGGGGTAAGAGAGCCTGCAGGATTCACTTGGCTGAGGCTGGTGTCCACTTGGCAGCGACAGGAATGGGCTCGGAGCAGCAGACCGAATAGCACAGATGCAGGTCTGTAGGCAAGTGCGGCAGCAGGCAGGTGGGCACAAGCGCAGGGCAGCAGGCAGAAGCAGGGTCAGACGAGCCAGGTCACAACAGCGGATCAATCAGACAGGAACGGGGGCGTGGTCAAGATGGTGACCTGATAGGACGCACGGAGACAGAGCTCCGCAGCTAACAGGCACCTTATCCGGCTGAGAGGGATATACCGACACCCTACCGGCTCACAAGCTACCTCACAGGACCGGGTATGCACAGGGGAAGCTCCGGTTCCCAAAAGAAGAAGCATTCAGCTCCCGGAACCCCGCTGCTGACACGTGGCGCCCGCGGGAAGGCCCTAACCAACATGGCGTCTCAGACAGACCAGGCGGCCTCGCCACCGCTCGGGGAGGACCAATTTCAAGCACTAATGCAGGCCATCTCGGGCTGCCAATCCACCCTAACCACTAAGATAGAGCAGATACAGCTCGACATGGGACTGATTAGGCACGACCTGGACAAGCACCGGGAACGCATCACGGAGGCCGAACGGCGGGTTGGTGACGCTGAAGACAGCATCCGTGACCATAATGCCTCCCTCCACACCATACAAGTTAGGGTGAAGGCCCTGGAATCCAGAGTGGAAGAAACAGGAACAGACGGAACAATCTGCGTCTGGTCGGTCTGCCAGAGGGAGCTGAGGGCAGAGATACGGAGGCCTTCACAGAACACTTGCTCCGCACGCTGCTCCCGCAGGCGCCATTTTCCCCTCACTTCGTCATAGAGCGGGCTCACAGAATGCCCTCGGTCCGAGGACCGCCGGGATCCCCACCACGCATGTTTATTTCCCGGCTCATGAACTTTCGGGACCGGGACCTTGTTCTCAGGGAGGCGCGAAAAACCGGTGAGCTACGATTTGATAATACTAAAATTATGCTGTTCCCGGACTATTCGGTTGAAACACAGAGGCTGCGCCGCACGTTCGACCAAGTCAAGGCCCAGCTCCAGAGGAATTAAATACAATATGATGTTCCCGACGAAGCTCAGAGTCGTGGATGGTGAGTCTACTAAATTTTTTACCTCCCCGAGTGAAGCCTCCAGATGGTTAGACTCCCTCCCCCGACACGCATGACCTCTCTGGTGCTGCTCCGGTGTGTGATCCTTTGTAACTGCCACTGCGCCCAGCAGTAGACGGACTGATCCTCCACCCATGCCATTACCCGTGCCCGTCACCCCTTGGCCCCGCGGTATGTACTATGCAGCAGAGTGTCGGCTGATTGCCCCTTCCCGCAGCATTGGGATGTTTGCTCCCCGACAGGCTCATTCCGAACACTGATACCGCCCTGATGGGGTCTTTCCACTTCGGATCTCCCAGGATGTGATGGCAGGGGGGCCCTAATTGGATCAGATGGCTCCACGATGCGTGGACTGGAGGAATATGCTCTGGATCTTCCGGGACTGCTGCGGGTGCAGACATGGCCTATGTGGTGGCCCGACACTGGAGTGCCCAAGTACTATCCTGAGGGCTGGGGTTGAGCGGATGCCCCCCCCCCCCCCGGCCAGGCTGTCACTTCAGGGACAGGAGGGTCCACTCATTCTTCATTCCATTTACCGTCTCAGTGGTTTTGGGCCCTTCTGTTTCCCCCCTTTTTTCTTTTTTTTTTTCCTTGTTTCATTTTTATTTTACCCAGGTTCAATGGTTATGAGGACTGTTTGAAACTAAGAACGTGCCCTTAGAGCGATTTAAGTGTTAGTGGACGGTAGAAGTATTGCAGGACTTGCACTTTTTGTGCCCTCTCAGGTACTTTTTTCTCCTTTTTTTTCCCCTTTTGGCCTTTTTTTTCCCTGATTTAAGTCATCCTTCCTTTTTTTTTCTGTGCCTGGTGCCTCCTGGTAGCGGCTGCGCTGGAGTTCCAGTACTGCATGTGACTCTGTCCTCGGTGTGCCTATTGTACACACTGCCCCCATAGGACTTTGCTCCTACAACATGTTCTGGTTTGGTTTGGGTACTCAAACATCCCATGGTTCTTTTTGTGGGATGTGGGGTGGGATGTGGGGTGGGATGGGAGGGGAGTTCATTTTTATTTGTGTTTGGGTTCTATGTTTTAACATTATCTATGTATCTGACCGCTATCACAGACAGTTCTACTGCAGCAGGTGTAAAATGTACAGTGCGGAATGGGATCCCTCGTCAGAATGCGGTACCCTGGGTGTGTTGGGATTGGGCCCATGCTCCGGACCTACCCGCTCAGGGCCCGCCTTGGCGGTGGTCTTGCTTGATTCCCCCTGCCACTCCATGATATGGCTCCATTGAAGGTCCTCTTCTGGAATGTCAGGGGGCTTAACCAACGAATCAAGCGATCCCTAGTCTTTGATTTCCTAAAAAAGTACACGCCACAGGTGTGTATTCTCCAGGAAACACATCTCATGGGGGGGAGGATTCTAGGGTTGAAGAGGCCATGGGTGGGTCACCACTATCATGCCACCTATTCCAATTACGCGCGGGGGGTTAGTGTTCTGGTGCACAGGTCCCTGAACTTCGTGCCACTGGATGTTGTCACAGATCAGGAGGGCAGGTATGTGCTGATACACGCAACTGTAGACACAATGGCAATGGTCCTGGTGGGACTGTATGTGCCCCCTCCGGCTAACCCTTCCCTACTGCACAAATTAACCACTCTGATTGCCCAATTCCACACTGACAATGTGCTTATTGCGGGAGACTTCAACATCCCCCCTAACCCATCCTTAGACAGGTTAACCCTTGACCCTGCCACAGACTCAGCAATGGCGCGTTGGGCTCGGACGTTTGGGTTGGAGGACGTCTGGAGGTGGAAACACCCGACTGAACGTAGTTACTTGTGCCACTCCTCCTCCCATAACACCCTTTCCCGCATTGATCTAGTGTATGCCAGTTCCACATTACTCCCTACTATCTTGCAAATTAAACTGCTCCCCAGGGGTATCTCAGATCACTCCCCCTTACTATGCACGCTACAAACCTCTACACCCTGGGCAGATAGGATCTGGCATCTCTCCAGGTACTGGATTGAACATCCTACTTTGGAAATAGAAATGGCCAAGGAAATACAGGGGTACTGGCATACAAATCTTAACACTGCTTCAAGGGGGCTGGTCTGGGACGCGTTTAAGGCCTACATGAGAGGATGCTACTTATCCTCCATTAACCGAGAGCGCAGGAACGACAGGATTATGGTGGAGGAGGCAGAAGCCAGGGCACAGGAACTATAAACTCGTTTCATTCTCACGGCCAACCCTATTTTAGCACAGGACATGAAGGTAGCCTACAGAGAAGTAACACTGCTGAGGGTGGCTAAGGCGAATAAACGTCAACTTGCTCAGACACAACGGATATTTGAGCAAGGTGATAAAACGGGGAAGCTGCTGGCCTGGATCTCCAGAGAGCAGGCTCCAATATCCACGATACCCTGTATACGCAAACCTGGCGGTACCATGGTGACTGACCCGACTGACATTAATACCTGCTTTGCTGATTTCTACTCTGCTCTCTACTCCTCCAGGGCTAGCTACTCCCAGGACGAACTTACGGTCTTCCTGGGGGGGGGGGTGACGCTCCCTACATTGTCGCCGGAAGCCAGGCGACAATGCTCTCTGGAGGAGGTCCGGGTGGCGTTGGGCTCCATGCAGACCGGAAAAACCCCTGGGGAGGACGGGATACCGCCTGAATTCTACAAACAGTATGTAGAGGGAGTGGCTGAGAAGATGCACAGCATGTTCACGGAGACTCTCAAGGAGGGTGATCTTCCCCCCTCAATGGCCCAGGCCATTATTGTGGTCATTCCCAAGGCAGGGAAGGATCCTCAGCTGTGCCCTTCCTACCGCCCCATCTCCCTGCTCAACTCTGACGCAAAGGTGCTCACCAAAATTCTTGCTAGGCGTCTAAACGAAGTGATCCTCACCTTGGTCCACGACGACCAGTCGGGCTTTATGCCCGGGAAAGGGACCGACATTAATTTAAGGCGGCTGTACGCCGTCCTGGCCTCTGGAGACGAGGACAGAGAGAAAGAGATGATAGTCTCTCTAGACGCGGAGAAGGCTTTCGACTCCGTGGAATGGGCCTATCTCTGGGAGCAACGGAAAAAAGAAACAGCGCTAGCAAATACTAACAAACAGTGTACCAATATACAAATCTGTTGGTGTGTGTAGTGGTGAGGCTACAAACCTGTAGGTGTATATGGAAGTGAGACTACAATAATAAACCACAATATTTGCACATAAATAATAACATGAGTTAAGTGCCAACAAAAGTAAAAAAGTAAAAAAGTGAAAAACAGTCCAGCAAAGTAGAAAGTCCCTTCTTGGACTGGACTCACCCAGATGCAGAGGCTGTGCCTATGAAATCAAGCAGAGAGACTGTGATCTGAGTCCATGGGACATATGATGTGAAGCTGGCTGGTGGTTCAGGATGACCCGGATATCTGGGGGCTTGCTACTGGTGCCATCTCAATGGGTCTTGCAGATTAATGCCTCAAGGAAAGGAATGCTAAATGGTAAAATACCGTTGCAATAAAAAGTATATGCGCGCAATGCGCTACTCACAGAGTTTAAACGAAGGCAGGCTTATCAGAAAAACTTCCGTGAATGCCGCTGGATAAGCGTGCGTTCCACGGAGGCAGGATGTGACGTCGGTGATTGCGTTCGGCCGGAAATGACGTCGACGCGTTTCGCCCCTCCTCCAGGGCGTCATCAAAGGACATAATCTCCGGCCAACATAGGAGATATTTATACCAAAAAAACATACAGAACTCCTCCTCAAAGGGAGGAGCAAAAACGCCAATCAATTAGATGACGACAAGTTCAGAGACATAGTCAAAGTGATCATCATTTAAGATTGCCTTGTGTAAACTTTATTTAAACAAATAAAACATGACAACAAGCATATCCGTCCACAGCATATATGAGTGTACTGTGAAGGAAATATATGGTATGCATAAATTGTCAGGATAAAAATTCATATATAAAATGCATAAATATGATTACATATATAAAATAGGAAAATTGAGAAATATATAAAATAAAATTAAAATCTGTGTACAAAATGGATGCGAAACTTGAAGAGTATTCATAAATTTGGAAGTGGCCACGGCTGGAATAAGACACATAGGAAAAAAATAAAAAAATAAAAAAATATAAAATAAAATAAATGTAGATATAAAAATTTAAATAAAAATAAAAATAAAATAAAAATGAAAAAAAATTAGAATGAAAATAAATAGAAAAAATATGAAAAAAATATAAAATAAAATAAAAATAGAAATAGAATTAAAATAAAATAAAAATAAAAATAAAACTAAAAATAAATAAAACAAATTATAAAATGGAATTAAAAATATGAAAAAAATAAATAAAAATAAAAATAAAAATAAAATAAAATAAAATAAAAGAAAAAAAAGGAAGAAAACAGTGAAAAAAGTGGTATAAAGGAAAAAAATTATGTATCTATTCCAAAGGTGACAACTCAAAACCATTACCAATTTGACAAAAAACAGTTCAGATCGAGATCAATATTAATACCCAGTGGACTCATAGTAGACAGTCTGTGAATCCATTGGGTTTCATTTTGCGAAATTGCGCGTTTGAGGTTGGACCCTCGCCAGTGCTCTTCCACTTTATCGATTCCACAAAAAGTCAGAACACTAGGATCTCGACCATGATGTAATCTAAAATGATTGGAAAGGCTGTGCTGTCTATATCCTTTTCTGATCCTATTAACATGCTCCCTTAACCTTACTCCTAAGGGTCTGGTGGTCCTCCCAACATATTGAAGCCCACATGGGCAGGATAGGAGGTAGGTCACGTGTGTAGTGCCACAAGTAATAAACTTTTTGATTTCATAAGATCTACCTGTGACATGAGATTCAAAATGCGTAGTTTTCCGTTTTCTGAACTTAGAGGTTTTACAGATCATACATCTCCCACAACTGAAAAAACCAGTCTGGTTCAAAAAAGTAAACAATTTTTTGGGTGGATTGACAACATTGTGTGCCAATTGCAATCTGAGGGTAGGTGGTTTAGTATAGATAAATTTAGGTTTACCAGGTAGCACTTTTTTTAGCTCCTTATCTTCCAGTAGAAGAGACCAATGCTTTTTTATGATTTTCTCAAAATCTCTGTACTGGCGATTAAAACCCGTAAGAAAAGCAATCCCAAAGTCTTGTTCTTTTCCCGATTTTTTCTTGAATAATTCATTTCTATCCATCTCTCCAATCTCATTCCTGACCTTTTTAAGATTGTTTAGATTGTATCCCTTGTCCACAAAACGTTTGATGATTACATTGGACTGTGCATTATAATCCTCCTTCTTGTTACAATTGCGTCTAACCCTAAGCATTTGGCTCTTAGGTATGCCATTCAACCACCTAGGATGATGGCAGCTGGTGAGCGGGATGTAGCCATTCCTGTCTACATCCTTGAAAAAGGTACGTGTGTACAATTTGTTGTCCTCTTTATAAATTGTTAGATCCAAAAAATTAATTTCTTGGCAGCTGAAAGTTTCTGAGAATGATATACCAAACGGGTTGTTGCCCATTTTTTCAAGGAATATTCTGAAAGAATCCTGCGACCCAGCCCAAACAATAAAGA
Source organism: Lithobates sylvaticus (assembly GCA_028564925.1). NCBI lineage: Eukaryota > Metazoa > Chordata > Amphibia > Anura > Ranidae > Lithobates > Lithobates sylvaticus. The sequence goes on along the minus strand of CM053037.1, from coordinate 64,829,595 downwards.
TGTCATCTATATATCTTTTATATAGCCTTAATTCTGGGATATTGGTTTTATAGATCGCATCTCTTTCCCACAAGCTCATGAAGAGGTTTGCCACAGATGGGGCATATTTTGCCCCCATTGCAACGCCCCTCTTCTGCCTATAAAATTCTTTTTCGTGCCAAAAGAAATTATGGCTCATTGCCAGATCTAAAACTTGTAAGATGAATTCTATTTGTTTGGTTTTAATATTGGTGCTCGTCAGAGCCCAATTTACGGCCTCGAGAGCATGTGACTGCTGGATATTCGTATATAGAGAATTGACATCTATACTGGCAAGGATACAGTTGTCATCAACGATCATTGGACTAAGTAGCTCAATTAAATCTTTACTGTCTTTTAAATATGCAGGACATTTGATAGTGAGTGGCTGTAAGAAGTAGTCCACATATTCACCAACTCTGGAGAACAATGATTCAATACCACTGATAATCGGTCGTCCTGGTGGTTTAAGTGGATTTTTATGCAATTTTGGTAGCTGGTAAATCACGGGAACTTTGGGAGCGTCTGGAATTAAATACCGTGCTTCCTTCTTTTTTAGTATACCATCGGTTGTAGCAGTCTTGATTAGTTTTTTAAGTTTATCTTTGAATTTCTTGGTGGGGTTGCCCTTCAGTTTGTCATATGTATCCTGATCACTCACCAATCTATTAAGTTCAGTAAGATAGTCAGTTTTATTTAATATCACAACCCCCCCACCCTTGTCTGCTGACCTAATTACTATGTTTTTATTCTTTTCCAACATCTCCAGACCACTTTCCAAATCAGCTTTTTTTCTGTTCGGTCGTACGGCAAGTTTTGCTAAGTCTTGCTCAACCAGGGATTTAAAAGCCCCTACGAAATGGTTATTGGCTATTTGTGGATTGAATGTAGAATTATTCTTAAGAGAGCTATGATGATAGTTTTCAGCACAAGCCTCTGGTGGTGAAGTACTCTTTGCAAAAAATTTTTTTATGTTAATTTTTCTAATAAATTTTTGAAAGTCAATAAAAGTATCAAATTTATTCAAGTTCCTATCCATGGCAAATTTTAGACCTAGGTCCAAAATTTTAAGTTCATCCTTGGAAAAAATTGCATCACTGAGATTAAAAATTCCCTCCATCAAGTTTCTCTTTTTCGTTTGCCTTTTGCCTCCTCTGCATCCTCTTTTTCTTCTCTTCTTTCTATTTCTCCAGGCAATTGGGATGCTGTGGGATACCATGGTATCCACTCTTCCTCCTCTTTCCTGTTTTGCTGACTCGGGTTGTTCTTCCCCCGACCTCTGGGTGTGCCACCACCTCTTCCTCTCGGCATTGGAGGTCCCCCCGATCCCCTCCTCTGAAAATCCCCTCTTGAATTATTAGGGTACCAACCACGTCCCCTACTATTCTGGGGAGGGCCATAATCCGAGTGGTTCATTGGCCAAGATTGGCCATTATGGTTACCACCCCTATGATCATATCCTCTATGACTTGGGGGGGGGTAATACCCAGATTGTGCTTGGGACCACGGTGGTCCACCTGGATACCCTCCTCCTCTGTTGCCATAACCTCGTTGATTATATGATCCCCTGTTGGATGAATAACCCGGATCATAGGTGGGGGGGTCAAATCGGTTATAAGAGGGTGCCCCATACTGGGGAGGGGTAGACCGATGGTGCTCCCCATTGTAATGGTTTCCCTTTTCGTAATCCCGTAGAGAACCATCATATTTCCTTGCAGGAGTTTTTACCACATCTGATATAAATTCCGGATTTGTTCCTGGATCTCTAGTTGAATGATTGGGTGGCTCAGTCACCTCTTGCCATTTGTAAACTTTGTTGATTTTGTAATCATTGGAATCTCTTAAGAATTTTTTTATTTTTTTCTTTTGGGTATCCTTATCTAGTTTATCAACAAAATCTTGGAGCTGTTTCAATTTTTCTTTGTGCTCCCCAGAAGCGATAATGGGACCCAATTTTAATTTAATTGCTTTTATGTTAGTTTCAATTAACTGCAATTTCTTCTCTTTTCTTCCTATTAACATCTCTAATAGCTTTTTTCCGCTATGGTTGAAAAAAGAGAACCATTCAATTTCTAAATCTTTGTCCACCAACCCATCATTGGGAGCAACGTCCCATCTTAGACATCTGGGGGTAATTTTATCCTTGACATATTTTTTCAAGGTAAAAATGTCCCACCACGTTCTAATTTGCTTATCAAGAGCATTTTTTAGGTGCTTGAAATCTAAATTGATGTCTACATGATCATTGTTGGGTGAAAAGAAATCATCTGCGTTTAAATTTCTATTATTAGTGAAAGAAAAAATCTCCATAGCTGCCAAGTGCAACCCAAAAAATGGTAAAGAATATAAAACGACAAAAACTGGCGCTGGAGAAAAATAAATAATAAAAAATATATAAATTGGTGCTGATAAAATATGGTGCAAATGTGTTGACAGATTGCAGCTGCTGTAATGGAAGTGCTACAACTTCTAAAATGTGAACAACGGAAAAAAGAAACAGCGCTAGCAAATACTAACAAACAGTGTACCAATATACAAATCTGTTGGTGTGTGTAGTGGTGAGGCTACAAACCTGTAGGTGTATATGGAAGTGAGACTACAATAATAAACCACAATATTTGCACATAAATAATAACATGAGTTAAGTGCCAACAAAAGTAAAAAAGTAAAAAAGTGAAAAACAGTCCAGCAAAGTAGAAAGTCCCTTCTTGGACTGGACTCACCCAGATGCAGAGGCTGTGCCTATGAAATCAAGCAGAGAGACTGTGATCTGAGTCCATGGGACATATGATGTGAAGCTGGCTGGTGGTTCAGGATGACCCGGATATCTGGGGGCTTGCTACTGGTGCCATCTCAATGGGTCTTGCAGATTAATGCCTCAAGGAAAGGAATGCTAAATGGTGAAATACCGTTGCAATAAAAAGTATATGCGCGCAATGCGCTACTCACAGAGTTTAAACGAAGGCAGGCTTATCAGAAAAACTTCCGTGAATGCCGCTGGATAAGCGTGCGTTCCACGGAGGCAGGATGTGACGTCGGTGATTGCGTTCGGCCGGAAATGACGTCGACGCGTTTCGCCCCTCCTCCAGGGCGTCATCAAAGGACATAATCTCCGGCCAACATAGGAGATATTTATACCAAAAAAACATACAGAACTCCTCCTCAAAGGGAGGAGCAAAAACGCCAATCAATTAGATGACGACAAGTTCAGAGACATAGTCAAAGTGATCATCATTTAAGATTGCCTTGTGTAAACTTTATTTAAACAAATAAAACATGACAACAAGCATATCCGTCCACAGCATATATGAGTGTACTGTGAAGGAAATATATGGTATGCATAAATTGTCAGGATAAAAATTCATATATAAAATGCATAAATATGATTACATATATAAAATTTTATTAGATTTATTAGAAAAATTAACATAAAAAAATTTTTTGCAAAGAGTACTTCACCACCAGAGGCTTGTGCTGAAAACTATCATCATAGCTCTCTTAAGAATAATTCTACATTCAATCCACAAATAGCCAATAACCATTTCGTAGGGGCTTTTAAATCCCTGGTTGAGCAAGACTTAGCAAAACTTGCCGTACGACCGAACAGAAAAAAAGCTGATTTGGAAAGTGGTCTGGAGATGTTGGAAAAGAATAAAAACATAGTAATTAGGTCAGCAGACAAGGGTGGGGGGGCTGTGATATTAAATAAAACTGACTATCTTACTGAACTTAATAGATTGGTGAGTGATCAGGATACATATGACAAACTGAAGGGCAACCCCACCAAGAAATTCAAAGATAAACTTAAAAAACTAATCAAGACTGCTACAACCGATGGTATACTAAAAAAGAAGGAAGCACGGTATTTAATTCCAGACGCTCCCAAAGTTCCCGTGATTTACCAGCTACCAAAATTGCATAAAAATCCACTTAAACCACCAGGACGACCGATTATCAGTGGTATTGAATCATTGTTCTCCAGAGTTGGTGAATATGTGGACTACTTCTTACAGCCACTCACTATCAAATGTCCTGCATATTTAAAAGACAGTAAAGATTTAATTGAGCTACTTAGTCCAATGATCGTTGATGACAACTGTATCCTTGCCAGTATAGATGTCAATTCTCTATATACGAATATCCAGCAGTCACATGCTCTCGAGGCCGTAAATTGGGCTCTGACGAGCACCAATATTAAAACCAAACAAATAGAATTCATCTTACAAGTTTTAGATCTGGCAATGAGCCATAATTTCTTTTGGCACGAAAAAGAATTTTATAGGCAGAAGAGGGGCGTTGCAATGGGGGCAAAATATGCCCCATCTGTGGCAAACCTCTTCATGAGCTTGTGGGAAAGAGATGCGATCTATAAAACCAATATCCCAGAATTAAGGCTATATAAAAGATATATAGATGACATCTTTATTGTTTGGGCTGGGTCGCAGGATTCTTTCAGAATATTCCTTGAAAAAATGGGCAACAACCCGTTTGGTATATCATTCTCAGAAACTTTCAGCTGCCAAGAAATTAATTTTTTGGATCTAACAATTTATAAAGAGGACAACAAATTGTACACACGTACCTTTTTCAAGGATGTAGACAGGAATGGCTACATCCCGCTCACCAGCTGCCATCATCCTAGGTGGTTGAATGGCATACCTAAGAGCCAAATGCTTAGGGTTAGACGCAATTGTAACAAGAAGGAGGATTATAATGCACAGTCCAATGTAATCATCAAACGTTTTGTGGACAAGGGATACAATCTAAACAATCTTAAAAAGGTCAGGAATGAGATTGGAGAGATGGATAGAAATGAATTATTCAAGAAAAAATCGGGAAAAGAACAAGACTTTGGGATTGCTTTTCTTACGGGTTTTAATCGCCAGTACAGAGATTTTGAGAAAATCATAAAAAAGCATTGGTCTCTTCTACTGGAAGATAAGGAGCTAAAAAAAGTGCTACCTGGTAAACCTAAATTTATCTATACTAAACCACCTACCCTCAGATTGCAATTGGCACACAATGTTGTCAATCCACCCAAAAAATTGTTTACTTTTTTGAACCAGACTGGTTTTTTCAGTTGTGGGAGATGTATGATCTGTAAAACCTCTAAGTTCAGAAAACGGAAAACTACGCATTTTGAATCTCATGTCACAGGTAGATCTTATGAAATCAAAAAGTTTATTACTTGTGGCACTACACACGTGACCTACCTCCTATCCTGCCCATGTGGGCTTCAATATGTTGGGAGGACCACCAGACCCTTAGGAGTAAGGTTAAGGGAGCATGTTAATAGGATCAGAAAAGGATATAGACAGCACAGCCTTTCCAATCATTTTAGATTACATCATGGTCGAGATCCTAGTGTTCTGACTTTTTGTGGAATCGATAAAGTGGAAGAGCACTGGCGAGGGTCCAACCTCAAACGCGCAATTTCGCAAAATGAAACCCAATGGATTCACAGACTGTCTACTATGAGTCCACTGGGTATTAATATTGATCTCGATCTGAACTGTTTTTTGTCAAATTGGTAATGGTTTTGAGTTGTCACCTTTGGAATAGATACATAATTTTTTTCCTTTATACCACTTTTTTCACTGTTTTCTTCCTTTTTTCTTTTATTTTATTTTATTTTATTTTTATTTTTATTTTTATATATTTTTTTTCATATTTTTAATTCCATTTTATAATTTGTTTTATTTATTTTTAGTTTTATTTTTATTTTTATTTTATTTTAATTCTATTTCTATTTTTATTTTATTTTATATTTTTTTCATATTTTTTCTATTTATTTTCATTCTAATTTTTTTCATTTTTATTTTATTTTTATTTTTATTTAAATTTTTATATCTACATTTATTTTATTTTATATTTTTTTATTTTTTTATTTTTTTCCTATGTGTCTTATTCCAGCCGTGGCCACTTCCAAATTTATGAATACTCTTCAAGTTTCGCATCCATTTTGTACACAGATTTTAATTTTATTTTATATATTTCTCAATTTTCCTATTTTATATATGTAATCATATTTATGCATTTTATATATGAATTTTTATCCTGACAATTTATGCATACCATATATTTCCTTCACAGTACACTCATATATGCTGTGGACGGATATGCTTGTTGTCATGTTTTATTTGTTTAAATAAAGTTTACACAAGGCAATCTTAAATGATGATCACTTTGACTATGTCTCTGAACTTGTCGTCATCTAATTGATTGGCGTTTTTGCTCCTCCCTTTGAGGAGGAGTTCTGTATGTTTTTTTGGTATAAATATCTCCTATGTTGGCCGGAGATTATGTCCTTTGATGACGCCCTGGAGGAGGGGCGAAACGCGTCGACGTCATTTCCGGCCGAACGCAATCACCGACGTCACATCCTGCCTCCGTGGAACGCACGCTTATCCAGCGGCATTCACGGAAGTTTTTCTGATAAGCCTGCCTTCGTTTAAACTCTGTGAGTAGCGCATTGCGCGCATATACTTTTTATTGCAACGGTATTTCACCATTTAGCATTCCTTTCCTTGAGGCATTAATCTGCAAGACCCATTGAGATGGCACCAGTAGCAAGCCCCCAGATATCCGGGTCATCCTGAACCACCAGCCAGCTTCACATCATATGTCCCATGGACTCAGATCACAGTCTCTCTGCTTGATTTCATAGGCACAGCCTCTGCATCTGGGTGAGTCCAGTCCAAGAAGGGACTTTCTACTTTGCTGGACTGTTTTTCACTTTTTTACTTTTTTACTTTTGTTGGCACTTAACTCATGTTATTATTTATGTGCAAATATTGTGGTTTATTATTGTAGTCTCACTTCCATATACACCTACAGGTTTGTAGCCTCACCACTACACACACCAACAGATTTGTATATTGGTACACTGTTTGTTAGTATTTGCTAGCGCTGTTTCTTTTTTCCGTTGTTCACATTTTAGAAGTTGTAGCACTTCCATTACAGCAGCTGCAATCTGTCAACACATTTGCACCATATTTTATCAGCACCAATTTATATATTTTTTATTATTTATTTTTCTCCAGCGCCAGTTTTTGTCGTTTTATATTTTACTATCTCTGGGAGGTTCTCCGAAAGTTTGGGTTTGGCCCAACCTTCGTCTCCTGGGTCAGGGTGGTGTATAGTGCCCCCACGGCCAGGGTTCGCACGGGCACGGCTATCTCCCCACCCTTCCGACTGCACAGAGGTACTAGGCAGGGCTGCCCTCTCTCCCCGGGGCTCTTTGCGCTGGCGATTGAGCCTATGGCAGCCCTCCTCCGCTCTTCCCCTGAGGTCCGGGGGATTACTCGTGGTCCCCTCACTGAAAAGGTATCATTATATGTGGACGATACCCTGTTGTATCTTCGGGACGATGGGATGTCACTGCAGGCGGCGTTGTCCATAATAAACAGATTTGGCCACTACTCGGGAATATGTATAAACTGGGGAAAGTCCATACTGTTCCCCCTACACTCCGGTGTTTCCCTCCCACTGGCGGATGGGCAGTTGCAGAGGGTGGCGCAGTTTAAATATCTGGGTGTGGAGATTTACCGGGACCTGAGGAAATTTGTTCGCCTCAACCTCGACCCTCGTGGTCACGCAGGTCACGCAGCTGGCCCAGAAATGTACCGTATGGAAAGCCCTGCCCTTGTCGCCAGTGGGACGTGTAAATCTGGTTAAAATGTCGGTTCTGCCCAAATTCACGTATCTTTTCCGTCAGTCTCCTGTCCCTATACCCAATAAATTTTTTCAACATCTGGACAGTATCATCACCTCATTTATCTGGAACGGGAGAGTCCCCAGAATAGCTAAAACCACTCTTCAACTCCCCCTTGCGTTGGGGGGACTTGCCCTACCCTGCTTCCTTAAATATTATTGGGCGGCGGTGTTGGTTACAGTTAAGTGGTGGCTCTCTGAATGCCCAGCCAACCCCGCATCCTCCTTGGAGGCGGCGTTGTTGGGCTTCCATGCGGAACTAAAAGGTCTTGTCCACAGGGGGCCTCGATCTAACCCGGGTATAACCCTCCCGATGCGGGCGACTCTGAAGGTCTGGGAGACGGTTAAGAGACAGATGGGGGGAGGGTCCTAGAGAGAGAGAGAGAGAAAGAGAAGCTGAACCCAGAGATCCTGCAGAGCTGACCAGAAGGGAGACACCAGGAAGGATCTGATTCTGCCTACTGTGGACAGGGGGGATGGGCGCAGCTGTGAGTGTGTGAGTGAGTGAGCATGCAGCTCAGGTGTTTCGTCCCACCTCCGCTCCTCTAACCGCCCTCCCAGCTTGCCGGATGCTTGAGAGAGAGCCTTACCACGTTGAGTGTCCCGCCGGATGAATTGTTGCTGCTGACACCTGAGTATCCCTGTGCTTGACCCGAGCGTTCGCCCTGCCTGCTCCGCCTGCCTCTTCCTCTCCCCCTTCTCCCGCTGATGCCTGTCAGGCGGGCGTTGTGGCGGGACCCATAGTGGACAGCCTCCTCAATCATCTCCGATCCTCTCCAACCCCCCCCGCTGACTGCCGGAACCCCGCGTACCTGCGTGGATGCTGTGAGACCGTGCGGGACCTGCAGGGGATCGCGCTGACGTGCTCCGCCTCTCCTATCCCCCCTGAGTGCTGGATCCCTCCATGGACCTGTGTGTGGAGCCGTGAGTAAAAATCTTGAACTGACAGTGCCTTTGCAGTACCCCCCCAGGATAGCCTGCTCTTCATACCGCCTGAGCACTGGGTGAAGGATGGTACATGGGACTGAGGTAACGGGGTGAGCCTGGGAAAGGGGGCAATATGCTAAATGTCTAAAATCGCCCCCCCGGTCTGAGTGAACTGTCTGTGTGTTGCCTGGTTGAGGCAAGACGAGAATTTGGGGTACATTTGAGTGCTTGGAGTCCCCTAAGAGTGACCACTGCTATCTACACCATTACATAGCTGCTTTGCTGGGAGAAGGAACCGAGGAAGGGCCCCCCAGTGGTACTGGACTGTTAAACCGTGCTCTCTTTCTCCCCCCATCCTTTTTTTTTATTTTTTTTTTTTTTGGTGCTCATCGGCCTCTTATTTTGACACTCACCTAAAAACGTACTAGGCTTGTGCTGTAAGACCATAAGGCTTCCAAAAATTACTGATTAATTTGAACCACCATCGGGTGGGAGGGAGTGAAGGAATAAGGAGGGGGAGAGCTCTCTTCCCTTTTTTTTTTTTTTACCTTACCTTTTGGTGGTAAATTTTACCATGCTGAGCAAACGTGCTGCCGACGAGACGGCGCACTTGGAAGGGGGCCAAAAAATGCGCTCCGCCAAGGAGAAAGCAAACCAGGTGTCCGCTGCCGCTGCCGCAGCAAAACTTGAGCGCTTCGCCCACGCTCAGGCCCATGCTCCCGCCCAATCACCAAGCAAGGGGGGGCACCAACTATCAGTGACACACGCAAAGACCCAGGGGGTGGCATCTGATAGAAGAAATTCTAGTCAATTATCATCGAACACCACCACTCTACCCACCAGAGGAGCCACGAACAATAAAGACCCTGGGGAGGGTAAGGCGGTACAGGCAGCAGCAAGTTCATTGGCGTGCTCTACTATAGGGGGTCAGGAGGAACCCACACTTAGGGCCATATTTGATGCCGTTAACGTTTGTAAGGACTCTATATCTGGCCTGGATAGCCAATTGAATGGTATAAAAACTGAGCTAACTGCAATGAGCCAGCTACTGTGTAGCACAGTGGAAAGGACTACGGCGCTAGAAGTGAGGTTAAGTACGATCGATGATGAACTCTCCCCATTACAGGAAAAAATCATAGGCCTACAGAAGCAAATGGCCAAACAGGCCGCTAAACTCGACGATTTAGAAAATAGAAGCCGCAGAAGTAATGTGCGCCTAATAGGCTTACCGGAGAGGAGTGAGGGTCCCAATCCCGTAGTCTTTTTGGAAACTTGGCTTAAGGAAATATTTGGGGATTCCTCTTCTACCCCGCTATTTGCGATCGAGAGAGCCCATCGAGTTCCTACCAGACCCCGACAAAATGACGAGCGGGCTCGCCCACTATTACTGAAATTTGTAAAACTACAATGACCGTGCGATTTTACTCCGCAAGGCTAGAGAACTGGGGGACATTTTTTTCAAGGAGGCTAGGGTCTCCTTTTACCCAGATTTTTCCCCGGACCTCCAGAAACTCAGAACAGAATTCATCCCAGTTAAGCGCACTCTTCAGCGACATAAAATCGCATATGCCCTGTTATACCCCGCCCGCCTGCGGGTGACTGCTATGGGCTCGACCTTGTATTTCAACACACCCGCTGAAGTCGAGAGATGGTTGGAGGAACATAGAGAAGATCTTTGAGAGTGCCAGAGACACTTACTATGGGGGGGGGGGGGGCTGTGGGTGGGCCCAGGTTGTTTATTTTTCATTTTTTTTTGTTGCTATATGTTGTACCTATGGTTTTTTTTATCTTTAACTATGACACAGCCCACCACATTAGGGGTGTTGGATCGGGGAGGAGGGGGGTCGAGGGGAATACCTCAATACCTCATAATATTATTATTATCATTATCATATTAATAATGTTTGTTTTCTGCACTGTTGCACTGACATTTGATTAGGACTGGGGGTTAGAGGTGGGGGCTTCTATAGACGCCCCCACTCCTCCCCTTGTCCACCCGATGGTTTATACACGTTTTTTTTTTTTTTTTTTGGTGCTCATCGGCCTCTTATTTTGACACTCACCTAAAAACGTACTAGGCTTGTGCTGTAAGACCATAAGGCTTCCAAAAATTACTGATTAATTTGAACCACCATCGGGTGGGAGGGAGTGAAGGAATAAGGAGGGGGAGAGCTCTCTTCCCTTTTTTTTTTTTTTACCTTACCTTTTGGTGGTAAATTTTACCATGCTGAGCAAACGTGCTGCCGACGAGACGGCGCACTTGGAAGGGGGCCAAAAAACGCGCTCCGCCAAGGAGAAAGCAAACCAGGTGTCCGCTGCCGCTGCCGCAGCAAAACTTGAGCGCTTCGCCCACGCTCAGGCCCATGCTCCCGCCCAATCACCAAGCAAGGGGGGGCACCAACTATCAGTGACACACGCAAAGACCCAGGGGGTGGCATCTGATAGAAGAAATTCTAGTCAATTATCATCGAACACCACCACTCTACCCACCAGAGGAGCCACGAACAATAAAGACCCTGGGGAGGGTAAGGCGGTACAGGCAGCAGCAAGTTCATTGGCGTGCTCTACTATAGGGGGTCAGGAGGAACCCACACTTAGGGCCATATTTGATGCCGTTAACGTTTGTAAGGACTCTATATCTGGCCTGGATAGCCAATTGAATGGTATAAAAACTGAGCTAACTGCAATGAGCCAGCTACTGTGTAGCACAGTGGAAAGGACTACGGCGCTAGAAGTGAGGTTAAGTACGATCGATGATGAACTCTCCCCATTACAGGAAAAAATCATAGGCCTACAGAAGCAAATGGCCAAACAGGCCGCTAAACTCGACGATTTAGAAAATAGAAGCCGCAGAAGTAATGTGCGCCTAATAGGCTTACCGGAGAGGAGTGAGGGTCCCAATCCCGTAGTCTTTTTGGAAACTTGGCTTAAGGAAATATTTGGGGATTCCTCTTCTACCCCGCTATTTGCGATCGAGAGAGCCCATCGAGTTCCTACCAGACCCCGACAAAATGACGAGCGGGCTCGCCCACTATTACTGAAATTTGTAAAACTACAATGACCGTGCGATTTTACTCCGCAAGGCTAGAGAACTGGGGGACATTTTTTTCAAGGAGGCTAGGGTCTCCTTTTACCCAGATTTTTCCCCGGACCTCCAGAAACTCAGAACAGAATTCATCCCAGTTAAGCGCACTCTTCAGCGACATAAAATCGCATATGCCCTGTTATACCCCGCCCGCCTGCGGGTGACTGCTATGGGCTCGACCTTGTATTTCAACACACCCGCTGAAGTCGAGAGATGGTTGGAGGAACATAGAGAAGATCTTTGAGAGTGCCAGAGACACTTACTATGGGGGGGGGGGGCTGAGGGTGGGCCCAGGTTGTTTATTTTTCATTTTTTTTTGTTGCTATATGTTGTACCTATGGTTTTTTTTATCTTTAACTATGACACAGCCCACCACATTAGGGGTGTTGGATCGGGGGGGAGGGGGGTCGAGGGGAATACCTCAATACCTCATAATATTATTATTATCATTATCATATTAATAATGTTTGTTTTCTGCACTGTTGCACTGACATTTGATTAGGACTGGGGGTTAGAGGTGGGGGCTTCTATAGACGCCCCCACTCCTCCCCTTGTCCACCCGATGGTTTATACACGGTTTTTTTTTTTATTTTTTTTTTTTCCCTTCTCACTGACATTGGACTAGGATCGAGTGGCAGGGACAGGGCTTCCGCGACATGGAGGCCTCTGTCCCTCTCTCTCGTCTACCTTAATGGTTAACACGTTGTCAATTGCACAATGGGGTGGGATCATAATGGTTACTGGGGGGGGCTCCACGTCCCCCCTCCCCCCCCTTCCTTTTTTTCATCATGTTTGGCGGGGTAGGTTACTCTGTCCGCACATTTTTATATCAATGCTGATACCACTGGGAAAGGGTTGGATTAGGAGTGCTCACTTAATATAGTATTACGATTGGGACGGGACACCTGCGCTGCTGGGCGGGAGGTGTATGGTTGGGTCGCGCACAAGCCTTGTAGGGGTGGCCCAGTTGGGCATGGGGGGGTGGGGGGGGGGGGGGCGGGGGATTGGGAGGGAGGGTGGCTAGGGTTAGGGAGGATTGGGGTAACACACACTGCTGGTCCCTGCGAGGTCGGTGGGGGCCGGTGCGTGGGCGGGGGTGGTGGGGGAGTCGGGGGGGGGTGGGGGGGAGATGGGTGGGCTCGCCTGGTCATGGTTTTTCTTGTAATGCAATCTCCATTGACGAACAGGGGCGCTATATATTCCTGTCCTGTCTGATTGGTAGTCAGCCCTACATTATAGCAAATATCTATATACCTCCCCCTTTTAAGCTTGAGGTTCTGTATAAACTACTTGAGTTTGCTTTGGATAAACCAGGCATTCCAATGATAGCCCTAGGGGATTACAATGAGGTATTGGATACGGGACTAGACAGATTCCCTGTACCCACCAGGCCCAGGGCGGGAGAGGGGAACCGCCTGTCACGTTTTTTGAGGGAAATAGGGCTAAGCGATATATGGCGTACGCGGAACCCATACAATAGGCAGTATTCCTGTTTTTCAGATTCCTACCGTACCCTCTCTAGAATTGATATGGCCCTGGGGAACGACGAGGTGAATTTGTTGGTGAGAGATGTAGAGTATGGCCTGAGAGGGGTCTCCGATCACTCCCCGCTGACGCTCAACATAAGTACTGGGGGTAGAGCTAGCCATAGGGAATGGACGATCAATCCCTGTTGGCTTGAATTGATTGACAATCCCTGCGATCTGACCACTAGCATAAGGGAGTTCTTACAAATAAATGCGGGCTCAGCGTCGCCCGGGGTGATTTGGGACTCCTTAAAAGCCTATACAAGAGGACTGTTAATCCAGAAGATGGCAGCAATTAAGCGGCGGTCGAGAGAGCAAGAAAGGGAAGCTAGTAGCGAGGTAACCCTAGCAGAACGTCGCTATGTAGAAAACCCGACCCCAATTAGCATGGGGGAATGGCTTAACAAACAACAAACCTATAAAATGCTACTTATCAAGAAAATGGAGAATAGGCGAATTTTCCAGCGGCAATATTATTTTGGCGAGGGCGAGAGGGTAGGCCATACCCTCTCTCTCCTGGTCAAAACCAACAGTTCCTCCTCAACAATTCCAGCAATTAGGGGGGCAAACGGAGATTTGGTTACCGACCCATTGGAGATAACGAATCTTATTGGCAACTACTACAAAACCCTTTATAAATCCTCTAGAAAAGGGAGCGAGATAGCAGTATCTGAGTTTTTGCAGCAGATAACATTCCCAAACCTATCGGACAATGACAAAACGGAACTGGAGGCGCCAGTAACTATCGAGGAATTGAGATTTGCAGTGGCAGCAATGCCCAATCAAAAATCCCCGGGCCCCGACGGGCTGCCAATAGAGCTCTACAAGCGGTATGGCGAGGTATTGTTGCCTGAATTGTTGGAAACTTTGAGACGGGCGTTGGATGGGGGCAGATTGCCCTCCTCGATGCTCGAGGCCAATATTATTCTGATACTTAAAGAGGGGAAGGACCAGCAGGAAGTTACCTCGTATCGCCCAATATCGCTGCTATGCTCCGATATTAAGATCCTGGCGAAGGTCTTGGCGATTCGACTAAACAAATGCATACACAAGCTAATCCACCCGGACCAGTCAGGTTTCATTCCAGGCAGGTCAACTAGCACCAATATTAGAAGAGTCTTCCTTAACATGCAAACTCCAACGGACAATACAAGTCCTAAGGCCATTCTGGCCTTGGACGCTGTTAAAGCATTTGACAGCCTGGAATGGGACTATTTATGGCTGGTCCTGGAGCGATTTGGTTTCGGGCCTACTTTTATTAAATGGATCAAACTTTTATACAACGAGCCTAGAGCTAAAGTTAGAGTGGGCGGGGACTACTCCGAGGTGTTCCAGTTGGAAAGGGGGACGAGGCAGGGATGCCCCCTGTCTCCCCTCCTTTTTGTACTGGCAATGGAACCCCTGGCGATCCTGACAAGAATGCGTCCGGATCTCCAGGGATTCCGGCGCCAGTCCGGGGAGGAAAGAATCGCATTATTTGCCGACGACGTTTTATTTTTTATCGGCGATATCAACCTTTCACTCGAGGTAGTGATGCGCATGATGGAGGAATTTCGGCAACATTCCGGCTTAGCCATCAATTGGAGCAAGTCAGCCCTGCTACCGTTGGCTCGGTGCGGCGAACAGACTCCCATTATAACCCCTGCCCTGGACGTGGTGACCAAGTTTAAATACTTGGGGGTGTGGATTTCTAGCGACATAAACCATTACATCAGTGATAATCTAGCCCCGCTATTGATTAAACTAAAACAAAAGGCGGAGATATGAAGTCGCCTCCCCCTATCTATAGCAGGGCGTTGCAACTTAATTAAGATGATCTGGCTCCCGCAAATTCTTTATATTCTCCATAACTCTCCAGCCTGGATTAGCCAGAAATGGTTTAAGAAGATTGAATCCCTGTTTAGGGACTTAATCTGGAAAAAGGGTCAAGCCCGGATTGGTCTACAAACATTGCAGCTCCCTGTTGGGAGGGGGGGGACGGCGACTCCCCACCCGCGGCTATACTTTTTGTCGGCTCAACTCCAGCAAATGGCAAATGGCGGGCTCCTGGCAAGTGGGTGCGGTGGCAATAGAATGGCTATACTAGGCGCTCCCCATAATTCATTAATTGAGGCACTGGAGGCAGACTCGTTCACCCATAGGTGTCCGACGAGCGATTTGATGACCAGAGTATGGAAGGCAGTAAAATCAATAATGGGATACAATGGGTTGAACGAGTACACCCCGCTATGGTACAATAAGAATCTAGGGGAAATAAAGGGCATAGAGAGACCCCCAGAGTGGGAAAGGCAGGGTATTAGCCGGTTAATTCAGCTATACGAGGGAAACCACTTGAAATCATTCGAGGACCTGAGACGACAATTCAATATCCCAAATAGGTCTTTTTACAAATACCTGCAGGTCAGACACGGTATCCAGGCTCAGTTTAGATCCTCGACTATTAACTGGGTCAAGACCCCCCTATTTCAGGAAATAACGAAACCGAGATTAATGAGGGGCCTGATTTCCAGGATATATGATACCCTGGGAAACAGAGCCATGAGTACTAAGGGTCCTGATAGTAGCAGAAAGGGATGGGAAAAAGACTTGGGACCAATTACTTCGGAACAATGGGATCGGGTCCTCATACAGGGTGGCCTGGTATCAATATCCCCCTCGCAAAGGGTTTCCCACCTGTTTTTAATTTACCGAGCCTACTATACCCCCCAAAAACTGTTTAAATTTGGTAGAAAGCCCAGAGACGAATGCCCAAGATGCAAGGCCCCAGGCGATCTTCTACATATGGTATGGAAGTGCCCAAAGCTATTCAGGTACTGGGTAGAAGTAGTGGATAGCTTGAATAGAATCTTTGGGACCACTCTGGAACCAGAGGCTAGGACCTGCCTTCTGGGAATCTTTGAGGACGGCAGTGCATCATCCCCCACCAAAGTTGCATTGCTGAGATGCCTGTATCAGGCAAGGCGCCTAATCGCGTTGAACTGGCAAGCCAGGACGCCTCCTTCCTCGGCGAACTGGACTGAGGCGATTAACTCTATGATATGGTGCGAGAGGGCAATGTTTATTCGGCAGAATAACCTGGAGAAATTTGCCCGTATATGGAGCCCCTGGCTGAGTGAGCTGGGCTGCATGCCAAGGGTGGGTGGCGACGGGGGGGATAGATCTTCCCCCCCGGCGCCCCCACACCCATAAATTCCTTAAGGATCACCATTGCTATCCTGACCATGGAGCGGGCCCGGGGGCCCCCTCCTTCCCTCGGCGCGCGTGCCCATCCTGCCGACTTTTCGAACCTGGGAACCAGTAGTGTGTGTACAGGGGGGGGGGGGATCATGGGGGGGACAAGGGAGGGGAGGTCTTGATTAGGTAACACGAAGTGACTTTTTTGTATTCAACCTGTATTATTATTATCAATTATTTACCACTGTTTTTTTTTTTATGGATCATGCGTGTTTCAACGTTTGCTTGTAAATGTTTTACAAATTAAAATAAAAAAAAAAAATTAAGAGTTTAAAAAAAAAGAGACAGATGGGGGCTCCAGACTCCTGGTCCCCGGCGACCCCCCTGTGGGGAAATCCCCGCCTCCCCCACTTCCACTCTATCCCGGACCCGGTGGTCTGGGCTAGGCATGGAATTGTATCACTAGCTGATATTGTCTCGCAGGAGCAACTGCTGCCCTTTGATACTCTGAAGAGTGACCACGCTTTACCTAACCATATGTTTTTCAGATATTTGCAACTGCGGCATGCCTTCCGATCCCAGTTCCCTGTCCGGATGAATCTGGGGGTGTCGGAAGTGGAGAATGCGCTCCGCTCTCCTGATGAGAGACGCGTGCTCTCCACACTGTACAATATACTTGCTACACATGACACCTCCAAGGTTTCCCAACTCTTCCAGCACTGGCACAGGGATATTCCAGAGCTCACCGCGGAGGACTGGGAGGAGGGCATCCAGCAGTACCTACCCCTCACGATATCTGCAAGGGATAGATTTCTTCAGCTGAAATTTGTCCATCGGGCCTACTACTCCCCGGCACGCCTGGCAAGAATTTACCCGCAACGCTCTAATACCTGTCCTAGATGCTCCTCTGCCGACGCAGATTTTTTCCACATAGTCTGGACCTGCCCTGGGCTGACTGACTTCTGGAGGGAGGTGCTGACTGACATTAATGACATTGGGCAGCTGGCGGTTCCGTTTAGTCCCATACCTCTCTTACTAGGGGTGTGCGATTTCCTGGAAATATCATGGGGCAAGAAACTCTTTGTATTCTATACCACACTATACGCCAGGAAGTCTATTTTGCTGCAGTGGAACCAACCTCTCCCCCCTACTAAGCAGATGTGGCAATCTTTAATTAATACGGCTTTACCGCTGTACAAACTGACATATCTAGGTAGGAACTGTCCTAAAAAGTTTGGGAAGATCTGGGATGATTGGGTAGAAGCAAAACACCTGACAATTGCCTGAACCCCGTGGGTTCTTATAGATCCGATACTTCCCCTATGGTGGCCCTTGTGGCCCTGCTTTTGGATACTGTTGTTTTCACTGTACCTACTGTGCCTTTCAAAGACTGTATGTATATACGTGCTGCGTAAGATTGTACTCTTGTGAATCCTATCCTGTGCTTTGATCTCTGTCTGTAACCCTATTTGTCATCAGATAATGTTTGTTCGTTTT
This sequence comes from Lithobates sylvaticus, assembly GCA_028564925.1. Taxonomy (NCBI): domain Eukaryota; kingdom Metazoa; phylum Chordata; class Amphibia; order Anura; family Ranidae; genus Lithobates; species Lithobates sylvaticus. The sequence goes on along the minus strand of CM053037.1, from coordinate 64,811,655 downwards.
TTTTTTTTCTTTTGGTTTTGAAATATAAATAAAAAATCTTTGTTAAAAAAAAAAAATCAGACAGGAACGGCAGGCAGAGAATGGTCAAGTCCAGGCAGGTTCGGCAACAGATGATCAGACAAGCAGGTACACAGAGAAGGTCAAGGCAAGCCAAGGGGTCAGGATAGGAGACAGCAGCAAGGTCAGGAGAGCCGGGTCAAATACGGGAACAGATGCAGGTTCAGGATCAGGTTACAGGATGAGCTGCAGATCAGACAGCAAGAGTGCATTCTGAAGAGGCCCCTTTTAAGGATCATTGGGCGCCAAAGCTGCGTCACTGTGCGCACGTGCACGTGTGCGCATTGGCGCAAATGTGCGCGCGGGTGTGCGCATTTGCGGGTTGGTGCGCGCATGCACATTGGTGCACGTCCATGACAGGAGGTAGCAACAACTGCCACTCAGCAGTCTGACGACAGTACCCAGATCAGCCCAAGGAGGTTGGTCCCCGCTGTTGCTGCCTACTCCGAGATCTCTAATTATAGTGATGGGGAAGGTGACATCGATGATGACGTGTCTAGGGACGTCACGTGGGTGCCCACAAGAGAGGAAGAGGAGGGGAGTTCAGAGGGAGAGATGGACCAGCAGATAGGGAGGAGAAGCAGGCGGAACTTACATTGCACAGGAGGGACAAACTAGACTGCTAATGTATCAGGAGCGAGGCATCAACCATGTACGGTCACATGCTGACAATAGTGTTGCCATCTGCAGCCTTTGCAGTCAACGCATAAGTCGCGGTAAGCCCAACACTCACCTAGGGACGACCGCCTTAAGAAGGCACATGAGCTGCCATCACCAAGCCCAGTGGGAGCAACGCCGTCAGAACCCACAAAGCCACACTCCAGGCTCTCACCGTACAGCCTCTTTTACTTCTCCTTCTCCTCAGAATTGTCCTCCACTCCACCTTCCATCATGCCGTCCTCAAGTTTTTCTTGAAAAAGGCAGGCTTCCTTGGGCCAAATGTTCGAGCGTAAAAAAATGATGACGCCGGATAACCCTCTTTCTCAACGGTTGACCTGCCAACTACTGCCATATAAACTGGTGGACTCAGAGGCCTTTCGAAAATTTGTGGCCATTGGAACACCACAATGGAAGGTCTCAGGAAGAAAGTATTTCTCACAGAAGGGCATCCCAGAGCTATATGGCCATGTTCAGCGGCAAGTAAATGTATCTCTGGCACACAGTGTCAGTGCCAAGATACATCTGACCATATCTGACCCTGCCCGTGGTCTAGCAAACACGGGCAGGGAAGGTATATAACTTTTACTGCCCACTGGGTGAACCTTCTGACGGCCGTCAAGCATGTAACCCCTAGACATGGGAACCGTCAAAAAATTTGTTTAGTTTCGTTCCGTTTCGTAAAAAAAAAAAAAAAAAAAAAAAAATTTGTAATTCGTGTACGAATTCCGTTCGAATTCGTTAAAAAAAATTTGAATCGTTACAAATCTTAATAATCACTCGCGGCTAATGAATTGCCGGTTCCCGTAACACATAGAATAATTCGAATCCAACTACCAAATATCAAATTTCAACTCATACGAAAGAAATTATTATAGCGGATATAACGAATGATTCGAATGAATTCGAATGACAAAGTGTCATTTTTGCAGGAAAAAAAAGCTATTTAAAAACACAGAGAACAGTCATTCATTGAAAATTGATAAAAAAAAAAAAAGCGTGGGGGTCCCCCCAAATTCAATAACCAGGCCCTTCAGGTCTGCTATGGATATTAAGGGGAACCCCACTTCAAATTAAAAAAAAAAAATGACGTGGGGTCCCCCTCAAAATCCATACCAGACCCTTTATCCGAGCACGCAACCTGGCAGGCCGTAGGAAAATAGGGGGGGACGAGAGCGCCCCCCCCTCCTGAACCATACCAGGCCACATGCCCTCAACATTGGGAGGGTGCTTTGGGGGTCTGTGACCCCCCAAAGCACCTTGTCCCCATGTTGATGAGGACAAGGGCCTCATCCCCACAACCCTGGCCATTGGTTGTGGGGGTCTGCGGGCGGGGGGCTTATCGGAATCTGGAAGCCCCCTTTAACAAGGGGACCCCCAGATCCCGGCCCCCTCCTTGTGTGAAATGGTAAGGGGGTACAAAAGTTCCCCTACCATTTCACCAAAAAAGTGTCAAAAATTGTAAAAATGACAGGAGACGGTCTGACAATTCCTTTATTAAAATCTTCTTTCTTCTGGTCTTCCTTCTTCCTTTCTTCATCCTTCTGTTTCTTCATCTTCTCCTTCCGGCATCTTCTTCCATCTTCTTCTTCCTCCGATCCGCTTCTTCTTGCTCTGGTCTTCTCGTCCGGCATCTTCTTCCATGGCGTCGGCGTCTGTTCTTCTGTGTCGGGCCGCTCCTCGCAATGGGAGGCTCCCGCTGTGTGAGGCTTTGCTGCGTCTGACAGGACTTTTATAACGGAGGGCACCTGGTGACCCCGCCCCCCTCTGACGCACGGGGACGTCATGGGGACTTCCCTATGACTTTCCCCATGACGTCAGAGGGGGGCGGGTCACCAGGTGCCCTCCGTTATAAAAGACCTGTCAGACGCAGTGAAGCCTCACACAGCGGGAGCCTCCCATTGCGAGGAGCGGCCCGACAGAAGAACAGACGCCGACGCCATGGAAGAAGATGCCGGACGAGAAGGACCAGAAGACCAGAGCAAGCAGAAGCGGATCGGAGGAAGAAGAAGGTGGAAGAAGATGGAAGAAGATGCCGGAAGGAGAAGATGAAGAAACCAAAGGATGAAGAAAGGAAGAAGGAAGACCAGAAGAAAGAAGATTTTAATAAAGGAATTGTCAAAGACCGTCTCCTGTCATTTTTACAATTTTTGACACTTTTTTGGTGAAATGGTAGGGGTACTTTTGTACCCCCTTACCATTTCACAAAGGGGGGGAGCGGGATCTGGGGGTCCCCTTGTTAAAGTGGGGGTTCCAGATTCCGATAAGCCCCCCGCCCACAGACCCCCACAACCAATGGCCAGGGTTGTGGGGATGAGGCCCTTGTCCTCATCAACATGGGGACAAGGTGCTTTGGGGGGGGCCCCAAAGCACCCTCCCAATGTTGAGGGCATGTGGCCTGGTACGGTTCAGGAGGGAGGGGGGGCCGCTCTCGTCCCCCCCTCTTTTCCTGCGGCCTGCCAGGTTGCGTGCTCGGATAAGGGTCTGGTATGGATTTTGAGGGGGACCCCACGCCATTTTTTTGACTGTTCTCTGTGTTACGGAGCCGACAATTTGTTAGCCGCGAGTGATTTTAAATAGCTTTTTTTTCCTGCAAAAATGACACTTTGTGCAGGGACAGTTCTCGATATTAGATATACTGAATCTCGAATTCATTTGAATCATTCGTTATATGCGCTATAATAATTTCTTTCATATTAGTTGAAATACCCCCTTACCATTTCACACAGGGGGGGGGGGTGGGATCTAGGGGTCCCCTTGTTAAAGGGGGCTTCCAGATTCCGATAAGCCCCCCGCCCGCAGACCCCCACAACCAATGGCCAGGGTTGTGGGGATGAGGCCCTCGTCAACATGGGGACAAGGTCACAGACCCCCAAAGCACCCTCCCAATGTTGAGGGCATGTGGCCTGGTACGGTTCAGGAGGGGGGGAAGCTCTCGCCCTCTTTTCCTGCAGCCTGCCAGGTTGCGTGCTCGGATAAAGGGTCTGGTATGGATTTTGAGGGGGACCCCACGCCATTTTTTTTTTTTGGCCGGGATTCCCCTTAAAATCCATCCCAGACCTGAAGGGTCTGGTATGGATATTTAGGGAGGACCCCACGTAATTTTTTTTTTTTAATTTGAAGTGGGGTTCCCCTTAATATCCATAGCAGACCTGAAGGGCCTGGTTATTGAATTTGGGGGGACTCCCACGCTTTTTTTTTTTTTTATCAATGACTTTCAATGAATGACTGTATTTTTAAATAGCTTTTTTTCCTGCAAAAATGACACTTTGTCATTCGAATCATTCGAATTCATTCGAATCATTCGTTATATCCGCTATAATAATTTCTTTCGTATTAGTTGAAATTCGATATTTGGTAGTTGGATTTGAATAATTCGGAGCCGAAATTCGTAAACGGAATTTCGTATTCCGTACAGTATTCGTATTCGAAAAAAATTCGTACTACGGATTCGTACGAAACAAATCGCACATGTCTAGTAACCCGTGGCACCCGTGTCGATTTGGTTTTACCGCCACGGATTACATGCAGGCCTGCCTCTTCTTCTCCTCCTCCTACTCCATCCTCCCTCTCCTCCTCGGCTGACTCCTCCTTTTCCGCTGCTAGCGTCTCTCCCGCTGCATCGCCCAAGATCCCCAGAACCTATTCGACATGCCAGGTGAGACGTTGCCATGCTGTGCTGCGTCTGTTGTGCCTGGAAGCCAAGAGCCACACCGGCCCTGCACTCCTTTCAGCTTTGCGTTCACAGGCAGATCAGTGGCTAACACCGCTCAATTTGACAGTTGGTAAAGTGGTGTGCCAATCTGCTTAGCGCGTTGAAACAGGGCAAAATTACACATGTGCCATGCATGGCACACGTCTTAAACTTGGTCGTGCAGCGATTCGTTGTCAAATATCCTGGGGTCCAGGACATCTTGCGGCAGGCAAGGAAAATCTCTGCCCATTTCAGAAGATCTTATACGGCCATGGCTCGCCTTGCTGACATTCAGCAGCGACACAATCTGCCGGTCAGATGTCCTAATTGTGATTGCCCGACGCAATGGAACTCAACCTTCTATATGCTTGATAACTGCATCTTTTGCTGCTGGAGCAGCCTAACGACTACCTGTACGAACTCTGCGGCAGAACAGGTTCTGGGGAGCTTGTTTTTTTTTCACTGCGCCAGTGGCTGCTCATGCGCGACGCATGCAGACTTCTGCGGCCATTTGATGAGATCACCAAACTGGTCAGTCGCAGCCATGGCGCCATCAGTGACATCGTACCTTACGCCTTCATTTTTTTTTGAATCAAAGAGGTTTTTATTGAAAAGAAAAAAAAAATACAAAATAAACATTCAGCTCAATTTACAGTTCCAAACTCAGACAGGTACATAATTGCAAATCAGAAGGGTATATACAATCCTGCAGGAAGGCACATCAACATCTCAGCATCATTACTCCCCTATCCCCCATACTCATGCATTGTCGGTATAAAACACAGTCTGTCATGGTCCCTGAATCATCACAGCGTGTAAACATCCGTTAATTCACAAATAACCCTCCAGCTCATCTGTTCTTTTTACAGCAATCGATCCGTTATCAGGTCTACCAGCGATAAGCCTGGTGTATCCAACCAAGGAGCCCACAGGCTGTCATATTTTTCTGGACATCCCCTGTGCTGAAAGACATACTTCTCCAGTCTAATAGTTTCCCCCATTTGTTTTATCCATTCTGCCAGCACTGGGGGCTCCGAGGCCTTCCAATGCCGGAGAATCATCTTTCGTGCCTGAAACAAGGCCCTAGCGACCGCTTGCCTGGTCATAGGTGTCATAGGGATGTCATCCAGTATCCCCAGTATACATGGTTTTGGGTCAACTGGAATGGTAAGTCGGTAAGCTCCATTAATCGTGGCCACCACTCCTGTCCAGAACAAGTGAAGCTTGGGGCATCTCCACAGTAGGTGGATCAGATCCCCATGATCCCTCGCACATCTAGGGCAGTTATCGTCCTGTCGTATCCTCATTCTAAAAAGTCTAGCGGGCGTAAGGTGAACTCTAAGTACTAGATACAGTTGGGACAGCCGTTGAGCTACATTAATCGAACATAGTTGGACTGCCTGGAGAGCCTCCTCCCATTGCTCACTATCGAAAGTGCCCACATCCTCCTCCCATTTTGCGCAGGCTGTCTGTGGGAATCCCTCGAGGTGATTATGTAGAATTGACGAATAGACCTTTGATATGAACCCCCGAAACTGCATGACATCTTCCATCAGTCTGAAAATTGGGGTTGGCGAAAGAGTCCACGGGGCATCACCGGACTGTGCCCGCACCACGTGCTGTAATTGTAAATAGTGAAAAAGCATCGTCTGAGGGAGCTCCCTCCCTCCCAACACCGCGAAGGGTATCAGGCTGCCCGCCGTAAAAATGTGTCTCAGATGCGTAACGCCATGTCTCTTCCACCGCTCCCCAGAGTCCAGTGTCAGCAATTCCTCAAAGTATTTATTATCCCATATCGGGCTATATTCAGTAAAACCCTCCACGCCCTGTATCTGCCTAAGCTTGTTCCAAACTTTCTGCATTAATGTGTAAGTGGGGTATCGTTTATTTGATTTTGCATATGCGAGGGCCTCCATGCCCCTGGGTACCTCATCATGACCGGAGGCCAGACACATCAGTTCCTTGGTGGGATCAGATTGAGTGGGTGTCACCGCCCCTTCCTCCGTTGTTGCCATAGCTCTGGCAATATGCTGCGCCTGGGCAGCCAAGTAGTATACCCAAGGATTAGGGAGGGCAAGGCCCCCCACCTCCTTGGGCTTTTGGAGCTGTTCCAGTTTTATCCATGGGGGCTTATCCAACCATATAAAGCTTCTAAAGAGCGAATTAATAATTCTAAACAGCTTAAGGGGGATTACCATAGGGGTGTTGTGCAGAATATACAGGAGTTGAGGCATGAAAATCATCTTTATTAAATTAATCCTGCCCACCAGTGACATTTTGAGTTTTACCCATATTTTAATCCTAACGCGAATCCTATTCAAGAGTGGGGTCAGATTGGGTAGAATATACTCAAGCGGATCCCGCGTTACTCGTATGCCCAGGTACTTCACGCCAGTAGAGACCGGTATATTGTGAAGCGTCTGATTAGCTTTGTCCGAGGTATCGTCAAGCAGCAATAGCGCTGATTTCGACCAATTAATGGTCAGGCCCGAGTAGAATCCAAAATTACGGATTATATTCATAGCACCCCTGAGAGAGTCCGTGGTGTCTCCCAGTAGGAGCATGGTATCGTCCGCGTAAAGCATGACTTTTTCCTGGAGGGTTCCATATTGGAACCCGTTGACCACCGGACTTGCTCTGATCAGGGCTGCCATGGGTTTGATGGCGATGGCGAAGAGGAGGGGAGACAGAGGGCAGCCTTGACGGGTGCCTCTATACAGGGGGGAAAGTATCAGAGATGTGTCCCGCCTCTCTAATGGTTGCCCGGGGCGAGCAGTACAAAAGCTTCACTCAGGACAAAAACCCCTCACCAAAGCCAAACTTACCCATGACAGCCCAGAGATAATCCCACTCCACGCTATCAAACGCCTTGTGGGCGTCCGGAGAAAGCAAGGCTCTATCTCCCATATTGTCGGATTGTGTTTGAATATTTAGGTATAGCCTACGCAGATTAATGGCCGTGGATTTTTGGGGCATAAAGCCTGCCTGATCTGAGTGGATAATGGTGGAAATGGCCCCATTATGTCTGACTGCCAAGACCTTGGCCAATATTTTAATATCGCTCTGCAAGAGCGATATCGGTCTGTATGATCCTGGGTCTAGAGGGTCCTTTCCTGGTTTTAAAATGAGAACAATACTGGCTCTGGTCATGGATTCGGGTAGTCTCTGGGTTTCCCTCGCATGATTAAGCACTATCAGGAGACGAGGTAGAATTACCTCTGCATACTGTTTGAACACTTCCATTGGGAGCCCATCATCTCCCGGTGCCTTAGAGTTAGGAAAGAGGCTAAGGGCGCCCTGTAACTCTTCAAGACTTATAGGGGAGTCCAGGAGTTCACGCTGAGAGTCGGACAGTCCAGGCAGTCCAATGCCCCCCAAGTATGTCTCCAGGTCAGTAGACGAATAGGTCACTCTGGAGCGGTATAATTCTGAGTAAAACCTCACCAGTTCTGTCATGACATGGGACTGATCATTTACCAGTATCCCACCCTCTGTGCGTAGAGCCCCAATAGATGGAGACATCTGTGATGCTTGAACAATTTTGGCCAGCAGGCGGCCTGTCTGTTCTCCCTCCTCATAGAAGGCCTGTCTGTTAAAAAATCTTTTCCGGTCGGCTGTTTCCCCTGAGATGCGTGTAACCGCTTCCTGAGCCACCACCCATGCGCCTCTGGCCGCGTCTGAAGGGTCAGCAATGTACTCTGCCTCCAGTCGGCTCACCAAGCGGTCTGCCTGCTCCTTTATAGCATGCGTTCTGTCCTTGACGGCCGTCACTTCTGTAATCATAATGCCCCTGAGAAACGCTTTAAACGTCTCCCAGGTCAGTATGGGGTCAGGGTGGTCATCATGACGCCTCCAAAAATCTGAGATTTCAGCCGCCACCCTTTCATGGGAGGGAAACAAGTTAAGCCAAAATGCATTGAGCTTCCATGGCGCCCTTTGCAAGTGTACCACCTGCCTGGCGAGCAAGGAGACCATCAGTGGCGAGTGATCCGACACCCCCCTCACAAGATAGGCAATGTCCCCCAGCAGGCGCTCTGTCTGAGGCGTGCAGAGACACAGGTCAATCCTGGAGAGGGAGAGGTAGGATTTTGAAAAACATGAAAATTGTTTCTGGAGGGGATTGCGACCGCGCCACGGATCCACCCATCCAAACTCCTCCGTAAACTTCCGCAATGCCGTTCGGGCCCTTGTGCGGGAAGCCAGGGGAGGCGGATGTTTGTCTAAGACAGGATCCATGTAGCAGTTCAAATCACCCACCAGAATAAAAGGGACATCTGGGTACCCAAGCTGGAACCCCAGTAATACCTGTAAAACATCTGTGGAAAAGGGGGGTGGTATGTACACAGCAGCAAGTATACACTGTAATTGGTAGACCTTACATAGTAATATCACATAACATCCCTCATCATCAATCAATTTGTCCAGCAGTTGGAAGGCGATGGCCCGGTGCACCAGTACGCTCACCCCCCTTGAAAAGGAGGTGTGAGTGGAATGGTACGCACTCCCCACCCATGAGAAGCCTACACATGAGACCCTCTCTGGTGTCAAGTGAGTCTCCTGTAAAGCATAGATGGCAGGGGAGTGTTTTTTAAGAATAGTAGTTACCATTGTACGTTTTAGGGGGTTTTGAATTCCCCTAATATTCCAGGACATTATAGACACAGTACCCATTTGTCATGACGTATTACAATATTCACAGAATATAATATCATGTGTCCCCTAGGCGCTGTAGGGAGTGTAAGTGTGTAAAAAAAAAAAAAGGGGAACCAGGTACCTGCGTTCCGAGAGAAATACCTGAGCGTGTCCTGGAAGATGAGGCTAGGTATGACCCAGTCCCTCCTGCTCACTTGCCGAGTTCCGTCTGAGGTTGAGCTGTGGTGCAAACAGAACAAAAAAAGAAAAAGAAAAGTCACAACAGGGAAACGTACCCAAGAGGCCCTCTCGCCACTGCTGCCAACTAGGGAGTGGGGTCCCCAACGTGGGGAGGAGAGTGACCCCATCTTCATACGAAGAAGGATACAGTCATTCAGTTGAACATCCCTTGAAAGAGGTAGGATGAAAGCAAAAAACCTTTTGGTTATTCAGTCAACCTGACCCCCCAACTGCTGCCCAAACTGCAGCCTGAACTTGTAAGGTGGTACAGAATAGTAGGTCACTGAACTGTGTTGTAAAGTTATTTCACTTACTCATGTCGCCTGTGGAATGTATAGGATGATGGCTTCCCAGCCAAAAGGTATCAGACCTGGATAGGCCTAAACACATCAGTGAATCAGTCCCCGGCTGCTGCATCTCTGCCTGCCTGTCTAACAGTGTGTTCGTTGGTGTCCAGCCACGCTGAGGCCTCTGCAGCTTCCTCAAAAAAGTGGGCCTGGCCCCCTGCCGTAATCCGGAGTTTTGCCAGGAATAACATAGCATATTTGGCCCCCAGCCTTTGAAGTCGTTTCTTGACATCAGTAAATCTGGCTCTTCGTTTTTGTACTTCTGCTGAATAATCAGGATAGAATGAGATCCGGGCCCCATTGAATTGGATATTACGTTGCTCTCTTGCCTGGCGCAGAATGATCTCTTTATCTTTGTAGTTAAAGATTCTGGCTATCATGGTGCGTGGTGGATGGCCTGGTGGAAGGGGCCGGGATGGCACCCTGTGCGCACGCTCCACCGAGTATAGCGGGGTAAATACCTCCTTGCCAAATGCCTGTATTAGCCATTGTTCAACAAAGTCTGTGGGGTCCCGGCCCTCAGACTTCTCAGGGAGCCCTACTATACGGATATTGTTTCTTCTCAAACGTTTTTCAATCTCGTCAGATTTAATTTCGTTTGCTCTAGCAATCCTGGCTGTGATTTGGGCCTCTCTCATCAGGGGTGTCAGCCTTTCTTCTAGCGCACTGATGCGGCCTTCAGCAGCAGTAGTGCGCTCCCTTGTCTTCTGCAAATCATGCCTAATAAACCCCAGCTCTTCCTTCAGGCCTCCAAATTGATCTTGCAGTATGTGGACCAAGGCTGTGCATTTTTGTACTGCTCTCAGTATGTCAGCTAGGGAGGGCTGTGTTATCTCCTCATCCTCATCCTCCTCCTCTGCTTCTGGGAGACTCTGACTGGGAGAGGGTGCAGGGCCTGGTGTCTGTGTCTCATCCTCCTGTTGCGTGTGAAACACTGCAGGGGTGGCCGACATATCTTCCCCCTTACTCTGGGCTGCTGGGGCTGTTAACTTCTGAGGGAAGTAGAGCATGTCCCTGGGGGGCTCTTTGGCTGCACTTTTAGGGGTTTTAGGCGGCTTACCCTGGTCCTTGGGCTTCTCCCAGCCGCGTGTGCGCTGTGTAGATGGCGCGGCGGCGCCATGTTGGAAATCCGGCGGTCCGCTCTCCGTGGCCTTGCGGGTCTGCATTCCCGCTGATTCGCCTGGTAAGAGGTCCGGGGAGTGCTAGGGGTGTCCCCGGTTCTTGCGGTACCCCGTTTACGGCGTAGTGTCTGGCTGGGAAGAGGATCGTTGGAGGATCTGAGCGGGAGCTAAGTGATGCACGTCCTCTCACATGCCGCTCTCGTCCACGCCCCCCCTTACGCCTGCTTTATGGAGCGTGCAATGCGTTGTGTCATTGATCAAGTCGTGGAGGAGCAGGAGCAGGAAGATGAGGAAGTTGCAATGCTGGATCAATTCCCAGGGGGGGCTACTCTGTCTGAGACAAGTCAACAACAGTCTGAAGAGGAGTCAGAGGAGATTGGTGCCGGGGCGGATGAGGAGGAGCAAGAAGAGCATGCTTTAAACCTTTCTGGGATCCCTGTTGTTGTCCGTGGATGGGGGGAGGAGAACGAGGAGGACGACATTATCCTGGATGATGAGCAGGAGCCAGGCCACCACACCGCTTCCAGTTTAGTGCAAATGGGGGCCTTAATGCTCCAGTGTTTTAACAGGGACCCCCGTATAAAAAGCATAAAGGTCAAGGACCAGTACTGGGTGGCAACGTACTTAGACCCCCGGTACAAACCCAAAATGGTGGAAATGTTACCACCATCACAGAGGGCTGTCAGAATGGAGCACTTACAGGCCTTGCTTAGAGAAATGCTGCATTCTGCTTTTGCGTGCGCTGGCAGAGGAATTTCCACTCCCAAAGAAAGAGTTTCGGGTACCAATCCAACAGCGCCTGCAAGAAGAGGGTGGTTTGAAGATGTGTTGGTCACTTCTGATATGAGATCATTCTTTCAGCCGACCCATCGACAGGTGTCATCCGAATCCAGCATCAGGGAACTCCTAGACCGACAGGTGTCCGACTACATCGGGTTAACGGCCGATGTGGACGCTCTGAGAAGCGATGAACCCCTGGACTACTGGGTGGGCAGGCTTGACCTCTGGCCAGAGCTTTCACAATTTGCAATGGAACTGTTGGATTGCCCCTCGTCCAGTGTCCTGTCTGAAAGGACGTTCAGCGCAGCACAGGGGATCGTGACCGATAAGCGCATTCGCCTAGCTCACGACAGTGTTGACTACCTCACATTTATAAAAATGAATGAGGCATGGATCTCGGAGGAATTCAACAAATGTGACCAGTAGACCATGTATATGCATAACTCTATAAACGATTTATATAATCTAGCACAGTGGTCATCAACCCTGTCCTCAGGGCCCACTAACAGGCCAGGTTTTATGTATTACCTTGGGGAGATGCAGACTAGAATACTGCAGTCACTGTGCAGCAAATGATATCACCTGTGATGTATTTCAGTTATCTTGCAAACCTGGCCTGTTATTGGGCCCTGGGGACAGGGTTGATGACCACTGATCTAGCACACGGACCTTTTTTCTACCTTTGGCTCACTTGTAGAAAAAAAGCACACCCTACTATATGCCCGTACCCTAATGTTTGAAGAGGTTGAGCGGTGTCATATTTTTGGGTCCCGCAGCGACTTGCTGGTGTCAATGCTCTCTATCTCGGTGCTGGTGTTAAGGCTCTCTATCTCGGTGCTGGTGTCAGTGCTCTCTATCTCTGTGCTGGTGTCAGTGCTCTCTATCTCGGTGCTGGTGTCAGTGAGGGAGATAGCAGTGGAGAAGCCAATCAGCAGGCAGTGCCAGCACCATGGCTGAGAATCAGCACTGGAGTGGCACCTCCGGACCACCGCAGTGGAGCCCTGCATAGGTGGGGGTAAGGGCCAGGCAGAGGGAGGGGTCAGGGGCTCAAGCACAGGTTGGCACACTGGGACACTGGCACAGGACTGCGCTGCCCTGACTGTGGCACTGATCATCTCCTGCACCCCCTTCATAGCCTGGCCTGACCTTGCCTCTCCTCCATGGCCTTCATGCACTCCTGAATTGACAAAATTTCACAGATAAAAAAAAGAATGCTTGTCATTGTCGATCCCAGATTCACTTAATACTTCTGGTATGTCAGTGTCCATGTTGTGGGACTATGTGTGCACAGCTAGTAAGTATTTTGTGGCTGCAAATATGACCTGGAGGTTTTTAAGGTTCACCTGCCATTAAAGTGAATGGGGCCCGCCGCGAACCTGTGGTTTGCGAACATTTGGGCACGTTCGTGGATCGCGTTTGCGAAACGTCCCGTTAGGAGCAGTGTTGGTCATCTTACTTTAAAAAAGTAATTAGTTAAGTTACAAATTACTTCTCCCAAAAAAGTAATTGAGTTAGTAACTCAGTTACTACATTGGAAAAGTAATTAGTTACTCCACCATAAATTCCACCACCATAAAGCCCCCACTGTAATATCCACAATCTCCCCCACTGTAATATCCACGTCATCTCCCCAACTGTAATATTGTCTGAGTATAGCTGGGTACGGCTGGGTATCGCGAGTATGGCTGGGTATCGCCGAGTATCGCCGAGTATGGCTGGGTATTACCGTGTATTGCAGAGTATTGCGGGTGTGGCGGGGTGTTGCAGAGTATGGCGGGGTGTGGCGGGGTGTTGCAGAGTATTGCAGAGTATTGGCATGGTGTTGCAGAGTATTGCACAGTATTGACAGGGTGTTGCAGAGTATTGCACAGTATTGGCAGGGTGTTGCAGAGTATTGCACAGTATTGGCAGGGTGTTACAGGGTGTTGCAGAGTATTGCACAGTATTGGCAGGGTGTTGCAGAGTATTGCACAGTATGGGCAGGGTGTTGCAGAGTATTGCACAGTATTGGCAGGGTGTTGCAGAGTATTGCACAGTATTGGCAGGGTGTTGCAGAGTATTGGCAGGGTATGGAGGGATGGCTGCTGCCATCCGATCTCTCCCCTCCACTGTACAGATCTGTACACAGAGGGGAGACCAGCGTCATGTTGACGCCGGTTTGTTTACAAAGTGATCGCTCCGTCATTTGACGGAGCAATCACATTGTAAACGGCCGACGGGTGCACCAAGATGGCCGCCGCTCCGGAGCTAGGCCGGAGCTGCGGCCATCGGGTGCACCAAGATGGCCGCCGCTCCGGAGCTAGGCCAAAGCTGCGGCCTTTCCTAAGGCCGAGGCCGCGGACGTTTCCGCGATCGCGGCGGGTAATTGCGGTAACGCCGCCCCAGTAATGGGAACGGCGTTACCGCAAGGGGAAGAGTAATCAGTTAGATTACTCGTTACCCTCTAAAGTAACGGCGTTACATAACGCCGTTTATTTTAACGCCGTTAGTGCCATCACTGGTTAGGAGTTCGTCCATCACTAGAACTGGCTTCCATTTTTGCTCGGAAGATCTTTTGCTTACATGGGCTACTCAAGGTGATTGTCTTGGATAGGGGTAGTCAGTTTGTGTAACGGTTCTGGCGAGCCTTTTGTGCACAGTTGGGAATTCAGCTTGCTTTTTCCTCTTTCCAGTCTAATGGGGCCGCAGAACGAGCCAATTAGTCCTTGGAGCAATTCCTACGTTGCTATATTTCTGACCATCATAACAACTGGTCAGACCTATTACCGTGGGCAGAGTTTGCTCACAATAGTGCCTTGAATTCTGCTTCCCGATTGGCCCTGTTTATGGCGAACTATGGTTTCCAACCTTCCATGTTGCCTGACTCATTTGTTCCGCAAAGTATTCCTGCGTTAGAGGAGCATCTCCGTGGTCTTCGCTCCACTTGGGCACAAGTCCAGGAGGCTTTGCAACATGCTAATTAGGCACGCTCCACTCTTTCCAAAGCAGGCATAGTAGTGGTGGTGACGGTGGACGAAGCTGTGTCCATGACTTCTGGAGTAGCTTCTCTGGCAAGGGTAGTAACAGCATCTCCCTCTGGGACACTGGCAGCAGTAGACAACGTGGAGACTGTAGGCCTCACCATAGGAGTGTAAGCAATAGACTCCTCAGTGGCAACGCCCGTGGCCCAGTCCATGTGGTAAGCCCGAGGTGACTCGGTAGGTTGCTCCACCTTGAACAGGTATTCTACACACCGTATGCAACGAACAAATGGCGGGGGACTTGTGACCAGTCCCTCACACCCTCCACAGAGCATGCCGAGGGCCTCGATGTCTCCAGATGTATATAGGATAAAACACCCCTGCGGCAACAGGCGAATTCCAGTATCTGTCAATACGGCCCCAGGCAGCCTCACACTCATGGGACTTCCCACCGATGCCATCCTGGGTCCTGGGATGGACGATGTCCCTGGTACTGGGAACATTTTAGTTTTTTTTTCTCTCTCAGCAAAAAACACAACTTGCTTCGCT
The DNA here is from genome assembly GCA_028564925.1 of Lithobates sylvaticus. Classification (NCBI taxonomy): domain Eukaryota; kingdom Metazoa; phylum Chordata; class Amphibia; order Anura; family Ranidae; genus Lithobates; species Lithobates sylvaticus. Next base: position 64,796,618 of record CM053037.1, on the reverse strand, counting down.
TTTCTCCAACAGCACACTCACGCGGTGCCTCGTGCAGGGAAACGCAACAGGCAAGACTCCTCCCTGGTTCCTCTGGTCACGCAGCTCGCAGGCTTTTTCCTGGCTCCTCCCACAGCTTGTCCACCGACAGTGGATGTCAATCACTCTTGCAAAAATGGCACAGTCCAAAAAGTAACCCTCTACCCTTAGATTCCACGTGGATCGTTCACGAGGTTGCGAGGGGTAACGGTAAATCCCGGACTGCGAGCCCCCACATGTAGCACTAACCCCCGAAGGAGCTGCTGGTTTTATTGGGCTTACCGGTACCTTCTTCACCTCGTCTCCGTCTAGGGGTTACCGTGGTAGATGGCCCAGAAAAATTTAGAAACTGACACTTTATCTTCCTTTTTATGGTTATTTATTGGAAAAAGATAAAACAGTCTCTTAAAAGTAGGATAGAGGGTTAAGGTGAAAGTTCAGGTACCTTTGAAAACTGCGTAGTTCGAAAGTCTCTCACTGTAGAAATCCAGAGAGCAACTGTCTCACAACTGGATTATCACAACCCAGATAGACCTCCTCACACTAGGCCTAGCAGCCGCTGAAGTGTTAAAAAAAAGCAAAGTCTCTGCCACAGACTTGGTTGTAGAACACTTGAGAATAAAGTCTCTGCCACAGACTTGGTTGTAGAACACTTGAGAATAAAGTCTCCGCCACAGACTTGGTTGTAGAACACTTGAGAATAAAGTCTCTGCCACAGACTTGGTTGTAACTAAGGGACTAGATAAATTTAGAGAGCTATCATACGAGTATGAGTATAGATCCATTTAGTGTCCTTCAACTGAGCCTCCAGGCTTCTTCGCATGGCTTCCTCCCGAAGAGTCCTCCCCTGGATGCTTCTCCAGTTGCTGGGCCTCTCCTAGCTGAGATGGCACCGGACCACTTTTGGATAATTCAGCCCTGACATCCATTGGGGCCCGTCCCTGCAGTTGCTTCGCTTCGGGCTATCCAGCCCGAGACTCGGAATTGCATCGATCCGCACCCCAGGCCAGGAGGGCCACGGGGGCTGGTCAGGAGGACGAGGACCAAACAGACAGAAGATGGCTTCTGGACCGGAACCCAGAAACTCGCGATCTCCGCACCTTAAATACCTTCTCCCAGAATGCACAGCGGGACAAACACACCCACTGGGCTGGTTCCGAGAGCAAGAAGGGTATCCAATACACTCAGCTAAACTGCATTCTCATCTTGCCGGCGGTGACAGCAACACCTACGGCCAAGGAGAACTCAGTGCAAATCCAGTCAGACAGATACTGAGACCATAATTTGGCACAATTAACCCCAAAACCTAACTGTGGTTTCAGGAACATTAAATTTAAAAACATATAGCACGTGCTCGTTAGGAGCGCGGCGCTACATTACATTTGTTTAAAATAAAAAATTATGATTTATTTTTACCCCTGTAACCAGAGCAATACGGTGTTACCATAGTAACACTGTACTACTCTTGGGAAATGATCAGGTTTTTTTTTTTTTTTTTTTTTTTCATCACCTGACCCAGCTCGGGTGCCTCTTCTCTAAAAAAAATCAATACGTTTGTTGTACCTTTTTTCCCTTTTTTTTGTTTGTGGTTTGTTTTACCTTTTATGTGGCAATATATGACTAAACATGTTTAGCACGGTTCTATTTACCATGACCGGTGCAGCACTAATTCACCCACGTCTCTCTTCTGTACGAAAGGGGCAAGGTTGCACTTTTGTATTTGATGTATACCTGCCTTATATGTACTTAATTATTGAAATTTTCAATAAAAACTCTTTATTTTCCTGCTTTTAAAATTCCCCCTCATTGTGTCCTGGGATAGGATATTATACAATAAGTGAGGACAGCATGAAGCCTTATATCTGATTACTGAATGCCACATACAGGACACTGGGCTGCTACTTGTAGTCAGAGACAGAGAGAGCGTATTTCATCAGATTTGGCGACCCGTCAGAATGTGTAACGGAAGTGACGTTTTGTCGCCGCCATCTTGCTACACCCCACAGCCCTCCATAGTAAGGATACACTGAGAAGGGGGAAAGCGGACATCTTGTTACACCCACCCAAGTTTTGCATTTTACACTTATTTTTAACAGTAAAGTGAGTTTATATAGTGAAACACAGTACTGAGAATCCTGTCTAACTGGTTAGATGTTGAATTTTAAAAGCAGCGACAAGCATGCTCATTTTATAGGTTTGCTAATATGACAGAAGTTCGCTGCTTTTAAAATTCAACATCTAACCAGTCATACGGAGTTCTGAGTACTGTATTTCACTATATAAATTCACTTTACTGTTAAAAATAAGTGTAAAATGCAAAACCCCGGTGGGTGTAGCAAGATGTCCGCTTTCCCCGCCTCATTGTATCCTTACTATAGAGGAGTGCGGGTGTAGCAAGATGGCGGCGACGGAATGTGACTTCCGTTATACATTCTGACGGGTCGCCGAGTCTGACGAAAGACTCATGTGACTTCCCAGGGGACAATGCTGCCAGTGTGGAGGTTGGGGTGCAAGAGAAGTGCAGGGCTGAGCCTGCTTCGGGGGTCCTGGGGTTCCCGCGGGTACAGCAACAAGGGACCGGAGCCGGGATGGAGGACGAGGAATAAATCTATCCTCACCTATGTCACCGCCACCGTTGTGGGTATGGTGGGGATGTCCTATGCCGCTGTGCCCCTCTACCGACTCTACTGCCAGGTACTCCTTCACTCATCACCATACTAACCCTCTACTGCCAGGTACTTCCCACCTTGCTAACCCTCTACTGCCAGGTACTCCCCACCTTGCTAACCCTCTACTGCCAGTTACTCCCCACCTTACTAACCCTCTACTGCCAGGTACTCCCCACCTTACTAACCCTCTACTGCCAGGTACTCCCCACCTTACTAACCCTCTCCTGCCAAGTACTCTACACTCATCACCATACTAACCCACTAAGGTACTCCTTCACTCCTCACCATAGTAACCCTCTATACTGCCAGGTACTCCTTCACTCCTCACCATACTAACCCTCTACTGCCAGGTAATCCTTCACTCATCACCATACTAACCCTCTACTGCCAGGTAATCCTTCACTCCTCACCATACTAACCCTCTACTGCCAGGTAATCCTTCACTCATCACCATACTAACCCTCTACTGCCAGGTAATCCTTCACTCATCACCATACTAACCCTCTACTGCCAGGTAATCCTTCACTCATCACCATACTAACCCTCTACTGCCAGGTAATCCTTCACTCATCACCATACTAACCCTCTACTGCCAGGTAATCCTTCACTCATCACCATACTAACCCTCTACTGCCAGGTAATCCTTCACTCCTCACCATACTAACCCTCTACTGCCAGGTAATCCTTCACTCCTCACCATACTAACCCTCTACTGCCAGGTAATCCTTCACTCATCACCATACTAACCCTCTACTGCCAGGTAATCCTTCACTCATCACCATACTAACCCTCTACTGCCAGGTAATCCTTCACTCATCACCATACTAACCCTCTACTGCCAGGTACTAAACTCTACTCCTACACTCGTCACCATACTAACCCTCTACTACCAGGTACTGAACTCTACTCCTACACTCGTCACCATACTAACCCTCTACTACCAGGTACTGAACTCTACTCCTACACTCGTCACCATACTAACCCTCTACTGCCAGGTACTGAACTCTACTCCTACACTCGTCACCATACTAACCCTCTACTGCCAGGTACTGAACTCTACTCCTACACTCGTCACCATACTAACCCTCTACTACCAGGTACTGAACTCTACTCCTACACTCGTCACCATACTAACCCTCTACTGCCAGGTACTGAACTCTACTCCTACACTCGTCACCATACTAACCCTCTACTGCCAGGTACTGAACTCTACTCCTACACTCGTCACCATACTAACCCTCTACTGCCAGGTACTGAACTCTACTCCTACACTCATCACCATACTAACCCTCTACTATCAGGTACTGACCCCACTTCTCCTTCCCTGCCCCCACTACTCCTCCGCTACTCTTACACTGAACCCCCTTTTTCCCTGCCCCCGCTACTCCTACACTGACCCCACTACTCCTTCCCTGCCCCCGCTACTCCTCCTCTGACCCCACTACTCCCCGCTACTCCTACACTGACCCCACTACCCTCTACTGCCAGGTACTCCTTCACTCATCACCATACTAACCCTCTACTGCCAGGTACTCCTTCACTCATCACCATACTAACCCTCTACTGCCAGGTACTCCTTCACTCATCACCATACTAACCCTCTACTGCCAGATACTCCTCCACTCATCACCATACTAACCCTCTACTGCCAGGTACTCCTTCACTCATCACCATACTAACCCTCTACTGCCAGGTACTCCTTCACTCATCACCATACTAACCCTCTACTGCCAGGTACTCCTTCACTCATCACCATACTAACCCTCTACTACCAGGTACTCTACTCCTACACTGACCCCCACTACTCATTCACTCACCCTTCTAACCCTCTACTGTCAGGTACTCCTTCACTCATCACCATACCAACCCTCTACTGCCCAGTACCTTCCTCTACTCCTACACCGATGCCTCTGCTACTCCTTCCCTGATCCTCATACCAACCCTCTACTGCCAGGTACTTTCCCCCTTTCTCTACTCCTACACAAACCCCACTACTCTTTCTGTGATCCCTCTACACCTACACTGATCCAACAGATCTTCCTCTACTCCCCATACCAACCCTCTACTCTTACACAGACCCTACTGCTCCTTTCCTGATCCCCATACCAACTCTCCACTGCCAGGTACCTTCATTTACTTATCCGCTACTCCTTATTTGATACCTGTACCAACCCTCTACTGCCAGGTACCTTCCTCTGCTCCTTCCCTGATCCCAATACCAACCCTTTATTGCCAAGTACATTCCACTTTCTCTACTCCTACACTGACCCCACTACTCCTTCCCTGATCCCCATACCAACCCTCTACACCGACCCCAAAGATCTTCCTCTACTCCTTCCCAGCTCCCCATTCCAACCCTTTACTGTCAGGTACCTTCCTGTACTCCTTTCCTGATCCCCCATACCAACTCTCCACTGCCAGGTACATTTCTTCACTCCTACACTGACTCCTCAGCTACTCCTTCACTGATACCTATATCAAACCTCTACTGCTAGATACCTTCCTCTACTCCTACACTGACCCCCACTGATCTTCCTCTACTCCTTCCCTGATCACCATACCAATCTCTAGTACCAGGTACAGTCCCCTTCCTTTACTCCTACACTGACCCCACTGCTCTTCCGCTACTCCTTCTCTGCACCCATACTACTCATAAGCCACTCCCCCCTGTTGTCTTGCTACCCAAATATTAGTGTTACTAAACCCAGGACCCTGCATTCACTATATCTGGTCTCCCACAGTACACAGGACATGTAAATGCAATTATTTTAGTAAATATAAACGGCTAAATACCTTTTCTCATCAGTAGTATATAGCAGTCTTGTGACTTCTATCAATGTCTGGTTAAAACTTGTAGGAGGAGTTTTCATTCTACTCCGACTGTCCTATGAGGATGCAGGACCCCTGACCCTCTGTCTGGACAGTGCTGATTTGCCCTGTGATGATCACATGCACTCTCCCAAGAAAAAAAAACTCTCTAGCAATACACACCAAACTGAGCATGTGCAGCTTGTCCCCTAGCCTCTGTTCTATCAGGAGATGGTTTGGGGACTGGAAGAAGGGGAGGTACAGAGAAGACAGGATCAAACAGCCTTTTTACATAATGCAGAGGATTAACCTCTTAGGTTCCACAGTGAGTATAACAAGCATGTTTTACTGCATATACACACTGATTTTACTAGTGGAGCACCAAAATTATCATCCGAAAACTGTTTTTGGCATGCGGCCGAAGGAAGAAAATTGCAGATAATGGAGCCAAAAAGGGGACGGGTGCTGCCCATTGTGGGGGTGTCATCCTGGTGTGCCCAAAGAAAATGTCCATATAGAAGGGGACTCCAAGTTCTAATAGTGACATCACTCTTAATGCACCCAAGAGGAAAAGGTGATCTGTCCAAGAGAGATAAAGAACTCCACCACCGAGAGATGCTAACTCTTACCAGAAAGTGAGATCTCCTGTTAAAGAGATCTCACAAGCTATTGGCTTAATTCCCAGCCACGGGTCTCTGTGGGGACTGGGATGCTGGATGGACTTTCCCAAACAGGTCAGGCAGATGTCATGCGGGAACAAGAACAGAGAGACTCCATAGTGTATCACTTAAGGTAAAATTTAATATAAATGATGAAATACACTTACAGAATGTAGAAGTTAAAAAAGCATGTAGGATTAATAGCCGGCCGGCTCGCAATGCTGCCCGTTGCTTCCGGGTTGCGCGTGGTAATTGTGTTGACGTCAGCACGCCGCTCCTCCCTACGCCGTTTCGTCACAAATGACTTCTTCCAGGGGCACGTTGTGACGAAACGGCGTAGGGAGGAGCGGCGTGCTGACGTCAACACAATTACCACGCGCAACCCGGAAGCAACGGGCAGCATTGCGAGCCGGCCGGCTATTAATCCTACATGCTTTTTTAACTTCTACATTCTGTAAGTGTATTTCATCATTTATATAAAATTTTACCTTAAGTGATACACTATGGAGTCTCTCTGTTCTTGTTCCCGCATGACATCTGCCTGACCTGTTTGGGAAAGTCCATCCAGCATCCCAGTCCCCACAGAGACCCGTGGCTGGGAATTAAGCCAATAGCTTGTGAGATCTCTTTAACAGGAGATCTCACTTTCTGGTAAGAGTTAGCATCTCTCGGTGGTGGAGTTCTTTATCTCTCTTGGACAGATCACCTTTTCCTCTTGGGTGCATTAAGAGTGATGTCACTATTAGAACTTGGAGTCCCCTTCTATATGGACATTTTCTTTGGTGTATGCAGCTGATTAGGACGGGTGTTCCTATTCAATCACCATTAATCTATGATTGACTTTATATAAGAATAATCACACATTTGATATACTGGATGGTCTCAACACCATTTGTTTTTCACCTGTTTTTATTATTTGTGTGTTCAGTTATATGGTATGATTATATATTTTTTTGTATGATAGTATTTGTGTACTTATAGTATAAATGTCATCAGGTGTATTCAGGCTCACTTTCACAGATTTTTAGCATTTAATTTCATCCTTTGCAGCGCAGTTATTTTTCTCTTTATCTCTTGTATCATGTCTGCAGTCTCTGACCATCCCTTGAATCATGTCTGCAGTCTCTGACCAACTCCTGTGTCATGTCTGCAGTCTCTGACCGTCTCTTGCGTCATGTCTGCAGTCTCTGACCGTCTCTTGCGTCATGTCTGCAGTCTCTGACCGTCTCTTGCGTCATGTCTGCAGTCTCTGACCGTCTCTTGCGTCATGTCTGCAGTCTCTGACCGTCTCTTGCGTCATGTCTGCAGTCTCTGACCGTCTCTTGCGTCATGTCTGCAGTCTCTGACCGTCTCTTGCGTCATGTCTGCAGTCTCTGACCGTCTCTTGCGTCATGTCTGCAGTCTCTGACCGTCTCTTGCGTCATGTCTGCAGTCTCTGACCGTCTCTTGCGTCATGTCTGCAGTCTCTGACCGTCTCTTGCGTCATGTCTGCAGTCTCTGACCGTCTCTTGCGTCATGTCTGCAGTCTCTGACCGTCTCTTGCGTCATGTCTGCAGTCTCTGACCGTCTCTTGCGTCATGTCTGCAGTCTCTGACCGTCTCTTGCGTCATGTCTGCAGTCTCTGACCGTCTCTTGCGTCATGTCTGCAGTCTCTGACCGTCTCTTGCGTCATGTCTGCAGTCTCTGACCGTCTCTTGCGTCATGTCTGCAGTCTCTGACCGTCTCTTGCGTCATGTCTGCAGTCTCTGACCGTCTCTTGCGTCATGTCTGCAGTCTCTGACCGTCTTTTGCTTCATGTCTGCAGTCTATGACCGTCTCTTGCAGCATGTCGGCTAGAGGTGCACCGAATGGAAATATATAATTATTAGCAGTGTGTTTAAGTAAGAGATTGCAGACATGATACAAGAGATGGTTAGAGACTGCAGACTGCATTTTTCTTGACCTTTATTGCACTAAAGGTGCCAATAATGGCCAAAAATAAATTCATATTTAAAAAGTTGAATACAATACAATTTATATGTAAAAATATAAATATTTTTTTAAAACTTTCGATACCAAAATTTTCATTCGGTGCACCCCTAGATTTTACTGTTGTGGGTTTGGTAACACTTTAACCCTCCACTACTACTCTCCCAACCTGCATCCATACTAATCTCCACTGCTCCTTCCCTGCCCCCATATCAGTCCTCCACATTCATAATACTAATCCGACAGTACTCCTCCCCTATACTATCCCTTCGGTGCTCCTACTAAATGACTTCTTTTACACTTCTATGCTAACCTACCAGTGCTCCTGTATGTTATTACTATCTCTTTATATTCCTTCCACTGCTTTCCCACTGTCTCTCTGCCACCTACCTTATCTCTAATCCACCACTACTGTTTTACATGGATGATTTATCACTCCCTGCTTCCCCATTACCTCCCCTGTAATCCCATACTGACCCTTTATTGCCCAACCTTCCAATTATCCCTTACCACCAGCTATCATCCCCACTACACTACTCTGTATCGCTCCTCTACTGCCCCCTGCTGGCTGCACTTCCAGGTACTTTGTCTCCTACTGTCCATTACTACAACCACAATTCCAAAAAAGTTGGGACATTGTAAAATCTACATACAATCGGAATGCATTGATTTTCAAATCTCATAAATCCATATTTTATTCACAATAGAAAACATATCAAATGTTTAAACTGAGAACATACCATTTTTTTAAGAAAAAATAAGGTAATTTTGAAATTGATGGCAGTAATGCATCTCACAAAAGTTGGGACAGGAACATGTTTGCCACAGTGTAGCATCCCCTCTTATTTAGCAACACTCTGTAAATGTCTGGGAACTGAGGAGACCAGTTGCTGGAGTTTTGGGAGAGGAATGTTGTCCCATTCTTGCCTGAGCATATGCTGCTCTAAAACCCGGATATATCTTTCAGCATTGATGGTGCCTCTCCAGATGTGCAAGCTGCCCATTCCATACGTACTGATGCAATCCCATAAAACCAATGATGCAGGCTTTCGGTGCTGATAACACGCCAGAAGGTCCAGAGGATGCAGTGCAAATGGTTGCCAAAAAGAATGTCCAGTTTCTTTTTTTTATATATTCTTTATTTTATTTTTAGTAATTTTCATTATACAGATAATTCCTCGGTTTTATAATCACAACTTTGGGTAAGTGCATCTATTCAAATTACATTTCGCCCCTAGCCCTCCCCACCCCCCTCCCCTACTAAGGGAAAAAAAAAAAAAAAGGGCGAACATGGGCCTACCCTGTCTCGCTCACCCTCTCCCTCCCCCATTCCCCACAGTGTTTTCTTCCATTATCCTGAGGTATTGTTCTGTTTCTCGAAACTCAATCCATTGCTGCCATGTTCTCAGATATTTCCTTTCTAAATTCTCAAGGGTAAATAATGAGTGTTCTATTATTCTTGTCCGCTCCACCCTCTCTACCCAATCTTTCATTGAGGGTGTCTCTTGGGATTTCCAGAAGCAAGGGACCAAGGCTTTGGCTGCATTTAGTAGATAGGGGATCAGACGTCTAGCATTCTGTTCCTCTCCCCTCTCTGTATCATGGAATAGACAGACCCATGGAAGTTTCTTCACCCTAACTTGTGTTATATTAAAGATTATTTCTATTATTTGCTCCCAGTATTTTTTTATTTTCGGGCAGTCCCACCACAGGTGTGAGAAGGACCCCACTGCATCACACCCTCGCCAACAGTTTGGGGAATTGTCTCCATTATAGGCGTTCGCCCCTTGCGGGGTTACGTACCACCTTGCTAAAAGTTTGTAGGACATTTCTACTGACTGTATGTCTTTTGCTGTTGAAAAAACACGCCCTATGATCTTGTTTTTCTGGTCCTCGCTATTTAATGGGCCTATCTCACTTTCCCATTTCCCTAAATACGAGGGGTATTCGTGCTCTGCCGCTCGCAACAATATTTTGTAAGTCTTTGAGATTCTTTTCTCGCGGTTGTTAGGGGATTCTATTAATTTTTCTAAAGGCCTAAATTCTCTCTTACCTCGTAGGGGTTTGGGGAGTGTCTGTGCGAAGTGTTGTATTTGTGTATAACGCCATTTATCTAGTGCTCTGTGTCCCCACTTGCTAATAATCTCGTTATAAGTGCTAATTCTATTCCCTTCCATTACATCTATCAATCTCAGGTTCTTTTTATTAGACCATCTACTAAAGTATATAAACTCCTCCTTACCTGGAGGAAAAAATTTTGTGTCTAATAGTGGAATTAGTGGGGAATTGTGGTCCCACTTGTGCCTTTTATGTACTGCGTCCCAAATTTTTAGTGAGTGCCTTGTAAGTGCGGATGTATTTGGTGCAAGGTGTCTATAATGCGAGGGTATCCATATAATTTCTCCTATTCTTGTTCTACTTAACTTTTTTTCTAGTTCCACCCAACCTTTCCCGTCGTTATTATGACTCCAATCTATTATCCTGGATATTGCGACTGCTTCGTAATACTTTTTGAAATCCGGTGCGGCCAACCCCCCTCTTCCTTTTTCTCTTACTAGTGTGTCATATGCGATACGCGCCCGTTTCCCCGCCCAGATAAATTTTGTTATTATTGACTTTATTTTCTTCAGGTAAGACTGAGGGAGGGCAATTGGGATCATTTGGCAGGTATAAATGAATATGGGGAGAATGAACATTTTGACCGCATTTATCTTTCCAATCCAAGAGAGGGCTTTATATTGCATTTCTCTAAGTAGCTTTTTAATTTTATTAACCAGTGGAATGTAATTGTGATTAAAAAGGTTCTCTACTTGGGGCGTTAATTTTATTCCCAGGTAGTTAAGTTCGTTTTTGCACCATTTAAATTGGAATCTAGACTGTAGAGCGCTCTGATCTTGGACTGATAAGGTTAAGTTTACTATCTCGGATTTGGACATATTAACTTTGAAATTAGACAGTTTACTGTATTGTTTTAATTCCTTCATGACCATTGGGATTGATATTCTGGGGTTGGAGATATAGAGCAACACGTCGTCAGCAAATGCCGATACCTTGTAGAATGTCCAGTTTCAATCCATCTGACTACAGAAGAGTTTTCCACTTTGCAACAGACCATTTTAAATGCGCTTTGGCCCATAGAGGATGGTGGCACGTCTGTATTATGTTCAGATATGGCTTCTTTTCATGATAGAGCTTTAATTTACATTTTTGGATCGCAGAGTAAATGGATACCTAACATGTCACGCTTTAAAATTTGCACACTCATGGAATGGCGCCAAAGTTCAGTACTCAAACATCTCCATAGACTACGCTTTAAACCTTTTTACAGGTTACCAGTTTAGACCTTTCTAGACCTCTAGAGATAGGCGGTCTATAATCATTGCTCTAACTAACGATTGCAGTGATACCTCTGTAAGTGTGTTTTTTTGAATGCCGAGGAGTTGGGGGAGCTATATATATATATATATATATATATATATATATATATATATATATATATATATATATATATATATACATACATACATACATACATACATACATACATACATACATATTTTTTTTTTGTTTACTTTAAATTATTATTATTTTTTTTATCACTTGTATTCCTATTGCAAGTAATGCAATCATCCTTTGTAATATGAATAAGGCATGACAGGTCCTTTTTACAGAGAGATCGAGATCTAGGGTCTATAATAGGTCTGCAACTAATGATTATTTTCATAATCGATTAGTTGGTCAATTTATTGTTTCGATTAATCCGATAATGACCTTAAAGTGTGGTGTATAATTTAGTTAATATGTAAAGTATAAAAAAAAGCAATTTATTCTTAAATATCTCTATGCAGTGGTAAATATAAATAACCAACTATATGGTTTCCCTCTGAGAATAACAGACAGAAGAGATATACTCTTTATATACTACTAGAGGTTGAATTTGGTAAATATCAGACTCCGATCAAATTTTTTATTTAAAGAAAAAAATTTGGAGGAGCAGAATAGAAAACTTCTTGGTCAAAGGAGTTTTCAGACAGTGTATGTGGTTTTCATTCAGAAATGACATTCATTTTAAAGTGGTTGTAAACCCTTTTTTTTTTTTTAAAACGTTATGCTACAGGTAAGCCTATATTAAGGCTTACCTGTAGCTAACCAGGATATCTCCTAAACCTGCACGGTTTAGGAGAGATCCCTTGTCCCCTGCATGTGCCGATGACATCGGCACATGCGCACTAGAGCAAACTGACGCAATGGCACCCATGTGCCGCTGCATCAGTCTGCATGCCGTTACCCGCATGCGTGGGAGTGACATCATCACGGCTCTGGCCAATCACAGCGCCGGAGCCGCAATACCTGGAAGTAACTATGAGACGACATGTCGGCGGCCGGAGGGGGGAGACGAGGACGGCTTTGGGGCTTCAATCTGAGGTAAGTAATACATAATGAGCTAGTATGCTATGCATACTAGCTCATTATGCTTTTGTCTTGCAGGTAGTCTTTTTTGGTGTTTTTTTATTTAATTTTTTTTCAAGAGTTTACTTCCTCTTTAAAACTGAATGTTAAAAGCAAGTGAAATTTTCAAACGACATTCTTTTATTCAGCGAATGTACAAATTTCTTTTGTATGGATATTCTCGTCCGAAAATCAATACGTGTGTGGCCAGCATTAGGCTCGGTTCACACCTATGCAGTTTGCTTTTGATCCGTTTGTACATTGCTTTTTTGCTGTGCGTTTTGCATTATAAATTTTTTGGCCTATTTGTTGTTGGGCAGATAAAAAAAAAAAATGCAAATTGGTGCAAAAACACTATGCGCTTTTCTGCAGCTTCTACATTGCAGTCTATTGAACCAAAAAAGCACCGTTTTGCGTTGAAAAAAGTTCTTGGCCCATTCCAAATACGCAGCGGCTGAAAAAAGCATATAGATGTGAACGTGCCCTATAGGAAACCAGGTTACATGAACTGTAGTATGTTTCTGCAAAAAACACATAGGTGTGAACCAGGCCTAAGACATTTTAGCAGCAGCATGCTTTTTTTTGCATTTTATTATTATTTTTTTTTTTTTTTTGTATCACCTGTCATAATGAGGGTTAAAAAAGAGGTACAAAAAGAGCAGATAATCGCTACTATAAGGGGTTAATTTATACTGTGAAACAGTGAAAGTAATATATAAGTATGATATATGGGCATTTTAACTAGGAGTGAGACATGAAGCTATATGAAGGGTGGAAGGGAGATATAATTTTTTTATATAATAGTACTAAAATCTGAGCCTATTTTTTTTTTTTTTTTTTTCATGGATAAAATTAATTTAAATATAATGCACAATACTGGTAAAAGTTTATTTTAAATGTAATTGTAATGCCTTCTATTACCTCCAGTCTATCAGCCTCCGGCCTCTTTAAAGTGATTTATTTTTAACAATAAACATGTTATACTTACCTACTCTGTGCAATGGTTTTGCACAGAGCTGCCCTGATCCTGCTATTCTGGGGTCCCCCACCGACCTTCTGGCTCCTCCTGCCTTCAGAGTGCCCTAATAGCAAGCTGCAAATTATAGTATAGAGTGCCCCCTATAGCAAGGTAAAAAAAACTTCTGCCTTTAGAACCACTCACTTCCTGCCCATGACTACATGTCCCATGAGGCATTGCTCCTCACACATTCACAAGTTCTCAGGCACTTACTGACATGTGTGGACGGTGTACTGAGCTGTATGTGTGCTGCACTGCATTTCCGGATATGTAAACAAATAATGCATTCTGAATGCAGGCCAACTAATCAACTGGCCGATTAGTTGTTTCAGCCCTAGTTTATAAGTCCCCAGATCTTTCCTCTATGCTAAAAAGCCTGAGATAAAAAAAAAAAAAAAAATTGATCTCCGCCTTCCCAGCAAAAAAAAAAAAGTCAGTGTTTACATCTTTTGGAAGGGATGTCATGACATCTCTTCCAGCCTCCGACGGTCATAGAGAGGGCCGGGGACCATCTGGTCCCTGGCCAGCTCTATGGTAAACTGCTGCTGTCAGATTTATTTGGGGCGGATTCAGCACTTGCACTAAAAACACTTGTTTTCTCCCTATACACCCATATATGATTGTAAAGGTGCAAATTACTTTCTGTACAGTTATAAATCTCACCTTGCATCATTGTCATGTTACTGCTTGAATGACCTGGAGTGCCTGGAGTTATGCTGACGAAATGTACAGAGGGTCTGGGCAGGTGGTGACCACCAGCAAACAGAAGTAATCAAATCAGGGCTATATGCAGTATGTGAGAGACTGAATCTGTTTAATATTAACCAGTTATGGACACTGGGTACGCTACAAGACATCATCTAAATGCAGGCCTCTCTACTCCTGTGTAAGTGTGAATGCACCCTGTCTGCGATCAGCTGTCAGAATTCCAGCCCCACTGAAAGCAAGGCTCGCATGTAACCGCTCATGCAGTGAGCACATGCAAGTGATCATCCCTGGACGCAGACAGACACACTGAGAACAGTATGCAGTGTCAAGAAGTTACAATGTAGCAATTAATACCACTTTAAGGCTCGGTTCCAGCTGGTGCAGTGCAGAAACCCTGCAAATCTAGTGCGGGTTACTGAATCGCACAGAGGTTCACACTGAGATCTGCAAACAGCTGCGTGTGTCAATGCAAAGTTAATGACACCCCCAGATTGGTTTGTAGATCGCAGTGCGAACTGTGAAATGATGCAGAAATCAGATCGCATAGGTGTGAACACCCATGTGATCCGATTTTAGTGCGGGCCAAAAAAAGGGTCCTACACCATTGTGGTGCGAATGCAATTTCAGCCATACAATTTGTATGGCTGAAATCGCATCGCACAGACATCGCATGTGATCTGCACAGCAATGCGGTGTGAATCGCATGTGATGTCTGCCATCGCACTAGTGTGAACCGACACTCAGGAGGCCTATTCATAGCACCTTTCTGTTTCAATCGTTTTTAATAAATGTTTTAGTAAAACAAAGAAAAGGGAGATCACTTGGTAGAGCAGAGAACAATCCTTGCACGCTCCAAGCATGTATCGTAGGAGACCTACAAATGAGGGGCTTTAATAGGGATTAATGCAGACCAGAACACGCAGGTTAGATACTAAAATATGAGGCAGCTCAGTTACTGAATATAAATCACTGGTAGAACGTTGGAACTTCACAAACTCTGCCAGGCCCATTCATAGCACCGTTCTAACTGTCTGCCACACTCCCTACTGCCTAAAGCTAAAACTTACTACTTGGCTGACACAAGGGTGCTTGGGGGGGGGGGGGTAAAAGCTTAGCTGCTCCTGGAACAGGTGTGACCGATCTTTATCATTTTATTTTGTTTAGACTGCTTATAACATTAATTACTTATACAGTTCTTGTTTAGTCTTCAGGTCTTGGTGGAAAAGCAGTGGCTGGACACGATTCAGAGCAGATTGAGTCTATGGAGCCTGTAAAGGATCGGGTCATTAAAGTCACATTTAATGCAGATGTACATGCCAGCCTGCACTGGAACTTCCGACCTCAGCAGTCTGAGATCTATGTAAGTACTCAGTCTCAATATCATTCATCGGTGTGAAAAAAAAAATGAATCCATTGTGACTAAATGTTCTTTGACAGTAGAGGAGGATTACATTTTATATACAGAAGTAGAGCACCACTTGTTACTGTGAGCAGTAGAGTGTGCAGATGTACCCGGAGGTGCCTCTTGGTATACAACACCCCAAACACAGCATGCAGAACACATCAAGAGTTTATTACATTTGCAGCCCTGACAGCAAGAGCAGGTTCAGACACGTCGGGGTTACTAAATCTGGTTCAGCTCTGCATAGAAACCAATCAGTTTTAGTAAATCAACCTCATCAGGTTATTTTTCAAGCCATAAGTATCTTTGTTTAAAATATATGATAGAGAGTAAGGTTGGAGTTCCTCAAATCCAATACTGCGTGTCATTTGTGTGGTTTTATTTATTTTTTTTTATATATGCACTGGCTTGAAGGATTGTAGATGTTGTCACCTATGTTTTTTCACCTACACTTGGAATGGTGCTCCAGTGTTTGTCTGTCTAGAGAAAACACACTTTTTTAAATACATTTTTTATCAAATCCTATTAAGTTTTGATCAGGATCCTGGAGCTTTAAGACTTTGTATAGCAGGGGTCAGCAACCTTTTTCCACTTAGGCTACTTTCACACTGAGGCGCTGGGCGCACTGGAGGTAAAGCGGCGCTATATTTAGCGGCGCTTTACCGTCGTTTTAGCAGCGCTTTTCGGCCTCCAGCAGGGGAAGTTTTACCCCCCGCTAGTGGCCGAAAAAGGGTTACTTTTTTTCAATGGGAAGGGGCGCTTTAGGAGTGGTAAATACAGCGCTCCAAACATGCGGCTTGCAGGACATTTTTCAGCGTCCTGCAAGCGCACCGCTCCAGTGTGAAAGCCCGAGGGCTTTCACACTGGAGAGACAGCAGCGGCTGTTTGAAGGCACTTTGCAGGCGCTATTTTTAGAACTTTAGCGCCTGCAAAGCGTCTCAGTGCTAATTAATGAAGTTGATAATCTGGACCCCTTTACATTACACAGCTCACCGCACCTCTGGACCCCTTTACATTACACAGCCCCCGCACCTCTGGACCCTTGCAGTGCACATATATAGTATAGCTGGATACGGGGAGGTGGGGGGGGGACAGTATAGCTGGAAGTGCTCTGGGGGTCTCAGCTCACAGTCTACAATGATCACTATAGTACAGGCAACCACACTAAAGCCTCGTACACACGGTACGATTGTTGGCCAACCGAGCGTCTGATTTTTGTCTTAAGGGCGTGTGCCAGGATCTTGTCTTGCATACTAACGGTACACAATTGTGGTGCCACAAACACGAATGTAGTGACCTACTACGAGGAAATTCAGCTCTTGAGTGCCACCCTTTGGGCCCCTTCTGCTAATTTCGTGTTTGATGAGCATTGATTCCGAGCATGCGTGTTTGTACTTTCGACTTATGTGTGACGGATTTGTGTACAGGCGATACGAAAATCTGACAAACTGTTGTCCGCCAAAAATTTACTAGCCTGCCATCCAACATTTATTGGCTGAAAGTTGGACAACAAGTGTCAAAAGGAGTGTACTCACGGTCAGATTTTAGGACAACAGACAATCCGCTGCCAACAATCATACCGTGTGTACGAGGCTTTAGTCTACGTTTCCGCTATTGCAACTTGTCATGCAACTTTTGACACAGTCGCATGACAAGTCACAACCTATTGATTTCATTGACACCCATTCCTATCTATGTGACCTTGAAAAGGTACCTGCACTACTTTGATGCGACTTTGAACCAGAGTGTAAAGTTGGATCAAAGTCGCACTCTAAATTGCACAATTTTGGGGTCAAAATAGTGGAAACGTAGACTAAGGCTCCGTTTCTACTAGTGACTTGTTATGCAACTTTGGACACATAGTCGCATGACAAGTCAGCCCATTGATTTCAATGGCACCCGTTCCAATCTATACGACTCTGAAAATCAGCGACTTTGAAAAGGTACCTGCACTACTTTGATCCAGAGAGTGCAAAGTTGGATCAAAGCTTCACTCGGTCGCATCAAAGTCACACTCCAAAGTCGCAATCTAGCCTTAGGCTACGTTTCCACTAGTGTGACTCCAAAGTTGTGCAGCTTTGATCCAACTTTATACCCTCTGGATCAAAGTTGCATCAAAGTAGTGCAGGTACCTTTTCAAAGTTGCATAGATGGGAACGGGTGCCATTGAAATCAATGGACTGTGTCTTGTCAGGGACTTTGTGTCCAAAGTCGCATGACAAGTCGCACTAGTGGAAACAGCCTCAAACTCATTACTCACATGAAATGAGCAATAGAAATTGATCTGTATACTTCCAAACTTTCAAAAATATTCCTTTTGTACCTCGTTCATAATTCCTCAGCTCCCTCCGCCATTCACAGCAGCTAGGTGTGTGCCACACCATGCACACAGTGCCATGCAGAAACAACCATGTGGTTGTACACTGTAGAAAATCTGCAGCATGTTTCATTGTAATCCCTCTCCCCTCCGTTCCACATGTGTGCTTTGAACCATTGTCTTGTTAAAAGATTGTTTCTCCTTCAAATTTTTGACAGATGACCTTACATACTCCTCAACTTTGAAAAAATGTAAAGTTGACTCTGTGCAAGCTGCCTAGGCCCTAAAGCTGCAAAGCAACCTCAAGCCTAAACAATTCCACCACCAAGCTTTGGTTGAGGTTTTTTCCTAAAGTACTGTTTTTTTTTTCCCCCTTATCGTCTTTCAGGACAGCCACCTGAGAGACCTTGGCTCCTCCCCTCTGTAGGAAACACCTGCGCCAGCTTGCTATAAATTTCCTCCTCCCCTGCTGCTCCTCAGTTATTTGTGTTTCCTCCAGGAGGGGAGACACCTTTTTTGGAACCAGCCAGGAGAGTCAGGATTACCAGGGGGTATGTAAGGCTCAGGCAAAGGAAAAGGTCCACAAACAAAGCAGCAGAGGCTCCTTTTTTGGACAACAGACCAGGTAACTAACCTGGGAGAGACTGCCACCCCTGCATCCCTGAGCGCAGCGGAGGTCAGGGGGGTTCCTTCTCAGCTCCGAGTGCGGAGCGCGGATACAGGCCCTGCCGTCCCATACCTCCAGCGGCGTGTAGTGCTCGCAGCGCGGAACACGCTGGGTATAGGGACCGGCGACGTCACGTCCGGCATGAGGGGGCGTGTACTTCCGGGTTCGCGGCTTCCGGTTCCGGCCGCAAACCATGAAAAGGGACCAGGCATGGGCTAGGAGAGGAGCTACAAATGCTGTGGAGACAGCAAAAGCTCCAGTGGTGACACAAGCATGTCGGACGCAGAAGGGAGGGACCAGACTGCTCCGACAGAGACCAGCTCCAGCCATGTAAAGGTAAGGGGAACCTGGGGAGGACCTCCCCTGGCCTATAACCACCACCCATCCCCCTCAAGGGTTCAGCAAAGGGGGGGTGGGCAGGTCCCTCCTGTGTCAGAGGGTTATTTTCATTGGGCCCCTAGTGTGGTAAGCCCATATGGAAGACGCTGCGCACCTGCAAGATGCAGGAAGCTTATGTCAGTATTAATGTGTGTGGGGTTTTTTCTTTATGTCTTTTCAGAAACCTGACAAGTCTAAGCCCTCTCATAACTCAAAGAGGAGGTGCCCTTCTTGTAAAAACACACTTAAAGATTCCTGGGGGAAAGCATTATGTAAGGAATGTATTCACAAGTTAGTGCAAGAACATTCCACAGAGCAGGGCAGTGATTTAGCGGCATCTGTCAAGGAACTATCTAGTACCTTTGTATCTTTCAAAACCTTTTTTGAAGGATTTCAGATCCCTCAACTGCAGACTGCTCCCCCACCAGTACTACCGGTGCTAGCAAACGCACAGGCACTACCCTCCACTAGTGCCGGTCCTTTAGTAACTCCTAGAGAGGAGGCAGAGGACGAGCCTGATAGCGCAGCGTCCGGCTCCCAAGAATCTGAGGGTGAAACACTGGAAGGGGATTCCAGAAGACCCTCTAGATACAAACTCTCTTTAGAAGAGGTAGACCAGCTGTTGGGAGCCATTCATACCACGCTGGGTATACAGACGGAAAAGAAACCTTTATCCCTGCATGATCAGATGTATGAGGGTTTAGGAGAACGGGAAAAGAAGAATTTTCCTGTTCATGAGGTCTTAATAGAGGCAATCAAAAAAGAATGGCAGGAACCTGAAAGGAAACCATTCTTTTCTAAAGCCTTAAAGAGATGGTTCCCATTTTCAGATGATGAGTCATCAGTGTGGAACAAAACCCCAAAACTAGACGCTGCCTTCTCACAAGTCTCCAGGCACACCGATCTAGCTTTTGAGGATATGGGGGTCCTTTCTGAAGCAATGGACAAAAGAATGGATGCCCTATTAAAAAAGTCATGGGACGCCACAGTGGGAAGCCTAAAGCCAGCCATGGCGGTCACGGTGGTAGCCAGAAATGTAGACTTCTGGCTCAACCGTATACAGGCACATATTGAGGAAGGAACTGCAAAGGAGCAAATTTTGTCCTCTTTTCCCACTCTGCTCAAAGGCATCGCGTATATCGCAGACGCATCAGCAGAACTGGTACGCATGGCAGCCAGATCCTCGGCTCTAGCCAATTCTACCAGGCGGGCCCTATGGCTAAAAACTTGGCAAGGGGATGCTGCGTCCAAAGCCAAGTTATGCGGGATCCCGTTTACGGGGGACCTCCTATTTGGGCCAGGATTAGAGAAAGTGTTAGACCGTACAGCGGACAAAAAGAAAGCGTTTCCGCTGAAACGGAAAGCACCGTGGTCCCAGCCTCAACAAAACAGAAAGAGGCAAAGAAGGGATGCTAAGTCCCGTTTTTCAAACCCCAAGGCAACTAATCAAAAGAAACCTTGGGGTCAGCGAGGGAATAGCAAAGGAGGAGCAATTTTTCGCCCTCCTGAGCAGACCCGCAATAAAGAATGAAGCACTCCCAGTGGGAGGAAGACTGGGGGCCTTCATTTCACAATGGGAAGAAATATCCTCCAGTCAATTCATTTTAAGGATGATAAAAGAGACGGGTATTCCCTAGAATTCTCAAAATTCCCCCCAAACAGACTGTACATCACCAAGCTGCCAAAGGGCAAGGAAAAAGCCAGAGGGTTAATGAGATCCATAAAAGACCTCAGGAAACAAGGTGTACTCATCAAGGTACCAAGGGCAGAAAGAGGACAGGGCTTCTACTCCCATATATTCGGAGTACAGAAACCCTCAGGAAAGGTCAGACCAATCCTCAACCCACTAAATCTATCCATAACCTACAAAAGGTTCAGGATGGACTCCATATATTCAGTGAAGGCCCTGTTGCCCCCAAACTGTTATATGGCGTCGCTAGATTTAAAGGATGCGTACCTGCACATACCTATACACCTAAATCACCAGAAGTTTCTAAGGCTAGCAATAGAAACAGGGAAAGGAACCGTACACCTTCAGTTTCAGGCTCTACCCTTTGGCCTATCATCTTCGCCAAGAATCTTTACCAAGGTGCTGGCAGAAGCTCTGGCACCACTGCGACTAAAAGGCATATCCATTATTGCCTATTTAGATGACCTTCTCCTTTTTGCAAAGACACCCGAGAGGTTATTAGAGAACCTCAAGTATACTCGGCCATTCCTAGAGAGTCTAGGTTGGTTGGTGAATGTGGAGAAGTCAAGTCTACAACCCACACAACAGATAAAATACCTGGGGTATATAATAGACTCAGTCCAGCAAAAAGTTTTTCTACCCAAAGAGAAGATAGAAAAAATGCAAAAAGAAATAAGAACAATACAGACTAATGTAACCTGTTCTATAAGGAAAATAATGTCAACATTAGGGTTGCTAACATCTGCAATCCCAGCAGTTCAGTGGGCAAACCTGCATTTCCGACCACTGCAAATGTTCCTACTAAAAGTGTGGGACCACAAGCAGGAGTCTCTCTAGATTTGCAGGTATCAATACCAGCGAAAGTAAAGGAGTCCTTATGGTGGTGGAGAAGGACAGAAAATATAGCCGTAGGACGGCTGTGGATCCTACCTATCTCCCGAATCCTAACCACAGACGCAAGCGGTGTAGGGTGGGGAGCACACTTAGACTCCCAGTTAGCACAAGGTGCTTGGGGGAGGGAAGAGTGGACGAGATCGTCCAACTGGAAGGAGTTGAAAGCAGTATGGTTTGCACTCCAGTCCTTCCAGAAAGAGTTGAAAGGACATCATGATCAGATCAGACAACTCGTCAGTTGTAGCTTACATAAGCAAACAAGGGGGAACCAGAAGCAGAGTTCTGTGGGCCCTAGCGGAGGAGATCCTGAAATGGGGAGAGAAAAACATACTCTCCTTTTCAGCAGTACATCTAAAAGGAGATTTAAACAAAGTGGCAGACTTTCTCAGCAGAAAGAAAGTAAGAGAAGGAGACTGGGTGCTGAAACAGGAGGTATTCGACCAGATTACAAAAAGATGGGGAATACCTCAGGTAGACTTATTTGCTTCCAGAGAAAGCAGGAAAGTCCAAGCCTTCTTCTCCCTAAAAAGGGAGGAGGGAGCACTCGGAGTAGACGCATTAGCGCAGAAGTGGGAGTTCAGCAGATGTTATGCCTTCCCCCCATCAGTGCTACTACCCGCAGTAATAAGGAAATTACGTACAGAAAACATGTCATTGATCCTCATAGCACCTCACTGGCCCAGGAGACCGTGGTTCTCTATGCTCAAAGAACTAGCCATAGAGCCCCCTTGGTTGCTACCAATCCAAGAGAATCTGCTAGCCCAGGGCCCAGTGCACTGTCCACAGGTGGAAAGGTGGAAACTAGCCGCCTGGTATCTGAGGAACAGCTACTAAAGGCGAAAGGGTTCTCAAGCCGTCTGATAGACACACTGCTGAAAAGCAGGAAGGTTGAGACACGTAATATCTACCAGAGGGTATGGAAATGTTTTAATCGATGGTGTACAGAGAACAACTTTAAAACGCTAAGCTCAGTAGCAGTCCTAGAGTTTCTACAGAGTGGTGTAGACAAAGGGCTAAGCCTCAGCACGCTAAAGAGTCAAGTGTCAGCACTGTCCGTTTACCAGGAGAGGAGTTTAGCCTCAAACCCCTGCATAATCAGACTCTTTAGATCTGTGAGCAGACAAAGGCCGCTACAGAGTACAGCCTTTCCAAAGTGGGATCTGTCATTAGTGTTGCAGACTATGACAGCAGAACCCTTTGAACCATTAAAGGATTGCAGCCTGAAGATGCTGACGCTTAAAGCAATCTTCTTTGTAGCAATTACTACAGCAAAGAGGGTCTGTGAAATGGAAGCCCTATCTATCAGACCCCCCTTTTGCCAAATCTTCCCAGACCGTATAATCTTCAAAATGGATCCGGGGTTTCTACCTAAAGTGGCCTCAAAGTTTCACAGGGGTCAAGAAATCGTATTACCATCATTTTGCCCAAATCCTTCTCATGAGAAGGAAGCGAAATTTCACAATTTAGATGTCAGAAGATGCATCTTGCATTATTTAGAGGCAACAAAGACAATTAGAAAGACGGAGTCTTTATTTATTTTATACACAGGAGCCAGGCAGGGGCACAAGGCTTCAAGGAGTACAATAGCCAGATGGCTAAGGGAAGCCATAGAACAGGCTTACAAACTAGGGGGTATGCAGATCCCAGAAGGAATCAGGGCACACTCCACGAGGGCAATGGCAGCGTCACAGGCAGAGCGAGCTGGAGCAACGCCGGAACAGATTTGTAAAGCGGCAACATGGTCCAGCTTTGCCACTTTTGTAAGACACTATAGAGTGGACCTATGGTCAGCTAAAGATCAGACCTTTGGACGTAAGGTCTTACAAGCTGTGGTCCCGCCCTAAGGGTAAGTGCTCGGTTATCCTCTCAGGTGGCTGTCCTGAAAGACGATAAGGGAAAAACGAAGTTACTTACGGTAACGTTCTTTCCAGGAGTCTTTCAGGACAGCCGGGTACCCACCCAGATGTATATCAAAGCATAGGTTTCCTTACAGGAAATGTGATATAAATTATTATATGTGTATCATATGTTCTTGTGTCTCCCCAGCAAACTGGAGGTGCTCTTCAAAGAACTGAGGAGCAGCAGGGGAGGAGGAAATTTATAGCAAGCTGGCGCAGGTGTTTCCTACAGAGGGGAGGAGCCAAGGTCTCTCAGGTGGCTGTCCTGAAAGACTCCTGGAAAGAACGTTACCGTAAGTAACTTTGTTTTTTTTTTTTTGTTTGCGGCAAAACTGCCGGCTTCAGTCTTGGGCCCCCCCGGTGGAACAGGAGAGCCCAGAAAGGTGCCGAAAGGTTATGGTGGGTTGGGGGACCCCTTCTGCCCGCCCCATGGAAAAGCGATCCAGCGGATATTTAACTGCTCGCATTGCTTTTACATGCTGCAGCCATGGACTACTCCAACCCAAGGACGTATGGGTATGTCCTATAGGCGTGAATTAGTATTATCAAACTCTAATCTTTATGAACAGCAATGATTTTTATTAACATACCTCTCCAGGATAAATTGGTTCATTCTTTTCCTCAGTGTAGATGCATACACTTTCACTCCAACTGGACACTCCTGTGATGAGATTTTGGGATTCTTGGCCACTTCTTTTAGCATCAGACAGTCAGCTCTTGGGCTGAATTTGTTGGGTTGGACAAACTAGCAGTTGTTTGAAATCTATACCACCTATAGAAAAATGCTTCCTACAATGGAATTTATTGATTTCAAATCATTTGGCTATCTTTTTAAATCCCTTGCCAGACAACCTTTTTTTTTGAGGAGCTTAGAGAGCTCCATTGATCTTGGCATGACACCACACACATCAATAGAAAATAGAACACCAGACCCTACACATCTGAGGTTATGGAAGACTTGCATACTCCCTATAGAGGTTCTAATCATTGGCACTGAATCTGGAACACTCAATTCTAATTTCATTGATTTGAAGTGGTGGTAAATGTAGGGGTGTGCTTACGTTTTTCATATAGTAAATCAGCATTTTAACTTTAGATTATGAAAATGAATACACCATGTCCTTTTTACATGTAATTTGTTCAAGTGTACAGTATTACCTTTTATTTGTGGTGTACTTACTTTTTCACATGGGTGTTTGCAAAACACAAATCAATATTAAAGTAAAAGTCCACCCTAATTCTAAAATCCCTGCATCTATAGACCCCCCCCCCCCCATTCTAACACTAACCTCTCTAGCCACTTTCACCACTTGCCACCCAGGCCAATTCTTACATTTCTCTCCTGCATGTAAAAATCATAATTCTTTTATTTTTTTTTGCTAGAAAATTACATAGAGCCCCCAAACATTATATATGTTTTTTTTTTTAGCAGAGACCCTAGAGAAAAAGATAAGTCGTTGCAACTTTTTATCCCACACTGTATTTGCGCAGCAATTTTTCACATGCTTTTTTGGGGGGGGGGGGGGGGGGGGACATTTTTTGCATTAAAAAAAAAAACAGTAAAGTTAGCCCAATTTTTTGTATAATGTGAAAGATGATGTTGCGCGAGTAAATGGATACCTAACATATCACGCTCCAAAAATGCACACGCTTGAGGAATGGCGCTTTGATCACTTTTATTCCTTTTACAAGGAATGTAAACATCCCTTGTAATAGGAATAGTGCTTGACAGGTCCTCTTTACAATGAGATCTGGGGTCAATAAATCTCCAGATCTCACCTCCTAGCCTGAAATAAAAAAAAATTAAATACAAAATAAAGATCTCAGCTTCCTAGTCGAGGTGGCGGCATTTTTTTCAAATGCAGAGGCCGAGTGTGACGTCATAACATTGCGCCCGAGGCTCCGAACGATCATAGAGACTCTGAGGACCATCTGGCTGGAAATCTCTATGGACAGCATCCGGGGCTGGTTGGTTGCTTCTCCGGTTCGCCGATGGCAGGGGTGAGCCAGGAAAAGAATCGGAGGGAGGGGGGGATCCCCTCCCACTGACTGTAAGAACCGTCAGCCGCTATGATCATTCTTATGGTGAAGGGAATCGCCGGCTCTAAAAGACGATATATGAATGATGACTGTAGCTGCGGGCATCATTCAGATATCACCGTTTAAAGTCTGCAATGTCCTATGACGTTACCCGGGCAGCAAGCGGTTAAGTACAACAGTGTGAGAGAACATAACATAACAATTTATACATGGGCTCTCTGAAACAAAGACACCGGTAAATTCCTAATTAGTCTCTCCCTGGCCAACACTTAAGGTGGTCCTAGTTTGTGTTATTTCTGTGTGTGTGTGTGTGTGTGTGTGTGTGTGTGTATTTACCCAGCTAATGTTGGATTGTCACCAGGAATGCTTAATGAAACTATAGGACCATTCTAGTCACCATAAACTTGTAGAAATGCAGATTTGTGTAATAGATGCAGTTCTCGCTCTTGCAGAACTTGCAGTGTCTCTTGCACGTGCCTATAAAAAGGTAGGCTATACATGACAGAATTCTGTGGTGAAAGGCTGTAATAGTCAGTGGAAGTGTATGTAAGGCAAATAAATGGTAGATTTCTCATTGCATTGAATGGTATATAAATAGTTTCCTGTTTAATCACCTAAACAACTTGTTTTAATCTTTTAATCTAGCTGGTCCCGGGTGAAACTGCATTAGCATTTTATAAAGCAAAAAACTCCACAGATAAGCCAGTCATTGGAATTTCCACATACAATGTCATCCCCTATGAAGCCGGACAATATTTTAACAAAATACAGGTAAGACAAACAACCGGTGAACCTCAAAATATCAACCCCAGCCAGAAAACCTTTGTCTTTTCTCTCCCGAGGTACTGGTCATGTGACCATTGGGTTGAAGGCACTGTCCAATGCAGCAAATTCTGATTGGTTTACACTGCATACCTTCCAATTCATAGTGTATATTTTGTTACGCAGGAAATTGTGGGAGGCTAATATAAAGATCTACTGGTGACATACAGTGCCTTTAAAGTATTCACACCCCTTGAAATTTTCTACATTTTGTCACGTTGCAACCAAAAAAGTAAATGTATTTTATTGGGATTGTATATGATAGACCAACACAAAGTGGCACATAATTGTGAAGTGGAAGGAAATTATAAATTGTTTTCACATTTTTTTTACAAATATCTGAAAACTGGCGTGCTTTTGTATTCAGCCCATTTTACTCTGATACCCCTAACTAATATCTAGTGGAGCCAATTGCCTTCAGAAGTCACCTAATTAGTAAATAAAGTCCACCTGTGTAATTTAATATAAGTATAAATGCATCTGTTCTGTGAAGCCCTCAGAGGTTTGTTAGTGAACAAACAGCATCATGAGGGCCAAGGAACACACCAGACAGCTCAGAGATAACGTTAAGGAGAAGTTTAAAGCAGGTTTAGGGTATAAAAAAGATCCCAAGCTTTGAACATCTCACGGAGCACTGTTCAGTCCATCATCCAAAAATGGAAAGTGCATGGCACAACTGCAAACCTACCAAGACATGGCCGTCCACCTAAACTGACAGGCCGGGTAAGGAGAGCCATTAATCAGAGAAACAGCCAAGAGGCCCATGGTAACTCTGGAGGAGCTGCAGAGATCCACAGGTCAGGTGGGAGAATCTGTCCACAGGACAACTATTAGTCCTACACTTCAAAAATCTGACCTTTTATGGAAGAGTGGCAAGAAGAAATCCACTGTTGAAAGAAAGTCATAAGAAGTTCTGTTAACAGTTTGCAAGAAGCCACGTGGGGGGACACAGCAAACATGTGGAAGAAGGTTTTTTTTTTTTTTTTTTTTTGGCCTAAAAGTGGCAGAAACACTGCACATAAACCTGAACACTCCATACCCACTATGAAACATGGTGGTGGCAGCATCATGTTGTGGGGATGATTTTCTTCAGCAGGGACAGGGAAGCTGGTCAGAGTTGATGGGAAGATGGATGGAGCCAAATACAGGGCAATGTTAGAAGAAAACCTGTTAGGCCCCTTTCACACGAGGCGGACTCCGCTTCCACGGAGTCCGCCGGCTCAGCGGGTGATCTCTCCGTTGATCTCCGCTGAACCGGCGGATGAAAAGTCCCTCTCCGCTCACTGAGCGGGGAGGGGCTTGCGAGCGCCGCTGGTCTCTATGGAGAGATCGGATGAAAACGGACAGTGTGTCCGTTTTCATCAGATCTCACCCGATCCGATCCGCCAGCGACGGGTCTGGACGTAGAGCCATACGTCTGCTTTTGGCGGATCGGACCGGGTCAGATGTCAGCGGAGATGTCTCCGCTGACAACCGACGCTCCATAGACTAACATGGAGCGCCCGTTCAGATCCGCCGTCAAAAACTGACAGGCGGATCTGAACGGTCTGACCGTGTGAAAGGGGCCTTAGTCTGCAAAAGTCTTGAGACTGGGGCAGAGGTTCTCTTTCCAGCAGGACAACAACCCTAAACATACAGCCAGAGCTACAATGGAATGGTTTAGATCAAAGCATATTCATGTGTTAGAATGGCCCAGTCAAAGTCCAGACCTAAATCCAATTGAGAGTCTATGGCAAGGCTTAAATTGCTGTTCAGATGCTCTCCATGCAATCTGACAGAGCTTGAGCTAAATGGGCAAAAATCCCACTCTCTAGATGTGCAAAGCTGGTAGAGACATCCCCAAAAAGACTTGCAGCTGTAATTGCAGCAAACGGTGGTTCTACAAAGTATTGACTCAGGGGGGCTGAATACAAATGCACGCCACATTTCACATATTTGTAAAAAAATGTTAAACTATTTATCATTTATTCTACCCACTTTACAATTTTGTGCCACTTTGTGTTGGTCTGTCACATAAAATCCCAATAAAATAAATTTTCGTTTTTGGTTCTAACATGACAAAATGTGGAAAATTTCAAGGGGTAAGAATACTTTTTCAAGGCACTGTATTAAAAGTGATGTACATTTTACTAGAATACATAACCGGACTAAAGGATGTTTCTAATGTTTGTTGGTATTTAGCTTATTGACTGTCAGTACATTTACTGCTGGTGGGAGTCTCCCCCAGGCACTGTGACATACCCCAAAAGCAAAGAAAGGGAAGGCGCAAACCCCTAGTGCATTATATGAGTAAAAACTGAATTTATTGATGAAAATAAACAATAAAAATGCATACTCACAAAGTTCATGGAAGGGTGACATGAGGTTGAACATCCAAGTGTTTTTCCACAGCCTCACGTGTGCATGCTACTCTATTTTGGGGGCGCACCCCCTTCTTCGTACGTCGCCGTAACTTCTGGTTGATAGGTGTGCACCTCCTGCTGATCTGTGCTGTGACTGG
>CM053037.1:63715213-64067713 GCA_028564925.1 Lithobates sylvaticus | reverse complement strand
TGCTCAAACCAATAAAACAGCGCTGGCAAACAAAAATTGTGACAAAATAATAAATGATCCCACAAAATTGACAAACATCAATAATGTGTGTGAAGTGGTTACATGTCTGACACAAACCAATCCCATAAAAAATAAAATAAACTAGCATCAAATAATATGTGTGATAAATTATTACATAAGTGACATGATTGAATAATAACCATAAAATTATTTCATAGATACCAAAATTGAATAAGTGATCAATGTGGTAAGAAAATATATATAAAAAAAAAAAAAAATAATGTGAGTAAGTCCAGTTATTGTCCCAAAAAAACAAGAACCAAAATAAAATGTACATATGAGCTCCTTCTTGGAATAGACTCACCGGGCTAGCAGACAGACAGAGCAGCAAAGCAGAGGGCAGATATGCAGACAAACTGTGGTTTGGCAAGTAGGCACAAAAGCAGAGCTGAATAAACAAGCCAGTGGGATGAGAGGATCCAGGGAGCGATGCATGCACACAAGGCACAGTGATGTTCTTGGAGATATTGTACCGATAATAGAAGAGAGCAAATTTTGAAGTGTTGTAGAAGGATTTTTAAAATGCGCGCTCTGCGCTACTTACAGGATGCATAAAGGAAGGCAAACTTCTCAGATACTTCCGCGGTTGCAGCTGGTTTAGCGTGCGCTCCACGGGAACAGGAAGTGGCGTCAGTGGTTAGATCCTTGGCCGGAAATTACGTCGACGCGTTTCGCCCCTCCTCCAGGGCGTCATCAAAAGACATCACTTCCGGCCAAAGGGATGTGATATTTATACTAGATGGAGAGCAGAAAACCCCTCCTTTTGCCAGGTGTAGCTAGATGGAGATCAGAAAACCCCTCCTTTTAACAGGTGGAGCTAAACGCCAAAACATGATCAGAGGGGATAAGATCACTTATTGTCCTGCATGATCATCATATGAGTTTGCATAAAGCCTTTAATAAAATGGCGATAAAAAAAGGGGGGGTAAACCCCGACAATTACAATGTACAGTAAAAACAAATAACACATAGTGTATACAATATACAATATGCCGTAAATAAGCAAAATTGTTAAAAAATATATATATAAAATGTAATTAGAATTACATATATATAAGAACATAATCCCAGGATTAGGAATTTGAACTTGCAGTATAATATATTATCCCTTAAAAACTTATTTTAAAATGAAAATTGAAATTAAAGTAATTGATTTGTCCCAAAAGTTTGGAAATCCCTCTCCCGGACATTAACTGAAAAAATTAAAAATAAATAATATAAAAAAATATATAAATAAAATAAAAATAAAATAAAATTAAATTTAAAAATAAAAAATAAAATAAAAATGAAATGAAAATAAAAATAAAATTAAATTAAAAAAATAAAAATAAAATAAAAATAGAAATAGAAATGAAAATAAAATTAAAATGAAAAAGTAAAAAATAATAATAAGAAAAATAAAATTAAAATATAAAAATAAAAATCTAAATAAAAATAAAAAAATTATATATAAATAAAAATAAATAAAAATTTAAATTTAATTTTATTTTATTTTAATTTTATTTTATTTTATTTTATTTATATATTTTTTTATTTTATTTATTTTTAATTATTTTTTCAGTTAATGTCCGGGAGAGGGATTTCCAAACTTTTGGGACAAATCAATTACTTTAATTTCAATTTTCATTTTAAAATAAGTTTTTAAGGGATAATATATTATACTGCAAGTTCAAATTCCTAATCCTGGGATTATGTTCTTATATATATGTAATTCTAATTACATTTTATATATATATTTTTTTTAACAATTTTGCTTATTTACGGCATATTGTATATTGTATACACTATGTGTTATTTGTTTTTACTGTACATTGTAATTGTCGGGGTTTACCCCCCCTTTTTTTATCGCCATTTTATTAAAGGCTTTATGCAAACTCATATGATGATCATGCAGGACAATAAGTGATCTTATCCCCTCTGATCATGTTTTGGCGTTTAGCTCCACCTGTTAAAAGGAGGGGTTTTCTGATCTCCATCTAGCTACACCTGGCAAAAGGAGGGGTTTTCTGCTCTCCATCTAGTATAAATATCACATCCCTTTGGCCGGAAGTGATGTCTTTTGATGACGCCCTGGAGGAGGGGCGAAACGCGTCGACGTAATTTCCGGCCAAGGATCTAACCACTGACGCCACTTCCTGTTCCCGTGGAGCGCACGCTAAACCAGCTGCAACCGCGGAAGTATCTGAGAAGTTTGCCTTCCTTTATGCATCCTGTAAGTAGCGCAGAGCGCGCATTTTAAAAATCCTTCTACAACACTTTAAAATTTGCTCTCTTCTATTATCGGTACAATATCTCCAAGAACATCACTGTGCCTTGTGTGCATGCATCGCTCCCTGGATCCTCTCATCCCACTGGCTTGTTTATTCAGCTCTGCTTTTGTGCCTACTTGCCAAACCACAGTTTGTCTGCATATCTGCCCTCTGCTTTGCTGCTCTGTCTGTCTGCTAGCCCGGTGAGTCTATTCCAAGAAGGAGCTCATATGTACATTTATTTTGGTTCTTGTTTTTTTGGGACAATAACTGGACTTACTCACATTATTTTTTTTTTTTTTTTTTTATATATATTTTCTTACCACATTGATCACTTATTCAATTTTGGTATCTATGAAATAATTTTATGGTTATTATTCAATCATGTCACTTATGTAATAATTTATCACACATATTATTTGATGCTAGTTTATTTTATTTTTTATGGGATTGGTTTGTGTCAGACATGTAACCACTTCACACACATTATTGATGTTTGTCAATTTTGTGGGATCATTTATTATTTTGTCACAATTTTTGTTTGCCAGCGCTGTTTTATTGGTTTGAAAATAAAGATCTGCCTACAGCAGCTACCGCCATGTTCAATCACTTACTGAACAAACCCATAGATGATCCCTTGGAAATTGACAGGATCCACAGGTGCCTCGCCCCCGCAACCCCAATCCAGCTTACCCCAACATTAAGAATGAGATAATGCAGGCCGCACCCAGGAATCCATTCGGTTTAATTGCTCCCCCGTCATGCTCCTGACGGACCTATCAAAGCAAACACTACTCATGAGGAAAGCTCTGAAGCCAGTGACAGACGCATTGCACGCTAAGCAAATTAAATACAGATGGGGGTTCCCCTTTCATCTTTTTGCATCCCAGAATGACAAGCCAGCGACCTTCCGCACACTTGGGGACTTACCCAATTTTCTAGGAACCTTTGAACTGCCCCAAATCAGGATTCCTGATTGGCCCCAAATCAGGATTCCTGATTGGCCCCTGCAACCGGCCACCCCAGGCCTTCCCAGGATGGGAAAAACAACCTAAGAAGAAAAGATCCCAAGCCAACGTCACCTCACCTCCTCCGGGATGACCAATTTTACTACCCCCGGCTGGTGGACGACCTACATAAGCTCATTTGTTCTACAAAAGAAGAGTAGTTTTGCTTCAAGCAGACACGCCGACTTTTTTTGATTTCCCCCAATGAAGGGATCTTTTATCCCACCTCCACATCTTTTATTCACAACCGCCCACCTCCAAGTCCTGGTCTAGAAAAAAAACAGACTGCGTCCGTTTCCATTTTTCTGAATCTAAACATTTTCTCTTTTTTTACTCTGGCTGTTCCCCACTAATGATGAAACCTCCTACCTGTTTTGGTATTCCCTTGGTCCTATGCCCATTAGTTATAACTAGCCCAGTTACATAGGGGGCTATATGTTTACCAAAGTTGACACGGGAAACAGCCAGAGGCCTTCCTGCTACTTGAATAAATTAGCGGTTTGCATAATGATGTTTGTATGTACTAACTGTTTTTGCTGTGTGCCTTAGATTTACATACAAATAATATTTTTTATAGTTGGAGCAGAGATCCTGTTCTAAGACCAAACACGTTCCCCACATTAGGGTTTGCAGAGTCTTAATTGCCTCTGCGGTGAATCTTTTTTTTTAGGTTTACCAGGTAGTGTCCACTGTTTTATACAAACTTTGGACACTAGAGGGAGTAGCTTCCCTTTAATTTTGAAGCACTTACCTATTCAGTAAGTGAATTGACACACTGACACAGAAACTACAAAACCAGTGGCAGCATAGTTTTTTACGTGCTAGCCACTAAGTGAAAGCGCATTACACCCCTGTTTCAGTACCTGCATTTTCTTCTTTTTTTCTCTCCCCTTTCCCCTTCTTACCTCTCCCTCTCCCCTCCGGACCTACATCCCACCCCCCCCCTCTTCCCAATGCAGCTCAGCAAGACACATATATACTCGCCATCTGCAACTCAGAGCAGACGGAACACACATTTGCTTGTCTGAAATTTCCATACCATGACTGCCCCTTTAGGCATCAAGATATCCTCACTCAATTGTAGAGGGTTTAATACCCCTGAAAAACGTAGAAAGATCCTGCACCATTTCCATAAAAGCTAAATCTCACATATTACTGCTTCAAGAAACCCACTTTAAAACCGATAAGATACCACCACTCCCAGACAAACACTTCACCAAATGGTTCCACAGCACCAACCCCCTAGCCAGAACGAAAGGGGTGTCCATAGCATTTCACAGCTCCTTTAATCCTGAAGTGTTAGATACTTACATTGACCCTAATGGCAGGTATTTATTTTTGAAACTGCAATACTCACAAACTGTATTAACTGTTGCCAATGTCTATCTTCCTAATCAGAACCAACGATTCCTATGCTCCGTGACTGCCCACTTGAAAAACTTCGGAATGTCTAACCGGATTCTAGCGGGTGCGCTAAACGCTCCTTTTGTCCCGAGGATGGACTCGTCCACAGGTAAGTCGCACATGCCACCATCCTCACTAAACACCATGCGTACCACACTGAAGAAGGACATGTCCCTAGTGGATGTCTGGCGTTTTACACACCCTATTGAGAGAGATTACACATACTACTCCCCAGCCCATAAATCATACAGCAGAATTGACCATTTCCTCCTTTCACAAGCATTGTTAGACTATGATCCTAGCTGCGAGATTGGCCTGAAACTCTGGTCAGACCACTCTCCAGTACACATGATATTAGGGAGATTACCGCACTAACCGCCGCTCCTCCTGGAGACTCAATGACAACCTACTCAACGACACAGTATGCTATGCAGATGTGTCTAAAGCGATTGTAG
Source organism: Lithobates sylvaticus (assembly GCA_028564925.1). Lineage (NCBI taxonomy): Eukaryota > Metazoa > Chordata > Amphibia > Anura > Ranidae > Lithobates > Lithobates sylvaticus. The sequence goes on along the minus strand of CM053037.1, from coordinate 64,062,538 downwards.
ACTTCACACAAGCTCATATCCACGATGATACTTCTAGTCTAAACAAGTGGGAAACCCTTAAATGTGTTCTGCGGGGGGTCTTCATACAACACGGATCCAGACTGAAAAAAGCACGTACTAACGATATAAAAACGTCTCTTTTCTCAAATAGCCTCTCTTGAAGCTTCACACAAGCGTACGTTAGACACAAAGACCTTAGCGGAACTCTCAAGCGCTCGCAGAGATCTCCTACAGATCTTCTCAGATAGAGTGCTGACCGCCTGTAACAAAGGACGTCATGTCCATTACGACCACGTGAATAAATGTGGGAAACATCTCGCACGCGTCATACACCCCAGACAAGACAGCCCATCAATGATATCATGTCCCCATCACAACGGAAAAAAAAAAAAAAAAAAAAAACTCAGAAATCTCAGAATTTCGGGAATACTATTCCTCACTGTACAACCTCTCACCATCCCATAACCCTTCCTCCTCTCCCAAAACTGACCTACATCAATACATACAGGATACAGCATTACCCACAATTTCCCAACCCGATGCGGAAGCGCTAGAACAAACATTGACCACAGCTGAATTCATATCCACGTTCAAAGGTCTTAAAAATGGTAAGAGTCCAGGCCCAGATGGATATACCCCCCCAATTCTACAAAAAATTTGCCCAACAACTGGCCCCAATAATGATGAAAGCATTTAATGAGGTGGATGATACCCACCCCCTGTCTCCAACGTCTTCAGGCCCAAACAGTCGTGATCCCCAAGCCAGGAAAAGACCATACACAATGCAGTAATTACCGCCCCATCTCCTTATTGAACATTGATCTAAAACTTTACTCCAAAATTTTGGCCACTCGCCTAGCCTTCCTGATATAATCCACAGTGATCAAGTTGGATTTATACCGGGACGTGAAGCCAGGGACAACACCACGAAAACTCTCCATCTCATACGCTAAAGCACACAACATCCCGACCTGCTTGCTGGCATGTGACGCTGAAAAAGCGTTTGATAGAGTCAGCTGGCCATTCTTACAAGCATCACTACAGCAGGTAGGCATGGATGATTTCCAAAATCATGTCCCTGTACTCACGTCCGTCAGCGAGGGCTTCCGCTAATGGGGAATCCTCGGAAGCGTTTAACATTACTAATGGCACGCGACAGGGTTGCCCCCTGTCGCCACTGTTATTTGCCATCACTGTGGAACACTTAGCGCAAGCCATTCGCAATAATGATTCCATACACGGGATCCCCACCCCTTCAGCCCCCCCGCAAACTGTCACTCTATGCTGACGACCTTTTACTGCAGGGCTCGACAAACCCCGGTCGCAATTGCGACTAGAATTGGGGTCCTGGCGCGACACAGCTGTGGTACCCCGTCAACCTGTGGACACCGACCCCCGCCGTGCGATCGCATCGGGCCGCGCCGGCCAGAAATTTAGGCCGCGGCTTTCTGAAATCCTTCAGAAATATGGTGCCATCTTGTGGTGGCCGTTTGCATTAGCATTGTTAGAGGTGTTGCAATACCATGTTAACCACTGGGCACTTTTCAGCTTTCGGTGCTCTCACACTTTGAATGACAATTTCTCAGTCATGCAACACTGTATCCAAATAAATTTTTTGTCCTTTTTTTTCACACAAATAGAGCTTTCTTTTGGTGGTATTTAATCACTGCTGGGTTTTTTATGCTATAAATCAAAAAATACTGAAAATTCGGTAAAAAAAAAAAAAAAAGAATTATTTGTTTCTACTAAAATTTATTGGCAGAGTATTGGCAGAGTATTGGCAGAGTATTGGGGTGCGCAGGAGCAAGGTTCTGGGAGGACGTCCTACGGTGCCCAGTGCCACCTGTCAGTCGTTAAAAAAAAAAAACCTGGCTCCTAACTTTTTTTAGTTGGCTCCTACATTCCAAGCAAATTTGTCAAGCCCTGTTTTACTGTATGTCACACAACCCCGAAACAGTATCCCTGCCATCTTAACTGAACTCGATAGATTTGGTGCACATAGTAATTTCAAATTAAACATCACTGAAGCCTTGAATATCTCCCTCACACCCCTAGAACTAGATTCTCTCCGAATACGATTTCCCTTTGGATGGCAGGCAAGATCGGTTAAAGCGGTTCTGCACCCATTTCATTTAGTAAATCTCTTTGCCTTCCAAATCAGGCAAAGAGTACTAAATGAAATTTTTTTTTTTTTTTTTTTTTTTTTTAACTTACCTTGTAATTGAAGACTTCCGGTCTTCTCCCTCTGCGGCGGCGGGCGGGGTCTCTGCGTCGATCGTCATCACGCCGCACTGTCTCCTGGGATCTGGTGTCATTGATCCCAGGAGTCAGTGCGGGCATCTTCCGAAATCTCGCGAGATTTTGGCCACATCTTCCGAAATCTCCCGAGATTTCGGCCGCATCTGCCGAAATCTCGTGAGATGTCGGCAGATGTGCCGTTACTGCGCACGCGGGAGTAACGGCAGTGCATGCTGGGCCATCAACAGTGCCTGTGGGGTTTCACATGCCCACAGGCAAGATGGCCCCCAGCACTAAAGAAGAAGACGAGGAACTTCATCGGACGAAAACCGGCGGCGATCGAGATGGAAGATGGAACAGGTGAGTCCCCTAATAAAAAGGTAAGCATACTTTATATTACGTCCTAAAAAAAAAAAATTTTTTACAGAGTGCAGAACCGCTTTAAATACCTAGGTACTAAGATCCCCAAAGACACACAAGACATTTACCCCCTAAATTCCAGCCCGCTGTTGACTACGATCAGACGTTCCCTAGAATCCTGGCACAACCTCAAACTGACTTGGTGGGGGAGAATGACTAATAAAAATGGACATCCTACCTAAAACACTATATTCATTTCAGAACTTTCCTAAAGCTTTCTTTCTCTCCCTCCGCACCATAGTGGGCAAATTTATATGGCAACACCACCCTCCCAGACTTAAAAACATAAAGTTCTATGCGCCCCCAGGGACAGAGGGGGCATAGGCCTTCCTGACTTCCAAACATACCATAGTTCCACACTATTCTCCAGAGTCCTCAAATGGTTTCCAAGGCCTCTGCTTAAACCTTCAATCTCCATTGAACAAGACATGGCCCAAATTGACTTGAGAGCCCTGCTATGGGGATACAATGCCAAATTTCGTACACTCCAAGGGTTATCCCCGATGACAACCGCAGCTCTTACCTTATGGTATAGTAAGGCCAGTAAGCTTTCACTCCACGGACCCAGGTCCTCTCTCCTCCTTATTTGACAACGCAACCCTTCTCTTATCTAGAGAGAACCTGGGAATGTACCACCGAGAACAGTGGCCTACAGCCAACCAATTTGTCCACTCCTCCACAGGCCAATTTAGGACCTAATTCGGAACTCCCGATCCCTACTAATTCTGACTGGTTATCTACACTCTCCCTAAATCACCTTAGTAGATCGCTGCACCTATCAGGTCAAGTTCATAGACAACTCACTTATATTGAAGCATTGTGTAATCTCTCTCAGACCCCCAGACACACTCTATCACACATATACAAAGACATACAACTTCACCAGTGTGAACCCCTTCCTGCCTACACCCACAAATGGGCCCGAGATCTGGGAGGTGGAAATATCCCCTGCCCAGTGTAATACCTCTTTTATTCATACTCACCAATCGTCCAGGTCAGGATTCACGCAGGAAAAGAACTATAAATTGCTATCAAGGTGGTACAGAGTCCCATCCTCGGTACACAGGATGTTCCCCGCTACTACAGATACTTGCTGGAGATGTCACAGAGGAAAAGTATCATACATCCACATATGGTGGGATTTCATTAAGGTACACCCCTTCTGGGAAAAAATATTCAAGACTCATAATGATATGCATCAAACCTCACTAACCCCCTCTCCCCTGATTGCTCTCCTATCCATCACCCCGGGTTCAATCCAATCGCAAAAGAAAAGCCTCCTGAGATTTATTCTTTCAGCAGCCAGGCATAACATATCTCTTTATTGGAAAAAGGACTCTACATCAGGATGGGTGAATATCCTTAATGATACAATGCTTATGGAGGAAATGCAAGCAAAAATGGATGACAGATATGATAAATATAACGCTTTGTGGTCGCTGTGGCACCACCATTCTACAACCGATGGTTTCCTTACAATTTATAGCCTTGAAGCAAAAGTTAGAAAATAACCACGAATAAGAGATAGTCTAAACCTCTCTATCACGGTCAGACATGAATCGAGCTGCCCCCCCTATTCTCTTATCTAAAGCCATCCCTCACCAATCCAGCACTTTTCCATAATGGTTAGAGGTATAAAAGTAGACCAAGCTCTGGGCGGTGGCCGTTGAGAGATGACACTGCGCAGGGACAACCATGCTTGTTTTTTGAAAAACCTTGCCCATGAGTTACAAAGAGGATTAATATAGCACTAAGTTATGTATGCACTTTAGAAGGAATGGCTCACAATCCCTTCTTGTCTCCGATTCCCTTACCCCATCTCTCTTTCTACCCCCTTTGATACCTCTCCCCCCCCCCCCTCAATCCTATAACTTTAATGTCTAGGTTATGAAGACTTTGTTATATTGACAAAATTTATTTGATTTGTATGTACAAAATAATAAAATATATATTCAACCTTAATTACATGGAAGTTCTGTCTCACCCAGGTTTTTGTGCCTAAAAATGTCATAAATTGATGAAAGACAAAACAAAGAATTGGTCGATGAAGACTGGGCGTTCTAACGATGTAAGCTCCACTGGGGCACAGAGCAGTATAAGCTGTGGATATATAAATATTGATTTCTGAAGCTTGATTTACTTTAGTGTAATATTCCAGTAGCGCACCTACGAAAGAACAACATTGACTCGGCTGTATGCAGTGTTGCTTATTTATGCTTTTTTGATCCCGCTGTCAAATACGCTCTAAAAATAGGCAATGCATTAAGGCACAGCTGAAAAAGGATACACCTTGATGGCTCCCGAGCGCGTTCCAATTGCCATGAGCCGTAGAGAGTCACTGAACCCCAAGGCACTAGGCTGGTGGGGAAATCCATGTTCCACAGTCTGTAGAAACAAAAAAAGACATAATAATAATTACTATATACATCACAAACACCAGACAACAAAATGATCCGTCTATAAAATGATCTACAGCAGGCACGGCAAACTCAAATCAAACCGTGGACAAAACGGAGAGGACTAAATATTCAAGTGAACTGCATTATCTCTACAGAGGGCCGGACATTCTCGATTTCAGAAAGGTTTTGGCACTTCAGTAAAAATATTGCAACTTATTAGGCCTCATGCACACTTGGTCGTTAAAATAACGTTATAAAAACACCAGTAGCTTTGCAGTGAGTTTTTTAACTTTTTTCATTAGTGTTTTTTAGAGGTTTTTTTCCCCTTTTCTTTCAATGGATCAAAAACGTTAAAGAACGCTGTTGAGCGACGTTTGAGCGTTTATCGATGTTTATCAGCATTCAAGCGTTTTTTACAGCTGAAAAACGTCTCTCAGAACCCACTAGTTTTTCGAACTGCTCAAAAACTCCACTGCCCAGAACTGCTGATAGGATAAACGGAGAGTTTAATGACCGTAGAAATAAATGTCTATTGCCAAAAACAGCTGCTGTAAAAACGTCCAGTGTCATGAGGCCTTAGGCCCCTTTCACACGGACGATACGTTCAGGTCCGCCTGTCAGTTTTTAGGCAGACCTGAACAGACACTCCAGAGAGGTCTATGGAGGGACAGATGTCAGCGATGGCATGTCTGCTGACATCTGAAAAAAGTGTGAGACGGAGGAAAAATTTTTCCATCCATCTGCGGATCGGATGACGATGGACTCTACGGTACATCTTCATCCGATCCCCCATTAGGGGAGAGCGGCGCTCCGATAGGTCCATCCCTGCACAGTGTGCAGAGACAGACCTGTCATCTGCCTGCCCAGCGGGGATCGACAGAGCGATCCCCCGCTAAGCAGAGCAGATTCCGTACACGTACACCTCCGTGTCCAAGAGCCTCTATACTCAATCCCACAGAAAAGGGTTACATTGTATATTAGAAAAATTGATACAAAGTAAAGTACTACGAGTTAGCTAAAGAGCACAGCAGAAGCGGTCTAGCTTTTGGTTCACTTTGAACAGAACCAGGGTGGATTTGATTTAAAATCAAGTTGATTTAAATCATACATTTTTTTAAGAGCAACTGTCATCGGTCTCACAGCGGCTCCTCCTCTGTCCCACTGTTTACTCACCGACAGCCCCATTTACTTTAATAGGATGTCTGGTGATGCGGCAGTGACAAGGTGAGGGATGTGGCCGTAGCTGGTGAAAGTATGCCCGCTAACAGGCACCGCCATGATGGATCTGAAATGACAGGTGCTCTTCAAATGCAAGGACTCATTCTTGCTGGTAGTTAGGATCTTTAATATTTGCAAACAAAATTAAGGTTTCCCCGTTTAGAATCATAAGCTGTCAGGTTAGCAAATCAGCGATATCAGTACCAATTCAATCGTAGTTTGTAGTGTACATAGATTTGCAAAAGAGTGGGATAAAAGGAAAATTCCTGAACTTTGTTTTATCTCATGGTTACTGTGAAATTGTGTGAATGCATCAATGCAGTGCAGGTTATCTCAGCTTGCATTTATTTAATGGAGTTTACCAAAAATGTAAATATTGCAGAATATACAGCCTCATGCTATACATTTCATGCTGAATAAGCTAAAGTATTCATGTATTGGTAGATTTTTATCCACCCTGAACAGAGCCGTCTCATAGGAGCAGAGTCTCTCTCTGAATTCCATCACTAGTGTGAATAAAGCAGAGTTTCTCATAACATTTTTCAGTCATGCCCCCCCCCCCTCTTAAAATTATACACAACCTCAGGGCACGCCAGTCTAAAATGTTGTTTGTTACACTGAGGTTCTGGGGTCAGTAATTTGCGACGTAGCATTGCCTTGCACCTGTACAATATTCAATTCAGTGAGTAGGGTGGTCAGTGAGCAGTGTGTAGGGTGTTGTTAGCGAGCAGTAGGTTGTGGTAGGGCAGTCAGTGAGCAGATAGAATTCCTGCTGTGGAAGCTTCTCACCATCAGTCACTTAGTACTCCAATGCAGATGAAGACTTGCATGGCTGCCATCTCTGCTTGTCCTCCTGCCCCTATCTTCAGCTGCTGGATCAGCCAGAGTAGCCAGCTGTGCAATGAGGGAAGAAGGTGGCCACACCCCTGATTCTGCACACCACCTTTGACTAAGAATGCTGTTGAGTGCCCCCTGGTATCCAGCCCCAGGATACCCTGCATGAGGCACAGGCGAGGAGAAATCCAACCTGAACTTTGGGTGGAGGAGAGAGTCACAGGCAAAATGTGGTGCAGCTCTGCATAGACACCAATCAGCTTCCAGGTTTTTTTTTTTGTCAAAGCTTAACTGCACAAGCTGAAGTTAGAAGCCGCTTGGCTACCATGCACAGCTGAATTAGATTTGGCACTCTCCAAAGTTTAGTAAATTAATCCCTGTATTCCTAGAATGTTCTGCATACACCAAACTGACTATTCCATGGCCGCATCAATACATTTTAACAAAAATAGGACCCAGACCTGCACCCACTTGGCTGGATCATGACAAGTCAGTAAAGATGCAGCCTCTGCTGAAAGACATATGCAGACTGCCATTTGTTCAAACCACAATATTTAGATGCATGACGAAGAAGGACTTCTTAACCAGTTTGCGCCCGTGCTATAGCCGGACGCTCCCTGCCGGGTGGACGTCCCTGGACGTCCTGCTGTTTACATCCTCCCCGCGCGCCCTCGAGGGCACGCAGCAGGGAAAATCGGACATGGCCAATCACAGCGGCTGTTTACAGAGCGATCTCAGCAGCCAATGAGAGATGATCTCAAAATGTAAACATATGAGATCATCTCTCATTGCCGGCTTTCTCTCCTCACATAGAGACAGCGTGTGAGGAGAGAGAGCGATCTGTGTCAGCCTGAGTTACAGTGAGTGTAAAACACATTTTACAGTGCCATCAGCACACATACAGTGCCATGTATAAGTGCAATCTGTCAGTGCCACCTGCCACATCAGTGTCACCTGCCACATCAGTGTCACATATCAGTGCCATTTGTGATCAGCATGTCACAAAAGTTATTTTCAGCCGAGGAGGCTTACGACATTCTTGCTGCCGACGAGAGCAACGGGGAGCTCTCGTCTTCGGATTCCTCCTCCTATTCAGGTTCTGAGTCTGACATGGACTACGAGCCTGTCCAAAGTAGTGGGACAATGACAGCCTCAGAGGAGAAAGATGAGTCCGCCCGCCACACGAAGGCGTACTGATGAGGCAGTGCCATCCACCAGTACCGCAGTGCCTCGGCAAAGGCCAAGTTCCAGTGGGATGTCACCTCAGCCCCAAAGGGTTAGGTCCCATGCTAGCCTTCCCTATTCCCTTCAAAACCCCTTGTGGCTTCCTCCTAATTCAGGAGAAGCCAACGTTCCCCCTTTCACTGCCCACCCAGGAGTCCAGGTGGACACAAAGTTTTTCCCCAATTGAATTCTTCAATTTAATTTTTACCGAGGACATGCTTGCATCGATTGTGGCCCAGTGCAACCCATATGCACAACAATTTATCGCAAGTAACCCATCGTCCTCTTATGCCCGTCCCTATGAGTGGAGAGCCCTGACAGTGGAGGAGTTTAGAATTTTTTTGGGCCTCACGTTCTGTATGGGACTAAACAATAAAAATGAAATACGTGCTTATTGGTCAACCCTCCACATCTACCACATGCCCAGGACCAGATCTCTCATGATTTTGAGATTCCTACACTTCAACGATAACACCCAGTGCCCTCCCCGAAATTACCCAAATTTTGATAAGCTCTATAAAATTCGGCCGCTAATAAATTATTTTTCTGAGATCTTCCCCCAGTTGTTTACCCCAGACCAACACGTATGTGTGGATGAGCCCCTAATCAAATTTTCTGGCAGGCTGGGCTTAAAACAATTTATTCCCACCAAAAGGGCCCGCTATGGGGTGAAAATGTATAAGTTGTGCGACCGAGCCACAGGTTATACATATTTCTTCATGGTATACGAAGGGAAGGACACCCAGCTACATCCCCCTAATTGCCCAGAATATATCAGATCGAGTGGGAAAGTCGTTTGGGAACTCATAAACCCACTCCTGGAGAAAGGTTACCATCTCTATGTGGATAACTTTTACACAAGTTTGCCCCTGTTCCGAAACCGTCACAGGAAGAACACGCCAGCATGCGGCACCATAAGGACGAACTGGAAGGGCTTTCCTCAAAGCCTCGTCAACAAGAAGCTGAGAAGAGGGGAGACGGCAAGCTTACGCAATGAGGAAATTCTGGCTGTGAAGTGGAGGGACAGAAGGAATGTGTGTAAAAGCCACTATGTATCCATGAATACAACATGTTCATGGGGGGTGTCGACTTCAACGACCAGATGCTCGAACCTCATCTTGCCACAAGAAGAACATACCAGTGGTATAAAAAAGTTGCAATTTCTTTCTTTAATTTGGCCACATACAACACCTATATAATCTACCGCAACTCCACTGAAAGACCCAAACCCTTCCTTGGCTACCAGGAGGAAATCACCACTGCCCTTATATTCCCGAACGGCCCACCACAAAATATTCCATCCGATGTCATAAGCAGACTCTCTGAACGCCACTTTCCAGAAAAAATCCCTCGCAGACCAACAGGCCAAAAACTTCAGAAAAAATGCCGGGTGTGCTCCAAACGAGGATGGAGAAGAGACACCACTTATCATTGTGCAGAATGTCCTTCCCAACCAGGCCTCTGCATAGATAACTGTTTCCGCCGTTACCATACTTCACTGAATTATTAGTGAAGTATGGTAAACATAACCCTCACTTCCTGCCATTTACCTTCACACCCCTTATGCCTCTGCATGCTCTGTAACTGACCGTGGCTTGTTGTTCGACCATGCTTCTGCCTACTGATTCTGTTTATACCTCTGCCTGATTTGACCATGCCTCTTGCCTGCCTCTTGGACTGATCTTGTACACTGCCAGTGAACTAGTGGGGGTTCATAACACAGGGGTCTCACATATGTGATGGGGTCCAGAATAGTTTTTCTGGATGAAGAAAACTTTCATTTGTTTTCTCATTCCTAGATTAGGGTCTGGAGGCTCGGAGGCTTCAACGAGATTTTGGTGGGAGAAGCCTCTACCCCTGTCCCCATTCTGTCCTGAACGAGGCCCTACTTCTGCCTGCTGCCTGTAGGACCTATGCCATCATGCCTCTGCTTGTCGCATTAAGTGACCACACCACGTGGATGGACCATGTTCCTGCCTACTACCAGGACCAATATTTTGGCACTGCTGACAATCTCTGCCTGCACTGACCCTGGACTGTATATGGACAGTATCCCTGCCTGCTGCCTGTATTGACTATGGACAGTATTCCTGCCTGTTGCCTGGAAAATTGTGTTCGCTTTTGCTGACCAAGTTCCTGCCTGCTGCCTGGACCAGTGCTATCCTCCTGTGGACAACTGCACTACTAAAACCACAGGTAATCTTTTGTTTACTCTTTGCTAAGCAGAATGTATTTTGGGGTGTAATTCTTGGTATGTGCATGCTATGTGTCCCTGGTACACCTGATGGTGTTCCTTGCATGTTGGGCCTCTGTATGTGGCCAAGCTGTGTAAAAGTCTAACACATATGGTATCGTCATACTCAGGAGGAGTAGCAGAAAGTATTTTGGGGTGTAATTTTTTCTATGTACATGCTATGTGTTGGAAATATCTTATAAATGAACTTAGCGTAAATAAATGCGTTTTCATTTTTTTTCCACATTTTCCCAAAACTTCTGGAAAAAAAATTAACCGTTCAAAAGACTCATTATGCCTCAGATTAAACGTTGGGGTGTTAGCTTTCCAAAATGGGGTCACTTTGTGGGCGTTTCAATTGTCCTGGTGCTCCAGGGCCTTCAAAAGTGTAATAGGTGGTTGAGAAATGAGATGTGTCATTTATGCTTGTAGAACGCCTGATGGTGCCATTTCAATATTGGGCCTCTGTAAGTGGCCAGGCTGTGTAAAAAGTCCCACACATGTGGTATCGTAATACTCAGGAGGGGTAGCAGAATGTATTTTGGGGTGTCATTTGTGGTATACACATGCCATCTGAGAGAAATAACCTATTACAATGAACATTTTGTGAAAAAAAAAAAAAATTGTGGGAAAAAAAATCAAAAACCTCACCATGCCTCCTACTAAATACCTTCAAATGTCTACTTTCAAAAAAGGGGTCATTTGGGGGGTATTTGTACTTTCCTGGCTTGTTTGGATCGCAAGAAATTAGATAGGCCACCAGTACATCAGGTGTGCTAAATTTTTTATGATTCGCACCACCGCTTGTAGACTCTATAACCTTCACAAGACCAAATAATATCCACTAAATTTGGGTTATTTTTACCAAAGATATGTAGCAATATAAATTGTGGCCAAAATTTATGAAGAAAAATGTATAATATGCTAAATTTTAATCACATAAACTAAGAAAAATGTTTTTTTTCAAAATTTTCCGTCTTTTTTCATTTATAGGGCAAAAAATAAAAAAAAAAAATAAAAAACACAGGAGGTGATCAAATACCACCAAAAGAAAGCTCTATTTGTATAAAAAAAAAAAAAAAAAGGACAAAAAAATGTATTTGGGTACAGTGTTGCATGACTGAGTAATTGTCATTCAAAGCGAGAGCACTGAAAGCTGAAAATTGGTCTGGGCAGGAAGGGTGTTTAAGTGCCCTGTAAGCAAGTGGTTAAAAATTGATTTTATGGTAGTCATAGCCCCCGTTGACACAACATTAGAGTGAAGTGAATCATCATTTTTGCAGGGACCAAGGGAACAAAATGTTATGTCAATAATCCAATATTACCAAAGATTTATATTTTGTTGAACTCAACGGGCATTAATCAATTTTCAACCAATGTTATTTTTTGGGTATGCTGCCCATCAGGGAAACATGCGGCAAAGTATTAAGATAAGTATGAACAACCAACTACAAAAAGGCAGGACAGGGGAAGGCTATCTTAACCCAGAAGTAATCACACAATATAATAAAAGTTGAGCAATGACTAAGATGACTGACAAGGGGGGTTCAAAACTTTCAGTGCTCGAACCTATGAACATTTGTGCAAACTGAACTGAAATTTTACATTTGTTCTTGAATAGATTAACTCCTGTATAAGCAGCGTCAGTGAGAAAAGATACCACGTTTTAGCCACTAGATGGCGATGAGGATACAGGAGTTAGCCTATTTGAAAACATATGGTGAAATTTCTTTCAGCTTGTACGAATGTTTCTGATATTTGTGTAACGAATGTTTCATAAAATGTAACCCAAAAAGAGTATGTCACCTCTAAACGGCTTGAACATGGAAAGATTAAAAGGGGTTGTATAGTCAAAATAAAAAAAAATAAAAAAAAAAGTACTTTTACTTACAGGTAAGCCTATAATAAGGCTTACCTGTAGGTAAAAAAATATCTCCTAAACCTGTATGGTTTAGGAGATATTCCCCGTGCAATGAGCCGCTGACTGCAGCAGCGCATGCGCACGGGGGATTCTCGGCTGAAAGGCCGGCAGAATCCAAACCTTGTCGTGAAGAAGTCTCCCGCGCGCATGCGCAGGAGTGACGACATTGCGGCTACAGCCACTCGCAGCGCTGGATTCGCGATACTCGGAAGACACGCTGAGGCAACATGTCAGCTACCTCGGCGTGGACCAGGTGAGTTACCGACGCCTCGTTCTAAGGTAAGTATTTCATACTTAGTATGCGGTGCATACTAGCTCATTATTCCTTTTCCCTTACAGGTGTATAATTAAAAAAAAAAAAAAAAAAAAAAGTTTCAGCGGGTTTACTCCCGCTTTAAACCGTTTAAAAAGCCTTGGCCTCCCACCTAAATCCTAACATTACAGATGGTCAAGCATTACACAAATAGGTCCAGGTCCTGTCCTGCACAAGCACAACCCTCAGTCTATTTCCAAAGACATGCTGGTAGGTTAATTGGCTTCTGTCTAAATTGTACCTAGTAGACGTATATATGAATGCGAATTAGGGACCTTAGAGTGTAAGCGCCTTGAGGGCAGTGACTGATGTGTACACACACTATATATGCAAAACGCTATATAAAAAAAAAAAAATTAAATAAAAAAATAAATAAAAAAAGACAGCACTATACAAGTCCCTCTTATAAATACATAAGGCTGAAGTTGTACTCCCAGCAGCCCCAGAGGAATATGAACCCAGCCTCGAGTCACAACTATGCGGTTCACACCACCCACAGTTAAAATGAGCTTCTGTGAGAAAACGCATGAGTGGCACCCCCACAAATGTAAAAAACGCAGCACGTTTGCAGGTATAGGAACCATAAAGGAAAATCATATGGTCAAAATGGCTATGCGATTTCCCTGCGGGCCACATTCTATGAGAAACACAGGCACGGCAGCCATTTTCAATGATTGGGCTTCTGTGCCTGATCAAATGCGGCCCACACACAGGCACAAGTGTGAACAGAGCCTAAGGGATTAATGGAGTGCATAGTAGATACAGGACACAACCAGGATTTTTTTGCCAAGGCTGTGCAGTAGTGGTGCCCAGAGCTGCCCAGTTAAATCTCTGAAGCGGGATGAGAAATGTTTAGCTAGGTGGCTTCCAGGGGTTGGAGGGAAAGACAGCTTCACTAAAAGCGAACTTTGACTTTAAAAACAAATGTTCTTTTGAGGCAGTCTCCAGCCTCCAGCAAAGCAAGTAAAAAGTACTATAAAATGTGTTAACGCATACAGAAAATGCATATAAAAATAAAAAATAAAAAAGGATATTAAAAATGCATATACATTTAATCACTCAAGTGTAAAAGCCTCTCATAATACTTCTGTAAGACCACAATCGTGGTTTTGCAGAAGGAAAAAAAAAAAAAAAAAAAATATCACTACATCTGGACGGTGTCTGCTTCCTTGAGGCTGTCAGTCACAATCTATGTTCTAGCATCATGCTTTGTATTCCCCCCATAACATAATCATGATCATATTCCATACACAAGGAAGACCCTGTAATCATGTGCATGCAAGTGCAACCACCATTCTTGGTGCCTAAAAGCTGTAAAATTCAATTACATGAGAAGCCATCTGCAGAGTGCATTGTGTTCCAGACAATGACTAGGCTGACCTGAATATAACACACTCCCAGTAGTATATAGTCATACGTGCTACCCCCTCAGTGCCTTATAAAAGCCTGCTACTTCACTATGCTGAGCAACGCTATCCCAAATAACCCGTTCTCTGAACCCATTCATGTACTCATAATACCATTTCAGGGATTGTGCCAAACAAGTTTGCTGTGATCCTGTGCACATTTTCATCTTCCTTCAGGAACAAGAAAAGCTGGTTTGTATGCCAGCCTAAACTTGCCCATCACAAGCAAACAAATTGAGTCACTGCCAGGAAGGGCATGACACAGAGCTTGGCCACCAACTCCCATGACATTCGCAGATGTGTGGTTAACCCTTTTACCGACAGTTTAGTGAAAGGCTCTTACCATTAACGAGCAACTAAGGTTTTTAGGAATGCCATTAACACTTGTAAATGCAGCAGCCAGGGGTGGCAGTCATGTTTTGTGTTCCATCTCTGCAGTCAGGGATGAGAAGAGAGCTCAGGAATTTTTATACAGACAAGGGCTGACTACTTTTGGCTCAATGGAATGCAAGGTAACCAAACCATGAGGGTTCAGGAACTCCACTGCTTCACTAAATAGACATAGCTACTGGGAGCCTGTATACAGTAAAATCTTACTTTCATAACACGCTTGTAAAAACAAAAAAAAAAAAAGGAAGAAGAAAGAAGAACGAAGAGGTATACCAAAAAGGCTACCTAGATTTTTTTTATTCGAACACAGAAAAAAAAGGCTGCGCACTAAAATTATATGAATAGCTTTTATTTTTATTTTTTTTTTATAAAATGCTTCTCAGTCTAGAATGTAAACTCTTACAGTGAAAAGTTGAGAACCTGTTAAAAAAAAGAAAAAAAAAATCCAACCTCCTAAAATAGAACTAGTAAAACTTTTTTTTTTACAGTTTGGAATAGAGTAAGGGAGGGTTATAACCAGTGCGCTGCCCCCTAATCTACATGCAGGGCACTGGACGTATGGATGCCAATGGGTTTTTTTTTTTTTTAGAAGCACTTGAGTCGAGACTGAGGCTCTAATTGGCTTCAAAAAAGTGTGAGCCCACCCGGTGGTGTGACAATAGCGAATATTTGCCATGGTCTTTCTGATTCTCCTCCCGGCCAATGAAGAAGTAGGTCCTGAGACCCATCACCTCATTAGCCGAGAGAAACGATCCAATTTCCTTTCATGTCCTGTCCTATAGTCAAACAGGAAGTGAGAGGAAATCCCTGCAAATTAAAGGGAATCCCTTGGGTCCCCATTGGAAGATTTTCCCACTATTACTTTTATGGGGACAACCCTAAATCTGGGATTTTCTTTTACTTTCAGTTTCAATATTATTAATAAAGAGGGTGAATTTCCTAAGGCTCGGTTCACACTGCCATGGTTTGGGATCAGACTTGAGACCCAAAGTCGCGTGAAATCCCATTTTAGTTTATGAGAGCCAACTTAATTAGCAATACTTTAGTCGCTCTGACTTCAGAAAAGGTTCCTGTACTACTTTAAGGCTACTTTATGGCTACTTTATTCTCTTCTAGTCTATACTTCCATCAAAGCAGTACTCAAGTCGGCTGGAAGTCATCTGACAAAGTCACACCGCAGGTCGAGGCAGTGTAAACGGAGCCTTAATGGGGGCACAGACAGCAATACTGAGAAGGTTTTGAATCTCTCTCCACTCTATCAAAACAAAAAAAAAAAAAAAAAAGGGTCGAAGAAAGGTTTGCTTTTAGTTATACTTTAAAGTGATAGTAAACTGCTTTGCCTGCAAGGGAATGGCATAATGTTCTAGTATGCATCGCATACAAGCGCATTACTGTATATGAAACTTGCCTTAGAACGAAACCTTCCAGAGTTGCGCTGTCGTCACTGAAGGCACATCTATCTGCACCCGCTCTTCTTTCTGGGTTTGCGGACTCCAACTGTGCGAGTGGCCGGAGCCGCGATGTCACTCCAGCGTGTGCGCGCAGGAGCTGCTTTTTAATGGGGGTGGAGCACATGTGCCGATGACATCACCAGTTGCATGTACAGTAAATATCTCCTAAACAGTGCACATTTAAGAGATATTTACAGTGCCTATAGGTAAGCCTTATTATGGTAAAAAATATGCATTAGAGTTTACTCCCACTTTAGGTGTACAAACAAAATATAAATAAATAAAAAAAAAAAAAGAAGTGCTGGCTACCATTTTACAGCAGCCAGGAAAAAAACAGTTAAATATTGGTAAATTGAAACAGGGAATGTTATTAAAGACTAGAAGAACATTTTAAAAGAATTCTAAATCATGGTTAAATGAGGCATCATAATCCTTTCACTCTGCACAATGAGAGACAGGTGCACAGCTGGGCACTGAAAACCAAATGGTAGACCCGAGTGCTTTCAAGATCAGTCAAATGACTCTTCTGTATTTACATCACCTTGTTGAATTGAAACAAGTCCCGTTTGAGTCTCTCCCTCACAGAGTCCTGACCAGAACGTAGGAAGCGTTTCATCTCTGCAGCTCCTGAGCTCAGTGCGGCCCTTAAAATGAACAAAAAAAGGAACAAAACCAATTAGAAAATTCTGACAAAAACCACCACTTCACAAAAAAATAAAAAAACTACACACTAAGGCTTAAATGTACACGGGACATTTTAAAAGCTCTCCTGAAAGATTTAACTTGACAGATTACAGTAACCGACATTTAAAAACATCCGTTTTGCGGCATTTGCGCTTAGCTTTTTTTACTATTTGAAGGGGGGGGGGGGGATAAAAGTAAGTATCTCCGTTAAAAATGCCTGTAAACAAAACACGGCTAAACTCGAGTTACCAAGTTTACAAGCTGTTAGAGGCATTTAGCGTTTTAAATGCCTCTGAACATCCGTCCTGAGCGCATTTTTTGCTTTCCAAAAAAAAAAGAAGGTTCTAAACTCAACTGCCTAGAAACAACCAAAGACCCTGTGTACATGTAGTGATAAAATAACAGGAGAGTTCAGGGGCAGCAGGAAAAAAAAAAAACAAACACACACACACACACACACACACACACACACACGGTTCCTAAAACGTCAATTTACCAGCAGCATTGTACACGAAGCCCTACTACAATACTCCAACAATATAAAACATAAAAATCATGTACACGATGCCTTCAAGGTTTTGCCAGAGTGACAGCGCAAGTTTTGGAAAATGACTACACTACTACACAAAGGATAAATGTACATTATAAAAACACTGGTTAGTATTACAGCAATTAAAAAGCTGATGCAAACAGGAAAAGGCCAAACAGAATTTCAATTTATACTGCATTGTCAATACCCTGAACTAGATTTAAAATGGATAACTTCTAAAACGCTGATCAATATTCGTTCTACATTTTACGTCAAACCCCCCCCCACAGGAGAGTAATGCCACCCCAGGGGGGGGATCAGCTCTATCATAGGCCAAGCATACAACATATAGAGTTGGTCACTTGTACATGTTAATCATTAACTTCCAGACAGCTGAACACACTGAACCTTCGCCCCATCGACAGGAATCGAGATATTAACCACCTACCTCCTTCTACACAACCATAGCTAAAAACTAATAGCAACAAAATTCCATAGAATTTGATTTATGAAGCATCGGATTTCCAGCAGACACACCCAAAACCAAATTTTCTTTAGCATCATCTTATCTAGAAAGCATTAAAATAAGCATGCACCACCAGTAGCTAGGAGTAGAGGGCTGCATGACGTACGTAGCATTACACAACACCACACAATCAATATATACACCAATGTTCCAGTGTAACTACAGACTGATATTGCAAACAAATATTGATATTTAATCTTGTCACGTTAGCATCTTTTATTTGATAAACTTTAGCGAAACTGGTATCGTAACAGAAAAAAAACCCATGTCATTAGCAGTCCGTGTCTTACAGGATGGTAAATCAGCCTGTCTGAGAACACTATAGTATACCAAATTATCTGAATAGTTCTGAGAAACGCAGAATTATAGCAGAACTAAATCCTCCTATTTTCAGCCAAGGAAGCGGCCATCTTGGCCTCGGTTTGATCTTCAAATGCCATGATGCTGCACATGTGATCAGTTATGATACCAGCCATTTGATGGCTTGACAGGTTGAGAGCACAACCAACGTGACAGTTACATTGCTGGCATGTGCTGGAACTGTAACTGCTTTATCACTGGGTTTAGTTCCACTTTAAGCTGGCCTTATACCTGCAGAATGCCTTTTGAAAGCAGCGGTCTTTAAATTGTTTGTTTGATTAACTAAATATGAGCAACTTGATAACCAGTTTCAACCAGAGCGAGCAAAAACAAAAAGGACAAGGATGGAAAATTGTTACCAAGTCTAAAGCTGGCCATTTACCCTATAGATTATCTGCAGATTTTCTATGGTTAGATGGAAAAAGTGCAACAGATTTCTCCATGTTCGCTAAACTGTGTGGATGGAGGAATCTCCCACTTTTTTCCATCTACCCATAGAAAATTTGCAGATAAAGTGTGACCGCTACACCCCTATAGATTATCTGCAGATTTTCTATGGGTAGATGGAAAAAGGTGGGAGATTCCTCCATCCACACAGTTTAGCGAACATGGAGAAATCTGTTGCACTTTTTCCATCTAACCATAGAAAATCTGCAGATAATCTATAGGTGTGTAGCGGTCACACTTTAACAAGTGTGCGCTATAAGTGGAAATTTCGTTTTTTTTCCCCCTCAGAACAGTAATGGGGTTCTGAGGGTTAATTGTACAGGTTTACTTTGGCGTCAGTTTGGCTGGGCTGTACTAGGGTTCTGCCTGGTCATGGGTGCAGTGAGGTACCCATGACAGGTTGAGAACCAGGCCTGGTTGGACGTGTTGGGTACAAATCTTTCCCGGAGTCAATCAGTGGGCGCGTCTGGCCCCGCTGTGTAGTCTGGGGAGGGGTACTTAAGGTATTGAAGTCACATGTTCGGCCGCAGTCTTGCTTCCTGGTTATGGACCGGGGTAGCCCCGCGAGGGGTCCCGGGCCTAGGAGCGTTTGCCGTCCCGCAAACATGGTCAGTTTGACCAGCCCCATAGACCCGCATGGTCTGGGGTGGGGATCCGTCTGTTCCCGAGTCTCGGAGCCGGTTAGCCCGAGGCCCAGTAACTGAAGGAGGATTCAAGGCGTCCCAGTGTGCTCTCAGTATTGGAGGGACACAGCAACTCGTACAAGTGACCAGGGGAGGATTTTTTGGAGGAGGGCCAACAAGCTGGCATCTCAGCAAGAAAATGAGTTGTATGGACACTAAAGAAGCCACACTTCCACAGTACTGCCAAGGAGACAGAGAAAGTTCCAGGTACTGTGAGAAAGGTTCCTACTATCTTCGGTTACAAGTTTATTCTGTGTTAGAGACTTTTGCAAGTTTCCGGATCACATTGTTGGCTGCTAGACCTCTGGCTAGAGGTCTATCCGGCATTGAAGCGCCCAGCTGCGGGTGGCTACTCTCTGGGTTGATTAGAGACATTCCGTGGATGTCAGCAGTTCAAGGTGCCTGAGTTTCTTCACCCTTGCCCTCTATTCCTATCTGAGACTGTTATGTTGGATGTTGCCACTGCAGAATAAAAACCTTAAAAAGGACTTTTATGTGTCAGCATCCAAAGTTGTTGGGTACTAACCCTGGGAACCCCTGGACATTCACCGACAAGCCACAAGGAGATAACTGGTAAGCCCAAAAGTCAAGGTCGCCCCTCAAGGGGTTATGGCCGCTACAGGTATATGGCCAGCTTTATGTGAAAAAATTTATAATTGTTAAGTTACGCCCAGCCAAGAAAAATAGTACCTAGCCTTAGGGCTCATACACACTAAGAAAATTGGGCGAACATTTTTGCCCAAGGAACGATTGTACAATTTTCTGATAGTGTATACACAACTTTCAACAGCCGATTCGGACCTTCCGTTCCGAAGGGACAAACACAATTTTTCTCGTACGTGAACAGAACAAACTGTTTTCACCTGTGTACAGGTTTCGTATGAGAAAAATCAAACAAAAGACTGCGCACGATCGGAACCCATAACCAAAAATAAGGCTTTTGGCCTATGAGAAATTTCCTTCCTCGATTCCGACTTGCTGTGAATCAATGATTTTCTTATAGTGTGCACCCCACATTATGCACATGCACTTCTCAATGTTGTCCAGAAGCAGAACATTGGTTCTACAAAAGGCGAGACACTGACATGGTATTCCAACAAGAAAAATGGTTCAAAATCAATCAAGTCTATGAAGGCACCATCAAATGGTCAGGCGGTTTTCCTTTCTTGTCTGGGCAATAATCTTTGTCATTAGTTATGCATTGCCTTTCCATCTACTTCAACCACTTGCCGACTGCCCCATAGCACATTTACTGCTACAGGGCGCCCATGCAGAATCACGTATATACACGCGATTCTGCACCTCTATGTTTTGGGTGCGAGTGCACACTGCCGGTGGCTTGCTCCTGCTGTAATTTTACACAGCGGGAGCTGATCAGTGTTTCCCACAGACCCGATGTCCACCGGCACCCGCTGATTGTTCTGTACACAGGCAGTCTGCCAATGTAAACAAGTACAGAATGCATGGATCATGTATTCCTTTTTGTTTTTTAAAACAAACATGTTATACTTACCTCCTCTGTGCAAAACCAACTGCACAGAGCAGCCCGGATCCTCCTCTTCATGGGTACCTCTTGTGCTCTCCTGGCCCCTCAGCCAGCAGATTGCTACAGGGGGCACCCAAGCAGAGTCAGAGCTCCGTGTATCTATTCAGACACGGACCCCCAACCTGGCCCAGCCTCCCCTCTCCCCCGATTGGCTGACTGACATTGACAGCCATGAGAGCCAATGGAGCTGCTGCTCTGTCTCAGCCAATCAGGAGGAGTGTCCTGGGTGGCTGAGGGGGATCGTGGACATCGCTGGAGAGAGAAGGGGCTCAGGTAGGCAATTAGGGGGTTCTATACACAGGTTTTTTTTATATTAATGCATAGATTGCAATTCCACAAAAAAGGTCTGGTCATAAGGAGGGGGGGGGGGGTAGACCTTCCAGAGCTGAAGTGGTTAAGTCAGTTATGCAAGGACTGCCAAATGCATGCAGACAGTGCTGAACTTTCCTATAGAAAGCCCAGCACGCTTCACAGAGTCAAGCAGGCATTTGGTATTGCATGTTTGCAAGAGTGACTTCAATTTAAAAAAAAAAAAAAATATGATAGAAGATTGCATTCTTTCAAAAATAGCATTGTCACTGCTAATCTAACAATGTTCTGAATCACATTGGATGGCAATTGGAACGGTCATTCTCCAAGCTGGGCACAGTTTTATTCAACATCTCCCCTTGTCACTAGTGAAGTAGACATATTTTGGCTGAGCACGTAGAGTCCTAAAAATAGGACTCCTCTGGTACAGAGACCTACAACCCCCTCCCTTCCATTTCCACTTTTATTCAGCAAACTCATTCCTGCGGCTCTCTCTGCCATTGAAGAATAAATACCTCTTGATTTACAGTGGCAGTGCACACATTGTGTTTGGGTTTCTTCTTGTTTCTGCAACACAAGACTTCACTTTCATGTTAACAAGTCACTGCTGTTATAAACAATGTCTGGAGCTCACAGGGCAAAACAAAAATTGTGTGCTTCAAGGATTCATGAGCATTGCAGTAATAAAAAAAAAAAAAAAAAAAAAAAAAAAAAAAAAAAAAGAGTTCACACAAAATAGAAATTTTGTTTACAAGTAGAGTCTGGACTTGACTTCTAATATCTTGGGGGGGAGAAAATCGGGGATCATGAAGATGGTATCAACACCAGAATACACTGTTTACAGTCAGATCACTGAGAGATGAATGCCGATTAAATGCTCCCTTTAGCAGACCGCTCAGTATACACCTCACAAGTCCACTGTCAGATGCAAGCCGCCTCATCACTTCCACATACCCCAGCAACATTTGGTCATTATAACGTTTTGGGGGTTTTAAGTAATCTTCAGGTCTAAAATTATTATTATTATATATATATATATATATATATATATATATATATAATATTATTTTTTTTATATATTTAATATTAATTTATTTTTTTTTTTAATGGAAGAAAGAAGAAAGAAAATCTGGTAAAAATATAGCACGGTGCATCCACCTATAGTATGTATGTAGATCTAGTTCTCTTCACGCAGAGCATTCTGAACAGCATTGAGGGGACCTTTTCAGCAGAGAAATTCTGGAGCGCAATTAAACATATCCAATAAGAAAAAAAAAAAAAAAAATTTATGAATTATATACATTTTTTTTTTATAAAATTTAGGCCAATATGTATTCTAGTACATGTTTTTGTTAAAAAAAAAAAAAAAAAAAAATTTAAATCCAATTGGGTTTACGCAAAAAAGTTATACCGTCTACAAACTATGGGATTTATACTGGAATTTTTTTTTTTATAGTAGTAATGGCGGCAATCGGCGACGCGGTACTGCGATATTGCAGCAGACTGCCTGACACTGAGACTTTGTCGGAACCAGTGACACTAATGCCGCGTACACAGGACCGGACTTTGACAGCAAAGTCAATCCGTCGGACAATTCGATCATGTGTGGGCTCCATCGGACCTTTGCTGCCGAAATATCTGACGGACTTTAGAAATTTAGAAAAAGAGAACATGTTTCAAATTTTTCCGCCGGAACTCCGCCAGACCCAGTTCCTATCGAGAAATCCGCTCGTCTGTATGCTAGTCCGACGGAAGAAAACCGATGCTAGGGCAGCCGTTCGCTACTGGCTATCAACTTCCTTATTCTAGTCCGGTCGTAAGTCATCACGTTCGAATCCGTCGAACTTTGGTGTGTTTGTGTGTGGCCAAGTCCATTCGTTCGGACCTAGTCTGTTGAACAGTCCAGTCGTGTGTACGCAGCATTATACAGAGATCAGTGCTAAAAATATGCATGCCACTGTACAAATAACAGGCTGGGAAGGGGTTAAACATGCAATGGATTTTATTCCCTGCTTCATAAGGGGAAAGAAAAATCCATCAAATCCTCACTGACAGGACAGAGCTCTGTTCAGCCTCTCCCCTCGATGATCGGCAGGTGCCGGCAGACTAATCAAAGCAGAAGCGCGCCCTCTGTCAAACTGCAGAATCACGTATATATGCATGATTCTGCAGAGAACCGCTGCCCTGTAGCAGCAAATCTGCTGTGGGGTAGTCGGCAAGTGGTTCTTATCTGCTTATTCATGCATTGTGGAAACAAGAAAAACAGAAGGGCGCACCGACCCTTGTGCATTACCACTAAAAAGGTTTTATTAAAATATATAAAAACAGCAAAATGACTACTCACAAACGAGTACACGGTATAGGCAAAAACATGGATGGATGCACACGTCCACTGCTTTCAGTCACAATTCTTAAACACCGGGAGGATCTGATGGTTCCTCAGTGAATGGCTGACGCGTTTCAGGGGAGTACCCCTTTCATCAGAGCCTACAAGTGGGCGATGGTCTTGGACAAGACCATCGCCCACTTGTAGGCTCTGATGAAAGGGGTACTCCCCTGAAACGCGTCAGCCATTCACTGAGGAACCATCAGATCCTCCCGGTGTTTAAGAATTGTGACTGAAAGCAGTGGACGTGTGCATCCATCCATGTTTTTGCCTATACCGTGTACTCGTTTGTGAGTAGTCATTTTGCTGTTTTTATATATTTTAATAAAACCTTTTTAGTGGTAATGCACAAGGGTCGGTGCGCCCTTCTGTTTTTCTTGTTTCCGTAGTGTTGTGAACACCCATTGTTCAAAGGAGGGCTGCAAGATTCTGGACATTACCTTGAGGAATTACACTTATATACTTTTTTATGAACCAAGAGACTAGACACCAGAGCGCAGGAGAATTTGTCGTATATTCATGCATTGTGACATGTGCATAATATTGCTAATGGTTGGGGAGTATTTAAAAAAAAATACTGACATTGTAGTTTCAAGGATATCTGAACCTTCACAATGGGACTCAGAGACCCTCTGAATCAGTGGTCATAAACTCCGATGACGTTTCTACTATTAATAAGTGCAGAAAATTCAGTCAATATTCATAACAATGCCTTTAGTACATTGAAATAACTACTTTGACAATTTTTTAAAGTTACAATAACTTAAGGCACAAAGCTTTTAAATAGATATTTTCAGCTTTGTGATTGTAGATTTCACATCTCATGGGACTCTATTGTGCTTTGAAGACACAGCATCTGACCTCTAGGGATACTGTATGTCTTGCCTCTAGGAGGCACAACTCCTAGTGGCTACAACCCTGCACATGTAAGAACAGGGCCAGCAAGCAATGGGCCAAAGGACGCCCAGAAATGCATTCTATTGAACCACCTTAACCACTTCAAGTCCGGACACTTCCCCCCCCCCCCCCCCTTCCAGGCCAGGGCAATTTTTAGCTTTTATCACAGTCACACTTCCTCAGGCATGCAACACTGTACCCATATAAAACATTTTTTTGCTAAATAAACTGAAGAAAAAAAATAAATAAAATACATTTTGAAAATAAATGCTTTAAAAAAAAAAAAAAAAAAAAAAAAAAAAATGTTTAGGCCAAAATGTATTCTGCTACCTTTTTTTGGTATAAATAACCCAAAACAATTCACGCAGACTAAAAATATACAGTCTGCAAACTATGGGAATATATACATTTGAAAGTTGATCCGTTGGAACCCTAAAATGCCGGGCGCTGGTATGGCGGGACCAGGGCGCTGGTATGGGGTATGGCAGTGAATAGGATGCTGGTATGGGGTATTGCGGTGATCAGAACACTGGAATGGGGTATAGTGGTGTTATTGCGCCCACTGGTGATACCGAGACAGATGACAGGGGCCGGCTGCACTGTTTATTCCTACTACACTGGGGGCAGTGAGGAGGCTGGCACTGCAGTCTGACCGTATGACAGGCTGCTGTACACTCACAGGCTGCAGCCACCATTCTCCCTGCTCTCAACAGCTGATCTGTGTGAGAGCCGAAAGAACAGAGATATTTACTTTCAGTTTCTATTGTTTACAATGTGATTGGACACAGCAATCACATGGTACAAGACCATGTGATCACCCTGACAATGTGATCCGCTGTGTCCAGGAAACATGCTGATCATGGAGCTCCCAAGTGTGCACTCTGAGCTGCGCATCTGATGTGGGAGGACGTTCAGAAACATCCACCCACATCAGTACGCATCCGTTTCCGGTAGTTTATGTACATGGGCCAGACGGGAAGCAGTTAGGGCCTTGTTCACACAAAAAAAAAAAAAAAAAAAAAATTCTAAAAATTGCTCAATATCGCTGGGAATCGCAGCATGGCACAACATCTGTGCAAATGGTGCCTTGGAGAGTTGTAACAGCATTATAATGTAAAAATAGTTTCAATATACTTCTATATACATTCCTTAGTCAATCTTTTGAGAGTCTCTTGGCCTTGCAGCGATATGTAGCATGCCAAAGGACTGCACTACTGGCTGATCAGGAAGAATTTCTGAGTTCTTGCCAGCACAGGACATAAATATACGTAGACCTAATGAATGAGTTTGGCAGCTCTCACCAGGCTCATACACCCTGCTTAACCGCACTGCCTGTATATATTAAAGCACGTGGTGGCATGCTGATGGCAGCTCAGAGGTTTCTGGGTGTGTTTATACTTTCAACGAGTGGGTGTAGGAGCTGGGAGAAGTTAAAGCGCTCTGTGACCTGTACACTAGGCCGACCTTCATGCTAAAGGCATTTTGTTTTATTATTAATCGCACAGTTTGCTATATTTTACTTTGAGGAGGTTATTCTGCTGCAGCAAGCAGTGCTGTAAAATGGGTGCAATGAACAAAAACACAAGGCTGATGATATAATACTACAGGTGAAAAGCACCAGTCTATTTCTGCTGCCAGTGCAGTGGAGAAATGATCAGGCTCCGCAAAGGACATGGGAATGTGTAGGAGCCAGCAACACACCACATTCCTGAGGCCCTTTCATTGTGTCACCCTGAATGCTATTTAATGTCACTGGATCCATGGAGCATTGTGGAATAAAGGAAACCTGTACCAAGAGAAATAGGAGCTCCTTGTAAAAGCATTCATTCTTTGCCAGAAATAGATTAAAGCGGAAATACTCATCTCCTCCTCGCTTTGCTGGGCTTGGGATCTTCAGCCATCTTGATTTGCCAGGCTGACATAACAACCCCCCGTGCATGCCCATGGGATTTCATTCATTCTGGCACCAAGCGATGCAGAGTATATACACAATGGGATGCACATGCCCCATTTGGATGGTTTATACTGGCATGACCCCAACAGACACCTTCTGCCTATAAATGCAATCTACCCAAACAATGGTCAGGCAGGTGCACACAGCTTCTCCCAATAGTGCTATCCTCTGGTTTAAAACAGAAGCACAAACGTTGGAGATGGCCCTCCATGAAATCCACCAAGCCCTAGGCTCAGTCACTTGAGTTATTTGACCTATAAACAAGCATACACATAACAATCATTATTTTCCGGATCTTCTTACTTATTCCAGGTCCTAGCCTTAAAAGTATGAAAGATTCAGCAACATAACAGCCAGCTAGTATTTTAAAAAAGTAGAGCTCAGCAATAGTGACCTCCATACCCTCAAAGTCAAAGGGTTTTACTGCTACAGGGCGGCAGCTGTGTGCCACACACACACGTACGTGATCCCGCACTTCCAGCATCTCGCTCCCCGATTATGCACTCGATGTCCGCCAGCACATGCTGATAATTTGTTACAGAGACAGAACTGCAATCTGCCAATGTAGAAAAAAAAAAATAATAATGCGGGGGGTGTGGAGGGATCAAATACCACCAAAAGAAAGCTCAATTTGTGGGAAAAGGACAATGTTTATTCAAG
This sequence comes from Lithobates sylvaticus, assembly GCA_028564925.1. Taxonomy (NCBI): domain Eukaryota; kingdom Metazoa; phylum Chordata; class Amphibia; order Anura; family Ranidae; genus Lithobates; species Lithobates sylvaticus. The sequence continues at coordinate 64,035,510 of CM053037.1, read as the reverse complement.
TACAGTGTTGCATGAAGTAACGCAGTGCCATATTTCAAAAAAAAAATGGCCTGGTCATGAATGGGGGTAAATCTTCTAGAGCTGAAGTGGTTAAAGCGGTAGTAAAGTCGTGTGACATTTTTACCTACAGGAACGCTTAACTGTAGGTAAAATGAGTATCTTCTAAACATACACCATTTAGGAGATTCTTTACAGAGCAGCAGCCAGTGACGTCACCAGCGCACATGCTCTGCAGGAACAGCATACTGTACTGTTCCTTCAGAGGCCTGTACCATAAACAGCGACTCCTGTGCGCATGTGCAGGAATGACATCATCACGGCTCAGCCAGTCAGACAGCCAGAGCCCATGAACCCAGAAGCCCTGTCAGCGTGCCACTGGAGAGCTTCACTTTAAAAAGGCAAAGCCCCTTTCCCACAGATGTTGTTTCGATCGGGTCCACCTGTGTCCGCTGACACCAGCACACATCCGATGCTAAAAACAAAAACGGATGGGGATCCATTCCCCATCAGTTTAGCAGACCGGATGACAGGCGTATGGATATGGACAGGCGTTCTGTTTCCATCTGACCTCCCCATAGAGAACAGCAGGCTGGGTCCCCCCCCCCCCCCAAGCAGGCTGATCTGCGCTTGGAAAGTTCTTTCACCCCCCCCCCCCCCCCCCCCCAGTGTGAAAGGGGCCAAATGCCTGGTATACAAGATGAGATTATCGGATGAATGAATCCGTTTTTTTCTTTTTGCATACTAGTCCGATATCGAAAATGAAGAGTTTACTAAAGTTCCGAAAATGCTTGTATGACAGAATGAAAATATGGAAGTGATTAAACAAAAAAAATAAAAATAAAAATCGTACAATGTAATATCTGAAAAAAAAATTCGTGCCTGCCCCATCAGATAATTTTATATGAATTGCGCTAGAAAGCGGTGTACTAACGATTATCGTACAATCGCTTCGAAAGCAGCATCATTCGTAGAATTTTCTGAAAGTGATTAGGCTCTTAATGTGCTAGCATGTGATGCATACTAGCACATTATGACATGGCACCCTGCATACTACCATTTATGGTGTACAGAAATCAATGGAATGGTAACAGAAGAAGCTTTTTGGAAAAGTAGTAAAGATCTGACACTCAGTTAACAGGTGAAATTTCTATCGAGGACGAATGAATCATCCAAGGATTGCTCATGAACATACCAGACAGCACTTGTCATTTAAATAGATCTATTCAAATGTAAAACGCAGCTGTGGTAACAGGGAGTGCAAGTGCTCATTCACATCAGCCTGACGCTAAAACACACGCACACTGGTCTGCATTGTGTTCAAGTACTCCAATGATTTGTAACAATACATCACACTACTTTTTTTTCAGCTTCATTAAAGAGAGTCACAAAGCACTAGGGCCGAAACAACTACTAATCAATTATGAAAATAGTAATAGATTCATTTCATAATCGATTAATAGGCCAGTAACATAATGGGGTTAAAAAACTAAAATCAGCACTTTATAGTACAAAAAGAGAAAATAAGCGATACTGTAAATATTACTTTTCCACAGTAAAATAAAAAAAAAAATGAACCCCTTACAGTAGCAATTTTCTCTCTTTGTGCTATTAAAAAAAAGGGCTAATTTTTATTTTATTTTTTACCCCATTATGTTAAACATTTCAGGCCTTCACACCTATGTGTTTTTTGGTGCTTTTTGCAGAAACACACTACAGTTCATTTACATGGTTTCCTATAGGACACGTTCACATCAAGGCTTTTTTCAGCTGCTGCGTATTTGGAAAGGGTCAAGGACGTTTTTTCAATGCAAAACTGTGCTTTTTTTGGTTCAATATACTTCAAATGGAGAAGCTTCAGAAAATCAAGTAATGCGTTTTTGCCACAATTTGTGTTTTTTAATCTGCCCAAAACAAAAATTGGCAAAAAAAAACAAAAAACACACAAATTGCAGCAAAATCACGTGTGCAAAAATCAAAAAACGCACAGCAAAAAGCACTGCTGAAACAGATCAAAAGCAAACTGCATAGGTGTGTACCGAGCCTTACGCTGGTCACCCGGATCAATTTTCAGACGAGAATATTCATACACAAAATCTTTGTACTTTCGCTGAAAGAAAGAATGTTTGAAAATTTCACTTGCTTTTAACATTCTGTTTTAAAATGAATGTAATTTCTCAATGAAAACCACATACACTGTCTGGAAATTCCATTGACCAAGAAGTTTTCTATTTCTAAATTTTCCTTTCATTGTGGTTGAAAACGAATGTCGATTTGACCCCACTAACGATTAGAAAATTGAACGAACGTTCTTAAAATTACATTTTTTTTTTTGAGGGAAGAAATTTTTTTTTTTTGTATGGCCAACATATAATATATTACAGTTCTGTTTGAAAATCTGCAAAAAGCAAACAAAGTCTTTAACTTTTGGTTTCTTTAACCACTTCAGCCCCGGACCAATTGGCAGCCAAAGGACCAGGCCCCTTTTTGCAATTCGGCACTGCGTCGCTTTAACTAACAATTGCGCGGTCATGCGACGTGGCTCCAAAACAAAATTGGCGTCCTTTTTTTCCCACAAATAGAGCTTTCTTTTGGTGGTATTTGATCGCCACTGCGGTTTTTATTTTTTGCGCTATAAACAAAAATAGAGCGACAATTTTGAAAAAAATGCAATATTTTTTACTTTTTGCTATAATAAATATCCCCAAAAAATATATAAAAAAACATTTTTTTTCCTCAGTTTAGGCCGATACGTATTCTTCAACAAAATTTTGGTAAAAAAAAAAAAAAAAAAAAAAAAAAAAAAAAAAAAAATCGCAATTATCGATTAGTTTGCGCAAAAGTTATAGCGTTTACAAAATAGGGGATAGTTTTATAGCATTTTTATTAATATTTTTTTTTTTATTAGTAATGGCGGCGATCAGCGATTTTTATTGTGACTGCGACATTTTGGCGGACACATCGGACATTTGACACATTTTTGGGACATTTGTCATTTATACAGCAATCACTGCTATTTAAATAGCACTGATTCCTATGTAAATGACAGTTGTAGTTAGGGGGTTAACCACTAGGGGGCGGGGAGGAGTCAGTGTGACGTGTTGTGTTTTTTTTTACAGTAGGGGGGCGTGGCTGTACGTCTGACGTCATTGATCGGCGTTCCCGATGACAGGGAACCGCCGATCACTGACAGTCAGTGTAGGAAGCGCGGGGAGAGGTTTGTTTACATAGACCTCTCCCCGTTCTTCAGCTCCGTAACCCGATCGCGGGATACCAGCGGCGATCGGGTCCGCTGGTCCCGCGGCCGTGGTCACGGAGCTCCCGACCGGGTCGCGGGGGGGCCCCTGGCGGCGCGCGCCCCCCGGGCAGGCAAATTAAAGGGGACGTACAGGTACGTGCTTTTGCCTGCCCGTGCCATTCTGTTGACGTATATCTACAGGAGGCGGTCGGGAAGCGGTTAAATAAAAGAAAAAAAATGTGATCTCAGTCTGATGATATTTACCAGATTCAACCTCCTAATAGTACATACAGTATATCTCTTCTGTCTTATTCTCAGAGTGGATTAGAAATTTTGCTCCCTAACCATATAGTTAGTTATTTACATTTACCACTGCATACAAATATTTAAGAATAAAATTGCCTTTTCTTTTTTTAACTTTACATATTAAACTAAAATTAAACACTTTTTTTATTTTTATTTTTTAAGGTCAACCGATTAATCGAAACAATACGTCGGCCAACTAATCGATTATGAAAATAATAGTTAGTTGCAGCCCTACAAAAAACACTATTCATATCAAAGCATGTTGCAATATGCTGCACTGGGTTGCATTTTTACTTAAAGCGGAGTTCCAGCCTTTACATTTTTTTTTTTTTAAAGTTAACAGCTACAAATACTGTAGCTGCTGACTTTATAAAAAAAAGGACAGATACCCATACAGGTAGGGATCCCACGGTGTCGGCCCCAAAGCCGGCTCGTGTGCAGGTGCCGCCATTGCAACTAAGAAAAACCAGCAGTGAAGCCCTCACAGCCGGTTTCCTACTGCGCATGCGCGAGTCGCACTGCCCTTTCTGAATGGCCATGTTGTCTTCTGGGACGGACACACACACACACACACACACACACACACACACACACACGGCAGCGGGGGGGGGATGCAAACACCTAGATGATGAACCTTGCTGTGGCGAGGTTATGACGGAAGTCCTGATGGAGAACAGAAAAAAAAAAGGCGGCTCAAAATGGCACAAAGAGAATAAAACGGATAACCAAAAACGGAGGTAGGGTGATCGATTGATTAAGAACTGGTTTCAATTTAGCATGGAACTCTGCTTTAAGGTACTGAAACCCATCTCATAGTATTGCGGTATGGACAAGGCACATATAAAGTTTTTTATGTCACCTTGCACTGATCCATGTAGATCAGTGCCACCTACCAGAGAGAGCGTGAACAAGCCTTTGAATGGTGGATAAAAAAAAAAAAAAAACACAACACAAAAGGTCAATACTGGCCTTCCTGTAGAATTGTTACTTACCTTTCAGCACTGGATACAGGCCTAAGCATTTGGTCACATGATCTGTGCTGAAGGTGAAAATCACTGCTCAGATTGGCAGATTCCCCCTTTAGCAATGATCACATGACCGAGCGTCTAGCCCTTCACAAGTGACAATGAATCAGCTTTTTGTCCATTAAAGACAGGATTTTAAGTCTATTCTTTTATTATCAATCCCAGCAATATGGTAAACCTAGGTTAAAATTTTACTATAGGTTCACTTTACATCGAGAAGTACCAAACACATTTGCCATTAGGAGATCTTCCTTTCATTACAAAAGGAAGTCAGGCACACGGCACACATACGATCTGATGGAAAGAATGTTGCAAACCATATGATATGACTGGCGGTATATCCTACACTGCCAATGGTGTCTGTTAGCTCATTATACCGATACTTTACCAACGCCATCTCAACTTTAGGTTTACCTGCAATATACAGTACATCATATGATAAAAACCCCATGCTGGCTAGTTATGCCACATATGCCCTGATCTAGTGAAGTAATCTCATACGAGGGGACTTGGAGAGCTGATCCTACCTTTTAGCAGAAAATCACAAGACCAGTCCTCTGGCATTTTAGTCACATGGCTGACATTGGATGGAGCCCAGATCAGTATTTTCTGCAGCAAAGGTGTGCAATTCAGGGCTTTGATTTCCTAATGCGTTGTTTTAGTGAGCAGAATAGTCAGGTGGAGGGTCTTGTAGCACAGCCAGCCATCCATGCAATAAAACCCATCTGGGCACTGCGTGTGACAGTCATACTGTGTATGGCAGGGATGCTTGATAAATAATTTAGCAGCAAGTTTTAATCAAGCTACAGAAAGTATTTCTACTGACAGCAAACGGGTTCCAGGTCTAATTTTCTAGGCACATAAGGATTTTGGCTGTTAGGATGTGTATAGCTCTGGTTTATCCACTTGCCAATTGCAATAAGTATATTTACATTGTGGCTTGCAAGGGATTTACCAGCGTTATGACTGAAGCGACACACAAACCCCCCCCCCCCCCTCGGAAATTTTTATTTATCCCATGAAAGCACTCCAAGCGGCTCATTAACCGCTGGAGCCTTTTTAGAAGCAGCGGCGGCAGGGGACATTCTTAAGCGCCCCCACTTATCCCCACTCGCTGGCAGAAGCGAACACATACATAGGCAGCGCATGCATATGTAAACTGTGTTCGCACCACCAACTCTAAACTGGTTAAAAAAAAAAAAAAAGCAAAGCTTACCTGTAGGTAAAAGTGGTGTAATAGGGTTTACAACCACTTTAAGGCATGCCATTTTACTGCATGCTACTCATGCCTGTTTAATTTACACTGCATGCACAATAGATACCAGCACTGACCATTCACAAAACACCACATGTGATTACACTGCAGCAGTATGTTCTATGTATGACACAGAGTCAGGGTGGATTTGATTTAAATCCCCAGTAAACAGGCTTGATTTAAACCATAATTTTTAACCACAGGCCCATAAGCCAAATGAAGGCTACAGGGCGGTTCGATAACTCTGGGAGGGCGTAAATTGACGTACTCCCAGAATCATGCTCCTGTGTGCCCCCTGGGGCACGCATGCGGGAGCATCCATGACCACCGGGTCCAGGACCCGGCGCATCACGGATCACGGTAAATGGCCGCTGACAGCGGCCGTTTACCACGTGATCGCTCTGTCAGACGACAGAGGGTTCACATGTAAACAAACCGGCGTGATAGCCGGTTCCTCTCTCCCCTCCGTCCAGTGTGATCGGAGAGAGGAGAGATCATATGCAACAGCGATGTGGGCTGGATGTGTAGTGCCCACAGCGCTGCTCAGTGACACTGGCAATTGCTGCCTCTACTATCCCTCCACCATACTCGGCAGTACCCAGCCATACCCGGCCTCTGTATGTGGCCAGGCTGTGGAAGTCTCCCACATGTGGTATCACCATACTCAGGAGAAGTAGGCAAATCTATTTTGGGGGTGTCATTTTTGCTATGTAAATGCTATGTGTTAGATATATTGTATGAATGGACAACTTTGTGGGAAAAAACAAACAAACACACACCTTGATTTTGCAAAGAATTGTGGGGGAAAAAAAAAAAACTCATCATGCCTTTTACTAAATACCTTGGAATGGCTATTTTTCAAAAAGGGGTCATTTGTACTTTCCGGACATGTTAGGGTCTCAAGAAATAAGAAAGGCCGTCAGTACTTCAGGTGTGATTAATTTTCAGAGATTGGCACCATAGCTTGTGGACTCTCCAATTTGGGTTATTTTTACCAAAGATATGTAGCAGTATAAATTTTGGCCAAAATGTATGGAGTAGAACACACACAGCTGCTTAGGTTAACTTGGGGCGGGTGTACAGATGTACTTTTTGGCAAAGTTAAAGCAAACATGAAATTACTACAAGGCCAAAAGGTAAACTTCTAATAAGCATTGTAAAGTTATGAAAAGGATGGTGTGTTCGAGGTTTGGCTTGAACGCATGCTTTGTGGATGGACAGATTTTGTGAAAAGAACAGTAAATAGAGGAATGTGTCATTACCTAGTCATGATGCCTTGGGCTGTTGAATACAAAAAAGGAACAGTCTGCAACCACCTGTATGGAAAGCAACAAGCAACCATTGCTGGACCCTGAGAGAGAACACACACACACACACACACACACACACACACAGCAAAATAGGTCAGAGGGAAGGCAGAACACATTGTACAGTTATTCCAGGTCAGTGACTCAAATTACTGAAGCTAATGGATCAGCATGGCAGTTACACAACCGCTATTTCCAAAAGACCTCCGTGTACCAATTCCTCTCCCAAAATACTGGTTTCCTGAATTATTTCTAGGCCACATTTACACTGTACTAATTTCCATTGTCACAGTGTAATATGGTGATCTTTATTACCAAAACATATCAAAAATGTCCCAAAAAAAATAAAAAATAAAAGTGTGAAAATGGTACAGTGAAAGTGTAAAAAACACACAAAAGTCCAACCCTTTTGTTTAGGGCAGAGGAGAAGCATCTTTACCTACCCGATCTTTCACTCTCCCAGCAGGCAGCGCTTCCCCATGCTCAGACTGAACTGTCCCTTGAAGTCATCACGTCCAATGCATGGACCCTGCATCCATGTAGAGGATGTTAGGACCTTAGACTGCTGTAGTGTGGGGGAGAAGATGCTGTGGGGACCAGTCTAGCAGCATGAGCATGTAGGAGCCTGCAGAAGTGGGGGGGGGGGGGGAATTGGGTAAGTAGACTGGAGTTGGACTTTAAACTGTATGCCAGGGCACCAAAACATATGCAGTACATACAGTGGGGACAGAAAGTATTCAGACCCCCTTAAATATTTTTAACTCTTTGTTAAATGATTTTAGCAAATGGCTGCAATAGAAGTTCATAGTGCAATATATATTCATTTTTCCCCCCTCATTAATGTACACACAGCACCCCATATTGACAGAAAAAAAAAACACATAGAATTGATATTGATATTTTTGCAGATTTATTAAAAAAGAAAAACTGAAAATATCACGTGGTCAAGTATTCAGACCCTTTGCTCAGTATTTAGAAGCACCCTTTTGATCTAATACAGCCATGAGTCTTTTTGGGAAAGATGCAACAAGTTCTTCACATCTGGATTTGGGGGATCCTCTGCCATTCCTCCTTGCAGATCCTCTCCAGTTCCGTCAGGTTGGATGGTAAACGTTGGTGGACAGCCATTATTAGGTCGCACCAGAGATGCTCAATTGGGTTCAAGTCAGGGCTCTGGCTGGGTCAATCAAGAACAGCATGATGCTGCCACCACCATGCTTCACTGTTGGGACTGTATTGGACAGGTGATCAGCAGTGCCTGGTTTTCTCCACACATACCACTTAGAATTAAGGCCAAAAAGTTCTATCTTGGTCGCATCAGACCAGAGAATCTTATTTCTCACCATCTTGGAGACCTTCAGGTGTTTTTAGCTAACTCCATGCAGGATTTCATGTGTCTTACACTGAGGAGAGGCTTCCGTCGGGCCACTCTACCATAAAGCCCCGACTGGTGGAGGGCTGCAGTGATGGTTGACTCTCTTCAACTTTCTCCCTTCTACAACTGCATCTCTGGAGCTCAGTCACAATGATCTTTGGGTTCTTCTTTACCTCTCTCACCAAGGCTCTTCTCCGCCGATAGCTCAGTTTGGCCGGACGGCCAGCTCTAGGAAGGGTTCTGCTCGTCCCAAACGTCTTCCATTTAAGGATTATGGAGGCCACTGTGCTCTTAGGAACCTTAAGTGCAGCAGACTTTTTTGTAACCTTAGCCAGATCTGTGCCTTGCCACAATTCTGTCTCTGAGCTCTTCAAGCAGTTCCTTTGACCTCATGATTCTCATTTGCTCTGACATGCACTGTGAGCTGTAAGGTCTTATATTAGGCAGGTGTGTGTGGCTTTTCTAATCAAGTCTAAATCGGTATAATCAAAACACAGCTGGACTCAAATGAAGGTGTAGAACCATCTCAAGGATGATCAGAAGAAATGGACAGCACCTGAGTTAAATATTGGAGTGCCAAAGCAAAGGGTCTGAATACTTAGGACCATGTAATATTTCAGTTTTTCTTTTGTAATAAAGTTGCAAAAATGTCAACAATTCTGTGTTTTGCTGTCAATATGGGGTGCTGGGTGTACATTAATGAGGAAAAAAAAAAAATGAACTTAAACGATTTTAGCAAATGGCTGCAATATAGTGAAAAATGTAAGGGGGGGTCTGAATATTTTCCGTCCCCACTGTATACATTTCATCATGTTTTATGCCACTTGAAAACCAGACTTTCTGGCACTTTGATTAAATCATTTTTTGCTAGAAAATTACTTGGAACCCCTAAACAATATATATTTTATTTTAGCAGAGACCCAAGGGAATAAAATGGCAATCTTTTTTTTTTTTTTTTTTTATGTCACACAATTTGTGCAGCGGTTTTTCAAACGCAATTTTGAAGAAAAAAAAAGAAAGTACAATATTTACCCAATGTTTTTGTAAAATGTTAAAGATGTTACACTGAGCAAATGGATACCCAACACGTCATGCTTTAAAATTGCGCACACTCATGGAATGGAATTTTAAATGCCTTTACAGGTTACCCGGTTAGAGTTACAGAGGAGGTCTAGCACTAGAATTATTGCTCTGGCTCCAACGCTCACGGCAATACTAAACATGTGGTGTGAACACAGTTTACATACGCGTGTGCAACTTACATATGCGCTTGCTACTGCGCGCAAGCTCGGAGGAATGGGGGCGCTTTCAAAAATGTTTTTTTTTTTTTGTTTTTTTTTTATTACAATGAATTTAAACATAACAGAAATAAGGATGACAGGTCCTATTTATTGAGAGATCGGGGGTCAAAAAGAACCCAAACCTCTTCTTTACCTTTAAAAGCAAATGATCAAAAAAGGTTTTGCTTTAGAAAAAAAAAAAAAAAAAATTTCCGTACTTCCAGCCTGGACCAGAAGTAACGGCACAACGCCACTCCAGTCCTCCAAGGCCATAGAATTGATCAAAGAGTATCTACTCTTTAATCATCTATGGGAGCAACCAGCAGCACCGTCGGATCATTTCTCAGGCGAACCGGCAAGCCAGAGAAACACAGTACCAGTGTTATGCCTAATATCTTCAGCCACATCCCAGAAACCACTTGCAAACCGCAACATGTATGCATGTACACACAGTACGTATTGCGGTCGCCTGCAAGTACAGAAAAATACAGTACGTAAAGATCTACCATAAATGCACTCAGCTCCTAACCCCTTTTGTGGGCTGACAACATTTTCGTAAACTGAGTGGTGTCAGCCCTGCCAAGTTTTCTTATGCTATACTACTTAAAGTGGTAGTAAAACGCTGCTGGTTGACTTGTACCTACAGGAATATCTCCTAAAACATGCACCATTTAGGGAATATTCAATATTTCTCCAGCCGATGTTGTCACTTCAGTGCTGTGACATGGCCCCAGTGTGCATGTGCAGGAGTGTAGTCATTGCAGCTCAGCCATTCAAATGGCCAGAACCCGTGAACCCAGAAGGAAGACTAGGTGAAGAAGAAAGCCCTGTCAGCAGTGACAGGACGCTGCTGGACAGCTTCATTTGAAGCCAAGATTTATTTATAATGTGCCAATACCCGATACATACTAGCACATTATGACATTATCTTGCAGGGACTGCTTTAAAGCGGAATTTTAGAAACGGCAAGCAGGCAGGCTCCTTTTTTGCACAATGTCTCTTCTGCAATAAAATAAACCTACCTGCCTGCTCGAAGTCTTCTGTAGAATGTACAAGCACAGCTCAGAAAAAAAAAAAAAAAAAAAAAAAAAAAAAAAGCAACTTTTTTTGCTGACCTGCAAAGTAAAAAAGGCATAATTACCTGCAAACAAAGCCCTCGTTGTAGTCGCTGCTCTCCGGGTCCGCAGTCTCCGGCTCTGTGACTGGCCGAAAACACACGACGTCACTCCCACGCATGCGCTCTGGAGCCGCTGGTCACGGCACAGGGTTATGAAAATACGGCATAGGTAAACGTTTCTTCAGAGCGCACGTGCTGATGTCATCGGTGGCGTATACAGTTAATCTCTCCTAAATGGTGCAAGTTTGAGATATTTATAGTACCTATAGGTAAGCCTTTTTATAGGTTTCCCTATAGGTACAAACAAACCAGGGAAGTTTACTTCCCCCTTTACCATTCTGGCACAGATCCTGCATGCTGGGGTGACTGAACTCCTGCACATAGGCACACAAATTCAATACACTTAGGCTGCATTCACACCTGAGCGTAGCTTTTCATGCAGAAAATTGCACGAATTGCATTGTGTTTTGCCGCGATTTTGTGCAGAGCAAAAGGTCACCAATGTAAAAAGAAGAAAAACGCCCAAATCTGCCCGATTCGAGCGACAAAAAAGGGTCCGGAACTTGTTTGAGCTTCAGGCGTAGGGCTTCAGGCGTTTTGGAGTGGAGATGTGAACCATCTCCATAGAGAATGTATTTTTTCCCCCTCTAGCGTTTTGTAGCTTCAGGCGACAAAACGCTCAGGTGTGAATGCAGCCTTAGGAAAAGGACACTTTATTAGCGTCTCTCCCACCCCCAGCTATAACCAGACTTTAGCATTATTACACAACATAATTTAGGGGAATATAAAAGCAGTCAGGACATACCAGAAGTGGATGAAAGGGAAGCCATGTCTACATAGTGAATGTGAACTTTCAGGGCCTGCAGGGTTGGGTGGAAAACACAACAGCATGATTCAGGGGGATGAACGTCGATTTATGACCCTTGACAGATAAAGGTCATTGAGGCTCAAAAGGACAAACTATGAATGGAAGGTAAATAACACAGAATGAATGGGATCTGAACAGGGGGAGGAGAGGGAACATACACAGTCGCCACTAAAAAGGAGTCGTATCTTCAACTATTTTTTATTTTTTTTAATAATTAGAACGTATGATCGGATATCATTTGGGGAAAAAATTTTGCATAAAGAAAGTAAAGATAAGTGGAGAAATGCTAATAGTGATATCTGAGAAGATGCCATCATATCTGAAGCCTCAAGAAACGCACGGCGCACAGGATGATGCTTCTCTACCAATCACCATCCTGTTATACGATTGCACATCGATGGAAAGGAAAGTGAATTCTAACCCAGGAACATGAAAATGATTACACTGCAGCTTATCAGAGAAAATAAAGCATTTCCCTTTATTTTTCACCTGATGATCCTGCCAAGGGCTCATTTACTCATTTTCGATTCGACTTCACACATTTAAATCGCCTACCGCTTCAACATGCTTTTTTTTTTGTGCGTTTTTGATGCTTTTTTTTTTAAAGCCTTAATGAAGCTTGGCAGATGGTGTGCGTACATGTGTACATGCTGATATCTCATACCTGCAATTATTTCAAAACAAAGCATAGCTAAAGCTGAATTAACCACTTCCCGACCGCCTGCTGTACATATACTGCAGCAAGGTGGCTCTATTGGGCAAAATCACGTACCTGCAAGTGATTATCTCAATAGCCACTGGGGCGTTGCCGGAGCCGTGAATGCGCATCGATTGCCCACAAGGGGTGCCAATCAGCGGGCCCGGTGGATGCACTGTCCGCTGGCCACCCGCGATCGCTCCCCGCAGAGACAGAACGGTGGTCTGCCGATGTAAACAAATAGACCACCGTGCTGTCAGGAATGGACACTCTGATCCAGTGTTCCTGCTAATCAGGAACACTTATCAGAGTGTACATACACACACACACACACAGTTAAAAATATGCACTGGCAGGGAAGGGGTTAACACTGATCACTGTAATAATGTCACTGGTTCCCAAAAGAGTGTCAGCTAGGTGTCCAATCTGTCCACCGCAATGTCAGTCCCGAAAAAAATAAAAATAAATTTATAATAAAATCGCTGATTACCATTATAAGTAAAAAAATAAAAAATATCCCCCATTTTGTGCAAACCAATAAACACTTATTGGGATTTTTTTTTTTTAAACCAAAAATATGTAGCAGAATATATATGGGCCTAAATGGATGACGAAATTAGATTATATCCAATAATAAAAAAAAAAAAGAAGAAGTCAAATAGCAGAAAGTAAAAAATAGTTTATTTCAAAATTGTCGGTCTTTTTGTTTATAGCGCAAAAAATAAAACCTGCAGGAGGTGATCAAATACCACCAAAGAAAGCTACATTTGTGATTTGTGGGGGGGGGGGGGGGGGGGGGGGGGGGGGGGAGTACATGAATTTTATTTTTTTTGAGTACAATGTCGCATGACTGCGCAATTGTCATTTAAAGCAACGCACTGCCGTATTGAAAAAACAGCCTGGTCATGAAGGGGATAAAACCTTCCGGGGATGAAGTGGTTAAAGGCTCTCAAAAGCTGCAGGCACTTCAAGCAAGCTTTGCCATAGACTTCTATGGAGGCTTTGAAGCACCACTAAAGCGACATGCAGTATAATTTTTGAAGCAAAGCAAACGCAAGTTGTAAACAGAACTGTAAGCTAACCATTTTATTTAGTGACAGGGGCTTTGACTGGCGTCCAGAGAGCTTTAACAAAGCATATCCAAAGCCTTGTTTTGAAGCAAGTGTAAATCAGCCCCAACACATTTATCTGTTCGGTCCACTGCACTGTTTCCATGTGAAAGCAGTGTTGTCACCATAGTGCAGGCGTATGTAGGGTTAGACTACAGAACCCCCCCCCCCCCCCTCAAGTCCATAACAGAGGGAGAGTTCTAGTCCAGAGTGGAATGGACAAGGCTGATAACATTGTTGGATAGAATGGGGCAGTACGCACATGACATCACTGGTTTGCGGACATGATCTACAGGTAGTTTTTGCACTTCTAGAACAGATAAATATACCACGGAAGGTTTTTGTTATAACAGTCCAAAACGGAGTAAATCAAGGAAGTTTGTTGGTGGGGAATTAAATACACTTTAAAAAAGGACTGCTAAATATTAAAAAAAAAAAAAAAACAACAAGTCAATTTTGTCCACTTTTCACCCACCAGCATTTGCATACATGATCACAAGAAAAATTAGAAAAACAAAAGCAATGGACCACGAGGTCAGTGTATTTTAAGACTGAATATAAAAGGGGAAACAAACAAAATCACGGAAAAGTACTGTATTTTTCCACTAGGATTGATCAGGGCTATACCATCTTTGTCTCCAAAGCCACCTTTTAAAAAAAAAATAAAAACTGATAAGCGCAAAACGCTTTGATCTTTAAATCGGTATATAGTTTATACTGGACTAGCTTGGAACAGAAGTATGCATACCTCATACCTGAGTGGTCCCTGTGGAAGCTGAAAATCATCTTTACCACAGTGATATCAACACTCCTCTAGATCCAGGACCATGTGGCTGCAATTCTGCATCGAGACCACAGGGGGTCATTTGGCAATGTGGAGAACTTGACATCAGAACCCTACCTCTCCACCTTGTCCAATCAGAGAACGCCTTGTATACAAAGCATTCCGTCAGTGCCAAGCAAGCAACCCCCTGTGGATACTATGTAGAACAGAAGGGCAGCTCCTTGGCACTGGATCTATAACTGCCATTACTGTAGTAGTGGGAACTACTATAGTGATTTGCAGCATCGATGCGCAGGTAAATTAATCCAAGATGGCCTGTTGCAACTACGCAAAAATACATACTTATTTTTTTTAAACACACTATAAACCAAACACACACACCCCTTTACATTATCACATGTTTGTGCCCACCACATCTACAAACCCCATTTCCTTATTTGAGTATAGACATCATGTGTCTCAGTCTCAATACAGAATATAAAAAGGCAAATAAAATCTGTCAGCACACATAGGTTGTGTAGGTCTGACATAAAAGTGTACAGGGCACGCCGCTGACTCAAAAGCTAGGAAGCAAACTGGGAAAACTACCTGGAATTTGTAGCTGCCCTTCCCTAAATCCACCCAAACACCACGCTACAGTCCCTTCAATTTCCAAGCACACCCTCCCCCGACATTCTCATTTATTGTGAAGGCCTAATTAAGGCGCCCTCAACAGAAAGATTGAATGACTGTACAAAGTTCACCTACAGCAAGGAGATAATGTCCATGGTTCTTTTAACTCTCAATGTACCTCTGGTGACCTGCACTGCTGGGAAGATTTAGCAGCACAATATTAGGGCTCATTCAGAAAGGTGTCGATTCCCGTCCTCCATGCAGAGACGCTTTTTGCCAAGTCTGCACCCTCCTTTGTGCTGCATGTAGACAGCCCATAGAAGTGGGTGAAGATACAGCAGCTGCATCAACTTCTATTGGCTTGCCTGCATGCAGTTCAAAAGAAAGTGCAGACGCAGCAAAAAGCGGCTCTAAAAAAGGGGATGGGATTAAGTACCCCCTGAATAAGCCCTTATTGTGGAAGACTGTGTATACATGGTAAGATTATAGAACAGATTTCTCCATCCACCTAGAGGAATCCTCCCCCCCCCCCCCCCCCCCCCACTGGGACATTGATCAGGGAGTACACCGATAAGCAGCTGCATCCGCTGATCGTCAAGATTTTCCAAAATGTCACTTCGAAAGTTGGCCAGCAGGGACTGAGTTCTAGCCAGTCCCTGCTGACCAGCTTAAAGAAGAAGATCACCCTTTAAAAAATAAAATACATGTTTTTGCAGGGAAAGAACGAACAAAAAAAATAAAAATAAAATATGTGCATTATATTTTTTTTCTCAGCCTGCAAAGCATTACACCAGCCATCAGTGAATTGTGGCTGCAACATAAGACTCCCTGTAGACACTTCCTACAGCTTTCTGCCTATACCTCTGTATGGGCTGTTAGAAAGCTTTTAGGAAGTGTGCTCACCAGCACCCTCGCAGTTCTTTGGGAACTACAAACTGTCTGCCGCGGTGGAAGATGGTACTATAGTTTTCTCATTCACACAGTCCTGGGAATGAATGACATGGCAGTGCTGGCAGAGCCACGTTTTTAAAATTTTACAGCAGGTGCAGGGAAAGGATCCACTGCCCACTGTCACAAGGGGGAGGTGCCAAGTTACCCTGCTGGAGCATGTTACAGATTACACCCTAAATATGGGTGATCTCACTCCGATTCCTCCATCCACATGAATGGAAAAATACCAATGCCCGACTATTATCTTTTGATAGCTACTAGAACCAGCTTCCTGAACACCTGAACAGTGTCTGCAGCTGATTGATTGATTTTCAGCCTGGCTCCTTTGAAGGGAGTTGAGCTCAGACATACTTTGTAACTGTCCCCTAAACATGACTTCACAGACACACTAGGAGAGGATTATACAGACCTTGTCTGGCACAGGAGAGGATGCCATCTAATACAGGAGAGGATAATACTGAACTATGCAGGCGATCAACTAGAACAGTGTGCGTTGCTGTGTAAGGGTCCTTTTACATGGGTTCGTCCATTTGGCAGACTCTGCTTGCTCAGCGGGGGATCGATCTGCTGATCCCAGCTGAGCAGGCGGATGACAGGTCCATCGCCACTCAATGTGCAGGGATGGAACTGTCAGAGCCCCACTCTCCCCCATGGGGAGATCGGATGGAAAAACGGACCGCCTGTCTGTTTTCATCCGATCCCATCCGCCAGACGGATGGAAAATAGGGTCACCATCCGTCTGGATTTCATCGACAGGATCGGATAACAGCTGACATGTCACCACTCCATCGGAGTGACTGGAAGGTCCAATCAGGTAGGTCCACCTGAAAAACTGACAGGCAGACCCGATCGGAAAGCATGTGTGAAAGGGGTCTTACCTTGTGAAACCGGCCTCAGTGTCCCTGTGCCCCCCCCCCCCTCATGTGTGAAGGAGAGAAGAGATCAGAGCTTTGCAGGGCTGCCTCTTTTCTCCCCTTACTTAATCTTTACACAGCATTCAAGCAGCAGCCATTGGCTCTTGCTGCTGTCAGAGGAAGTGGGGAGCGGGCCTAAGTCCCGACACAGGCCAGGAGCGCAGGGACTACCTCTCCCCATATCCAGCGGTGAGCAATACCACTGCACAGAGCAGGTAAGTAGAACTTTTTTTTTTTTTTTTTAATGACAAACATAACACACCTGTTTGAGCTCAGAAAACAAACAAAACAATAAAATTGCTGCAATAAAGCAGTACCATCACTAAACGAATTGTAAGGTAAAGTGGTTGCAAAACCCTTACAGACCACTTTGACCTACAGGCAAGCCTAGATTAAGGCTTACCTGTAGGTCCAAGAAATACCTACACGGTTAACCGGTTCCCAACCGACTCCTGTACATATATGTGGGCAGAATGACAAGTTTGGGCAAAGTAACGTACCCGTACGTTACGTTGAATTCCCCGCGAGAGCTCCGTGACCATGGTCGCAGGTCCCGCGGACTCGATCGCCGCAGGGAAACCCGCTCAAGAACGGGGAGATACCGATGTAAACAGCATCTGCCCGTTCTGCCCAGTGATCGTCTGATCCGTCATTGGGAGCAGCGATCAGTGTGGTGTCCCACACAGCCACGCCCCCATACAGTTAGAAACACGCCCCTAGGAACACTTAACCCCTACACTGCTACCTAGTGGTTAACCCCTTCACTGCCAGTGACATTTTTACAGTAATCAATGCAATTTTATTAGTATCGATCACTGTATTAATGACAATGGTCCCAAAAATGTGTCAAAATTGTCCGATGTGTCCACCAAAATGTCGCAGTCATGATAAATTTTTTTTATAAAAATGCCATAAACCATCCCCTATTTTGTAGACGCTATAACTTTTGTACAATACAGGGGGTCCCCGACTTACGAACACCCGACCTACGAACAACCCCTACTTACGAACGGGGTGCTGCAGGGACCCTCCGCCATTTTCCGGTGGTTTTCGGCCGTTCTGCGCATGCGCGGCCATACGGAGCGTCGAAAAATGCCGGAAATGTCCGTAATTTGCCGCGCATGCGCAGAACGGCAACAGACGGAACATCGGAAATCTCCGTATTTGTCGGTCTGCGCATGCGCGCCGACTTACGAACATTTCCGAGTTCCGTACACGGGGCCAGTCCCTAACGAGTTCGTAACTCGGGGACCCCCCATACATACACATATATATTATATATATATATTTTTTTATTTTTTTTTTTTTTTTTTTTCGGGGCAAATTTATTATAGCAAAAAGTAAATAATGCGTTTTCTTCAAAATGTACGCTCTTTTTATTTATAGCGCAAAAAATTAAAACTGCAGGGAGGTGATCAAATACCACCAAAAGAAAGCTCTATTTGTGGGGAAAAAAAAACCTTAGTTAGACTTACCGGTGACGGTATTTCTACGAGCCTTTCAGGACAGCACCTTGGAGAGAGCGCAGCTCCGCCTTTACCCAGGAAACACTGCGTGACAACGCCCCTTTTTAAGATCAGCTGCTTCCACCATGCCTTCAGTTGTTATCGAGAAATCCTCCGACATGCTGGAAAATATAAGCAGACAGTTACCATGCCCTATAATTATACATTATACATCATAACCTAGGGAGGGAAGTAGGCTGCTGTCCTGAAAGGCTCGTAGAAATACCGTCACCGGTAAGTCTAACTAAGGTTTTCTCTCTTCGCCTTTCAGGACAGCACCTTGGAGAGGATAATCAAGAAACTTACTTCAGGGTGGGACCACTGCCTGCAAAACCTTTCTCCCGAAGGATTGGTCTGAGGCTGAGAGCAGATCCATGCGGCAATGCTTTATAAAAAGTTTGAGAAACTGGACCATATGGCAGCCTTACCAATTTGCTCAGGCGATGCTCCGGCCTTTTCTGTCCATGATGCCGCTACTGCTCTGGTCGAATGAGGCAAGATTCCTTCTGGAGGCTCCAAACCTAGAGAGGCGTATGCTCCTTTAATAACTTGCTTTAGCCATCTTCCAAGGATGTTTTTGGAAGCTTTACATCCCTTGTGAGAGCCCTTCATTAGAACAAAGGGTGAGGATGATTTTCTAAAGTCCCTTGTTATCTCCAGATACTTATGAAGATATCTCCTGACATCCAGGGTATGGAAGGCTTCTTCTCCTGGCCCTGACGGTGAGGGGCAAAATGTAGGGAGAATAAACTCCTGTGCCCGGTGAAAATGCAGGGCTCACCTTCGGTAGAAAGGCTGGATCTGTTTTTAGGACTACCCTATCTGGTAAGCATCTCATGAAGGGCTCCTTAATTGATAGAGCTTGTAACTCGCTGCCTCTACAGGCTGATGTTACTGCCACCAACAACACAGTTTTAAACGTTAAAAACTTAAGTGATGATCCTTCTATGGGTTCAAACGGAAGCTTTGTTAGCCCTTGAAGAACCAAAGATAAATCCCATTTGGAAAAAATAACCACAGATCTAGGCTTTACTTTAGCCATAGCTCTGAAAAAACGAATTATCAGGGGCTCCCTTACCAGGGTTCTTTCAAAAAACCTAATAAAGCCGCTACCTGCGTCTTGAGCGTACTAGCTACTAGGCCTTTCTCCAATCCTTCTTGAAGGAATTCTATAACTGAAATTGTACTAGACAAACTAAAGTCTTTTCTGGAACACCATGTATTATATACCTTCCAGACCTTAAAATAAATGTCTGTCACCTTCTTCCTACTTGCAAGAAGGATAGAGATGAGTTTTCCTTATAGGCCCTTTTGTCCTAGGATTTGTTCTTCAGAAACCAAGCTGCCGGGTTGAGAAACGTTGGATCTGGATGAAAAAACTTGCCCTGACTCAGTAGATCTGACCTGTTAGGTAACTTCCAAGGAGGTTTTACTGAGAGGTTCATTAGGGTTGCAAACCACGGTCTCTGTGGCCAATAAGGAGCTATCAGAATTAGTTCCGTGGATTCCAGTCTGAATTTGGCTAATACCCTTGGAATCAGTGAAAATGGGGAAAAAGCGTAGGACAGATAGAAATCCCATCTGTGGGCCAGAGCATCTATCCCCAGAGCTTGATCTGTTCTCTGGGGGGAGAAGAACACTGGTACTTTTGCATTTTCTTGTTTTGCCACCAGGTCCACCTGAGGACAACCCCACCTCTTGGCTATTGTCTCGAATAGATCCTGATTCAGAGACCACTCTGCTGCTCTTAATTTTTCTCCTGCTGAGGAGACCTGCCAAGGCGTTTTCCGTCCCTTTTAAGTGGAACTGCCGATAGGGAGGCCAAATTGTTCTCTGCCCATCTCAGTATTTGGCAGGTTAACTCCAACAAAGTTCTGCTTTTTGTGCCACCCTGTTTTGTTAGGTATAACACTGCAGTCATATTGTCCGACCAAATCTGGACATGCTGACTTGTTAGAAGTTCCTGGAAGGACAGAAGACTCAGATGAAATAGCCTTAAACTCTCTCCAGTTTGATGACCTACTCGCTTCTGGCTTGGACCAACCCCCCTGGAATAGTTTGTTCTTCCAGGAGGTCGCTTCCCCCCCCCCCTGCGCTGGCATCTGTAGTCAGCCTTTGGGTTACTGGGAAGGACCAGTGGAGACCTTTTGAGATGTTTCTCTGGTTCCTCCATCACCAGAGTCATCTTTTTGCTCTTACCCCTATGACGAACTTTTCCTCCAGAGATTCCTGGAAAGACCAATTTGTCAACATGTCCGCCTACAGCGGACGAGCATGCAGTCTGGCCCGCTGTACTGCGGGGATTGCTGCTGTCAGTAGACCCAGAGCCGACATGGCTTGCCATACTGAGAACCTTGAATTGGACTGAAGTGCCTTCAGAGCTGTTTCTATTCTTTCTTGGGGTAGACCCATCTTCTGATCCAGTGAGTCTATTTCGTACCCCAGAAACCTTACTCTTTGGGCAGGCTTTACGTTGGACTTCTGAATATTGAGAAGCCAACCCAAGCCTCTTATATGTGCTTGAGTCACTTGAAGATTGACTTCCACCTGACTTTTTGAGTCGGCGAAAAATAGCAGATCGCCCAAGTAGAGCACTATAGGGATCCCTTTCAGTTTCAGGGGTTCCAATGCTTCTGCCATCACTTTCGTGGATACTCTGGGTGAGAAGGAGAGACGGAATGGCAGGGCTCTGAACTGTAGATGCCAGATCTCCCCCTTTCCCAGATTGACTGCGATGCGCAGAAATTTCTGGGACTGGGGTGCTATTGGGATATGGAGCTATGCATCTCTCCAATCGATGAAGGCCATGTGACACCTGGGGGTCAGCAAGTTCTTCACCGAAAAAATCGTGTCCATCCTGAATTTTTTGTACTTTATGGACCGATTCAAGAGCTTTAAGTTGAGGATCAGGCAGAATTTTCCTGATGGTTTCTTGACCCAGAATATATGGGACTAAAACCCTTTACCTTCTTGCCCCTCTGGGACCTGAGAGATGACATTCTGTTGCATCAGCTCTTGAAGAAGGGACTTCATAGCCAGAGCCTTCTCCTGATCCCTCGGCAAGTTTGTTATGTAGAACCGATTTGGGGGGTCTTCTAAAACCTCTAGATGGTAACCCTGCTGGATTATCCCTAGAACAAATGGACTTCTTGTTGTTTCTTCCCAACTAAACCAGAAGTCCTGAAGCCTCCCGCCTACTGGGAGCTGGTCATTTCCTCTCTGAGGATTCCAATTTTCTTTGTTTGGTCCTTTTTCTGAGGAAAAGCTTCCTTTTTGTCTGCTGTCCTATCAAGTACAGCCTTCTAATTCTGGACCAAACAACAAATCCCCTGAAAAGGGAATTTCACACAGTTTCGCTTTAGAGGCTGAATCCCCTGACCAGGTTTAAAGCCAGAGGGCTCTCCTTGCGGAATTGACCATTGCTGATGACCTGGCAGACATTTTGATGGACTCTGCCTAGGCATCAGTCATAAATTTGACGGCTTTTAATAGAGTAGGGAAGGACTCTAATAATTCTTTCCTGGAGGTACCTGCCACCACCTGATTTTTGAGTTGGTTTGACCAGCATTCCAAATTTCTGGCCACCACTGTGGCTGCCATTGCAGGTTTCAGATTGGCTAAAGAAGAGTCCATGCTTTCTTCAGTAGCCCATCTGCTTTTTTGTCCATAGCGACTTTGAGAATTCCCCTATCCTCAAAGGCTAAGCCCGTCTTTCTGTACACTTGAGAGAAGGCAGTATCTATCCAAACACACTCCCCATTCTCCTCAAAAGGGAACCTCCTTTTAAGGGCTTTAGAGAAGAACTGTCCATTCTCTGTCCTTCCACTCCTTTAATGGAGTCTGTTAACACTTTGTGTACAGGAAAGACTATGCTTGACCTCCTCCAGCCCCTGGTACATTTTGTCATGTACTGACAGCTGAATTTTTTCTTCCTGGATCTCCAGTGTAGTATAAATTGCCTTGAGTAAATCATCAACTTCCTCAAGTGACGGTTTATATCTAGAAGCTTTGACTTCTTCATCCTCTTCCTCAACATCAGAATCAAACGTTGAGGGAGGAATACTTTCCCTTTCTTCCTCAGACTCACTTTCAACTTGCACAGAAGTGGACAGAGGGAGACTGGATTGAGAACTCTGTTCTTGGCTGGAACTCTGACCACGTTTTTTCACAAGGGAGCGTACTGTCCCTAGGGCCTCTGCTATTTCTTTTCTCACTGAAGACAGGAGTTCCTTGCACCCCTGTGAGGACTCCTCCTTCACTAAACCCGCAATGCAAGATCTGCACAGGGGTTTAGGCCAAGAGTCCCTTAAAGGATTTTTACATGAGGGGCATTTTCTTGAAGTTCTCTCTGACTTAGCAGTAGCTTTCTGACACGACAGAAATAAAAGAACCCGCAGGTCCTCTTTAACTGCAGCCACTAAAGAGTACAACAAATAAACCCCAACGCCAAACACCCTAAGTGCCCAGAGTCTCAATCCCTGCTGAACTGCTAATGGACCTTTACACCAAAGCAGACAGCTGCAGGTTCAACTTAATACATGAACAAAAAACACCCAGTGATGTAAAGGAAAGAGGTCCCTCTGTACCTCTCCTACCTGGGACTGGCCGGGAGCCTGGGCGCCTGCATCCGCCATAGCTGCTGAAGATTCGTCCTCCATTTCGATCGTAGCAGCCGCCGTCCGCGCGCTTTGAATGGCTTTCCGACCGTGCCAAACAAACGGAAGTCCCGGCCAGAGGACCTGCCCCTTCCTCCTGCGTTCCAGCAGCTGGAACCAATTGCTGCTACGCCCTGCCGGAGGCCTCCACCCACCGGAACTGGCGTCCCCCGCCGTCCGGGATTCGGCGCCGCCATGCTGAGGCCTGGCATGGAACGCTCGTTTCTGAGCACAACCGCGGCCCCCCGAACGCACGGGCGATCAACCTCCGGCAGTCCATTACTCCTGTGAGCCGACGAAGGAAGGGAACACCGGAACACCTAACCCATCGTTCGGGAAGGTGCTGGGCTGGTCTTTGCGAACGTAAGCATGAGGCACTGCCAAAACCCTCGTTTTTTCCTTAAAGAGAGCGCAGCACCCCTGGTTCCCCAGCAGTGTTCCACCATGGCGGAGGAAACACTAAAACTGAAGGCATGGTGGAAGCAGCTGATCTTAAAAAGGGGCGTTGTCACGCAGTGTTTCCTGGGTAAAGGCGGAGCTGCGCTCTCTCCAAGGTGCTGTCCTGAAAGGCGAAGAGAGAAAATGCCAATTTTGTTTGGGAGCCATGTCGCACAACCGCGCAATTGTCAGTTAAAGCGACGCAGTGCCGAAGCGCAAAAAACGCTCTGCTCAGGAAGGGGGTAAATCCTTTTGGGGCTGAAGTGGTTAAGGAGATATTTTACAAAAAAAGGGCACGGCTGTCTACGGCGCATGTGCACTGTAGACAATGGCGTGGGCGCGCCGCAAGTGAAGGCGAACATGCTGTCACCGACGACTCCCGTGCCGTAGTGACGTCATCGCGGCTCCGGCCAATCACAGCACCAGAGCTGTGAGACCTGGTAGTCACTCCGGTATACATGGCATCGGCGGAGATGAAGAACGAGGACCGCTTCGGGGGCTTGGATCTCAGGTAAGTTATTCATATGCATGCTAGCTCATTATGCCTTTGCCTTGCAGGGTTTATTTTCATCGGGGTTAACGTCCTCTTTAAAGTAGCAGTCCACCCCAAAGCTAAAATACCTGCATCTACAGACATCCACCATCTAACACTAACCTATCTAACCCTGTAAAGAAGAAATCAGTATAAAATACCTTTTCTGAAGCCTATCCAACCCGATCCCACGCTAAGCTGTCATCTGCAGCTTCGCTGTGGAGGTGGGTGCAGAGGACACCTGCGACAGCAGAAGCCCCATAGTAAGTATATGGGTGACGTTACTTCGCATTCATTTCACAGCCATTGCTGGCTGTGTCCTCTGCAGAGCTTCCACCGCTGGAGATCAGATCGGCTTCAGAAAAGGTATGCATACTGATTTTTTCCTTTACAGAGCTAGATAGGTTAGTGTTAGATCGTGGATGTCTGTAGATGGAGGGATTTTAGTTGTAAGGTGGACTTGCACGTTAAAGTAGTCACTGCATGGAAAATGCAGAAACCAACACTTCCAGGAGTGTCATACTCCTGTGTCCCCCATAAGGACCACTAAGTCTTTACAGGACACTAAGTGACTTTCCCATTCACACTTGTCCGTTCTCGTTTGCTGTGTTGGAGTATATTATTTTTTCCCCATGCATCTTGAGCTCAGTTGCCGGGACAGGAGAAAGAACACAGTGCTTGTGCAGGGCTCTGAACAAGGATGGTACAAGCAACAGCTGGCTTATTCTGGCAACAGGACATAGCTATGCAGAATATGAGAAAATGACAGTAATTCTTCATGATGGCAATATAAAAAAAAAAAAAAAAAAAAAAAAACACTTTCATCAGATAACACGACTCCTTCATTCCCTACCTGACTGGCAATGAGACAAGCAGAACATGTCTTCCATTGACTTGATACCATCTGGGCAGGAAGTGGAGGGGATGTTTGATCCCATTGCATATTACAGGCGAAGAGCTTGTTCAGCGTTGCTCTTCACATGCATCTATTTTTGCACAATGAAGAAGTGTTTGTACTTAACCAATAAATGTTGGGGGTCCAACATTTGTTTTTTCCTCACAGGGGCCCTTTGCTGAATAAGTAGTGTCAATATTCCCAATGCACACATTCCTGGAATGGGCTTAATAACAGGGGCTGCAACAGCCAGCTAGAGACTGGAAACATCACCGATCAATGTACATATTTACCAGCACACCACGGATCTTCAAAAAACACCCAAAAGGTTTTATTGAAGAATGATCACAGTGCATAAAGTGCAACATTTCATAGCAACACAAGACCCCTGAGCATGATCACATCAAAGGGGGTTTGAAACATTGCACTTTGTGCACTGGGATGTGATATTTCTTTCATGAAACCCTCGGATGGTATTTACAGATCTCTGGTGTGCTGATCTTTGCTGAATAAGTCCACCATTGCACAGCATCTACTACCCTTTGTATTCCAGTAAAGCTGCATTCACACCTGAGCGTTTTGTCGCCCTAAGCCGCCCTACGCCTGAAGCTACAAAACGCTCGAGGGGAAAAAATACATTATTCTCTATGGAGATGGTTCACATCTCCACTCCATGTCGCCTGAAGCCGAACGCCTGAAGCTCAAACAAGTTCCGGACCCTTTTTTGTCGCGCGAATCGGGCAGATTTGGCCGTTTGTATCCACATAGAAACTAATGGAAACGCTCGATTCAAGCGACTAGCGTGACAACGAGCGTTTCTACGGGCGTTTTGTCACTGCAACTGCTCCCAGGAAGCAGTTGAACAAAATCTAAAAACATAGCAACAAATGATGAGTGATGATCATTTTTCCTATTGGCTATCAAGAAAAACGCCGAAGTTGAAAAACGCCTGACAACGCCGTATGCAAAAACGACCGTATTCGCGCGACAAAACGCCGGTAAAAACGCTCGTTCCGCTACGCTCAGGTGTGAATGCGGCCTTAGTCTAAAAGCACCCATCCACTTACAAGTGGGACTAGAAGGTTCCAATTCCACGTAAACAATAGCAGGATTCTACCTCAAGCTGGTTCCAGAGTCATGTAACTGCAAACGTTCAAGCCCACCAACCATAATGTACCAAATCTCCTGGATGTTTACCTCATTTGTATACAGGTAGCCAGACATCACAGGCAATGTAGGACCAGCAGCCCTGCATTGTACACAATGATGGAGTGGGACCACCCACTTCCTGGAAGCATTGAATGGCATAGAAGAGCACCAGCTTTCCCAAGATTAGAAAGCATTTAAAAGTAGAATTCTAGCGGAAAACAAAATAAAAATTAACAGTTCATAAAAAGAGAAGATAACAAAACTATCTTTTATAGAGATGTTTAACCTCAATTTAGGTTTTCCGGCAGTACTATTTCTGCCACTAGATGTCCTCAGTCTGAGGGCCAGCATCACTCGACCGTCTATCCTCTGGATAGTAAAAAGGAGAAAAAGATGAATTTTAGGTAGATAATCTGTGCTGCGCCGCCCCATCATGGGGGTGTATAGCGCAGGAGAGCCGCTTCCGCCACTTGGTTGATTAGAGCGCCGGGAACATCACAGATTTAATTTCAATAGCTGTGTGTTCCCAGCCACATACAGCACCCCCCCCCCCCCACGCCTGGGGAACTTTGGCGGGTGATCTGTCTATCAAAGTGCCTAGACAAAGAGGAGTGGCTGTATGCAACGGCGCACGGCGGGGAACACAGCTATTGAAATTAAAGCTGTAATGTTCCCAGCGCTCTAATTAACCAGGCGGCGAAGGCAGCTCTCCTCCCTTCACAGGCTGGCTCTCGTCTTCACATGTGGGGACTGTCTGGCTGCATCTGACAGGCACTGGTGAGGCTGCACTTATCTCTTGTATCATGTCCCCAGTCTCTGACCACACACACACACACACACTTTTTTTTTTTTTTTAAATAAGTTACGGTATCAGCACCAAACAAAAAGAAAACCACATACACACATACTAAAAAGATTTCCAAAGTAAATTTTAAAATTGCACTGGAAGTGGGGATACAGGAGGTACAGTCCAATGCTGGAGCATGGGAACACAAATTTTCCCAACAAGCCTGTTTGAGAAGTCAATCATAAGGCTACTTTCACGCTTTGAAGGAGCTAAAGTGCTAAAAATAACAACGCCTGCAAAGCGCCCTGAAAAAGCCACTCAATTCACTCCAATGTGAAAACTCTGAGGGCTTTCACACTGGAGCGGTGCGCTTGCAGGGTGGTCAAAAAAGACCTGCAAGCCGCATCTTTGGAGCGCCGTATTCACTGCTCCTAAAGCGCCCCATCACACTGAAAACAATGGGGCAGTGCAGCAAATACGCCCGCAAAGTGCCGCTGCTTGTTGGTGGTTTTATCCCTCTTTTTGGCAGCTGGCAGGGGTAAAAAAACGCCCCGCTAGCAACTAAATCGACGGTAAAGCGGCGCTAAATATAGCGCCGCTTTACCGCCAGCACCCGCCTCAGTGTGAAAGCTCTCCATCCAATCTGACAGAGCTTGAGATATTTTGCAAAGAAGAATGTGCAAAAATGTCACTCTCTAGATGTGCAAAGTTGGTAGAGCCATCCCCAAAAAAGACTTGCAGCTGTAATTGCAGGGAAAGGTGGTTCTACAAAGTATTGACTCCATTTATCATTTTCCTTCCACTTTACAATTTTGTGTCACTTTGTGTAGGTCTATCACATAATTAAAAACCCAATAAAATACATTTACGTTTTTTTTTTTATAACATGACAAAATGTGGAAAATTAAAAAGGGGCACGAATACTTTTTAAAAGGCACTATATATGAGGTGATTGCCTCTGTCATAATAGTGAGACTGGTCTTCATTTTTGTAACCTTATTACCAATATGACAGCAGTATCTAGAAACTGACTGGTTGCTATGGGTTACTGCACTATGCATGACAAGTGCTCTTTAATTGTCCTTACTGCATCAAATTCTCAGTGGAATAATTTGCATACAACATCACAATGGTTTGAATTCTTCTCTGATGTATACACTACACCCAATGTTTCCACAAACCCTGTATAAACGACGAGTATAAACAATGGCAAGGCCCTTCTAGATACAGTGCTCATAACAGAGGGCAAAGAGACACTTGTGGATATGGTAAGCCGCTACTCCATTTTTTCATCAGAGGTTTTTCCAGGTCTATAGCAAAATTCAGTACACAAATAATATCAGCTGCTCTTTACCCACAGTAACTTTTCCATTACCAAGGATGAATTCACATGATTTTGTGGCAGTAAATTGTTTAAACCCAATGCACGTTAAGGCCCCTTTCACACGAGGCGGACTCCGCTTGCACGGAGCCCACCTCTGTCCGCCGGCTCAGCGGGAGATCTCTCCGTTGATCTCCGCTGAACCGGCGGATGACAAGTCCCTCTCTGCTCACTGAGCGGGGAGGGGCTTGCAAGCGCCGCTGGTCTCTATGGAGAGATCGGATGAAAACGGACAGCGACGGATCTGGATGTAGAGCCATATGTCTGCTTTTGGCGGATCGGATGTCAGCGGACATGTCTCCGCTGACATCCGACGCTCCATAGACTGACATGGAGCGGCCGTTCAGATCCGCCGTCAAAACTGATAGGCGGATTTGAACGGTCCAATCATGTGAAAGGGGCCAAAAGCAGAACAATACTTACCTCCACTTCAGGGAAGCGGTACCTACAAGCCCCTTTGCTGGCCATTGACCTCCTCAGCTGGTTATCTTCCAGGTTCTGATCTTCAACCAAGATGCATGTGCACAGCTCAGTGTACTTTACAAATAGGCAGGTGAGAATATTTATATACAAAAAAAATAAATAAAAAACTACTTGTTTCACTTTTTTTTTTTTAAAGCGTATTCATTTCCTGCAGTCAAATGAGAAAGAACACCACTATATAGGTTTGTTGTGTTTTCCCCATTTACACAGCGTGCCTATTTTTTTTTTTTTTTATTAGGGCTGTTACTGATTAAAATTTTCGTGTTCGATTAATCATTTTTCTTTTTAATTGATTAATCTCGATTATTTATAAACGCACATACAGATCCAACTACTTTTAGCTGATCTCCTTGCATTGCAACTCTGCATTAGACAGTGGTAAATGTGGTATACACTACATACAGTCACCCGACACTACTTAGTTTCCACAATCCATGACTTAACTTCACAGTTCACACAAATACTTTTTAAATTCAAACTGTAGCACTGACTTGAGTAATTTTTTATTTCCACAGTAGCGCGACAATCCCTCCGGTCTAACTAATCACTCTCACCTTACGGCATGGACCCCTGTGCAAACAGGTGGTCATGCAAGAGGTTATCAAAAGGGTTAACACGGACCATAAACTTCTCTCACGTCTCAGCAAGGACACCAGGTCAGGGGTAGATAGAAAAGATCTAAGTGCTCACCACTTAAGTATAAGATTTCATTTTTGTGTTTAAACACAAACTACTCACATAAAGATGATAAAAACACAGCATGTAAAGCCAACAATCGTGTTAGTTCCGTAGTGCAGCAGAGGGTGACGTCATGCGTAGCTCCTCCACCGTACGCGTTATGTTCAATCAGAACTTCAACGTCACCGGAGTCCGGTGATGTTGATGTCCATGACGTCACCGGATCTCCGAAAGAACTCCCTGAATACCCGGATACCGGCGGAGGAGAGGCGAGTGCCGATCAAAAGAATTAATCGAGGAATTAATCTTTAATTTCCATAGCCCTATTTTTTATACATTTCTTACCTTTTAGAGGTTTCCCAACAGGAGGCGTCATGGCTAACCGCAAGGTTTTTCAATCAATCAATGTTAGGCTACTTTCACATTGGGGCGCTATATTTAGCGGCGCTTTTAGGCCGCTAGCGGGGCAGTTTTAACCCTGCTAGAGGGCGAAAAATGGTTAAAACCGGCCACAAATCGCCACTTTTTAGGCGGGTTTGGAGCGCTGCCCCATTGTTTTCAATGGGAAGGGGCGCTTTAGGAGCGGTAAATACACTGCTCCTTCAGCGCTCTAAAGATGCGGCTTGCAGGACTTTTTTTGACCGCCCTGCAAGCGCCGGGCTTTCACATTGGAGTGCATTGAGCGGCTCTTTCAGGGCGCTTTGCAGGTGCTATTTTTAGCACTTTAGCGCCTGCAAAGAGCCTCAGTGTGAAAGGGGCTTTAGAGTGAGTCTGCACCAAGTCTGTCCTCATTAACATGCAATGTATGAAGCCCAGCCTCTACACTTTTAAACCTTTGTTAGGACAGACAGTGTTCAAATCTAGTTAGAATTTATGAATAAGATCTGCATGCACAGTGCAGACAGGGTTAATTATGACAAATACAACTGCCCTATCTCATTAAACAAAGAACTAGAATTATTTGTTTTCTACAAAAGGCAAGCTGCAATAATTAAGATATAATTTTTTAAGTTATGCTATGTGAATAGGGACATGTAACAAACAAAGTAGGCGTTATCCCAATTTAACTGCAAAAGTGGAAATACACTTTAACCACTCGAGTTCCCAGCACCATTTTAATGCAGCACTAGGATAGTGGCCATTTGCCCAGTGATGGGGGTAGGTAGCTTCCGTGGATCGTGGCAAGGGTAGATGCTAGAACCACCGGCTGCATTGCAAAGTCCATTTCCAAAGGAGCGCTTTGTGAAAGTAAAACGCAGCGTGTCCATGCTGCGTTTATATTGGGAGTGTGATGACATCACCAGTAGCATCACTGCACACCCATTCACTATGATGGGCTGGGCAGAGCGGTCATAGCTCTACCCAGCCTTACACACAGCAGCCAAACACTGTTATAGTGATCCAACGCTGGCTGCTTGCAGCCAATAGATGACCAACAGCAGTAATCTACTGCTGCAAATTTACTTGCGGGGGGTCTGGATCAAATCTCCACTAAGTAAATAAAGCATGGTTTGTGGTGGTTTTTTTTGTAGAGGGTTATTTATTGTCACAATTAAAGGATGCCCCGATAAAAAAAATATAAAATAATATAAAACAGTAGGGATTATCTGCTTTTTTTGTAATATAAAAAGGTCTCATTTTAGTTTTTTTAACCCCATTATGTTACTAAACGTCTTAGACCTGGTTTACATCTATGTGTTTTTTGCAGAAACACACTACAGTTCATTTAACATGGTTTCCTATGGGACACGTTCATATCAATGCTTTTTTCAGCTGCTGCGTATTTGGAAAGGGTCAGGGACTTTTTTTTTTTTTTTTTTTTTTTTTTTTTTTTTTTAAGCAAAACTGTGCTTTTTTTTGGTTCAATATACTTCAATGGAGAAGATGCAGAAAAGCATGTAATACGTTTTTGCAGCAATTTGTGTTTTTTTTAATTTGCCCAACTACAAATTGGCCAAAAAAAAAAAAACAGTATGTCTCTTCTAATAGTATGTACAGTATATCTCCTCTAATAGAGTATATACAGTATATCGCTTCTGTCTGTTATTCTCAGAGTGGATTCGATATTTTGCTCCCTAACCATGGTTGGTTGTTTATATTTACCACTGCATAGAGATACAGTATTTAAGAATAGATTGCCTTTTTTTTTTTAACTTTACATATTAACTAAATTATACACCACACTTTTTTTTTTAAGGTTATTAACCGAAACAATAATCGGCCAACTAATCGATTATGAAAATAATCGTTAGTTGCAGCCCTAGCTGATACCAATTACCACTTCCTATTGCAATTGTTTGGTTTACCTCAGCTGCCAGCAATAGTACAAAGCATTGAAAAGTTATTTATAAAATTTTTTCTTTTTTTTGTTGTTTTTATTTTGCGCTTGTGAAAAGTGTAAATATATGTTAAAAGGTGTAATAAAATATGTTTTAAATATTTTATAAAATAGCGGCTGCCCTGCTCCTTAAAAACTGATAATTGTCGGCTTTTTTTTTTACAATTCATATCCAGGGACTTTCCAGTGACTTCACCTGGGAGTGAAGGGACGGGAACTTCTCCTGCGGAAGCACTTTAGCCTTTACACCTGTGAAGTACAATTAAGAAAAACAGTGCACGGTACTTTTGCACGGTACTTTTTTCATCACAGCAGACTACAGTGCAAAGTACTACTGCATCTCAAAGTCACTGCAGTGACTAGAACAGTATTGAACTGTCACTCACCAGGACTGGCATGTTGGTATGGTCTTCCTGGGCATGCCAGCAGCCATGAGATCAGCACAGCTCTCTGGTGTAAATGAGCCCTAAAGAGCCATTAAAAATGTTGTGTGTAAAATACTCTACATTAGGTCACATTTTTCATTTATTTTATTATATCTACAACTTACTGATTTTGCTGATGTATGGGTTTAATAGTTTATCAGGTGCTTCTCCGAGGTAAAAAAAAGGGTTCACAAGGGGTCTCGTAAGGCCCCTTTCACACGGACGCAGTCAGTTTAGGCACGTCAAAAACGTATCAGTTCTTATCCGTTGTCTCATCCGTTTTCATCCGTCGTCCGTTCCGTTAACATCCATAAATGTACACGTTTACGTCTGTTTTTTCATCCGTTTTTGTATACGTTTTGTTCCGTTTATATGTGTGCCTGTGCCTTTAAGAGGTTGCGTTCACAGATAAAACACAATTTATTTATTTTTCTTGCCAACGGATCTTAACGGATCGGACGTTGACGGACAATGTCCGTCAACGTCAGTTAATATCCGTTTTGACGGATCTGGACGTAGCCTTGTACGTTAAAAAAAAAAAAACGGATGAAAACGGAAGTGGAGGTTAACTGATGGTGACAGATGTTCATCCGTCTGCCCATAGGAATGCATTGTCGTCCGTCGACGGATGGAAGAAAAGCGGATAGACGGTCCATCCGTGTGAAAGGGGCCTAAGTCACTTCATGGCAGATTCTCTGGGTGATATTTTCTGTTACCAATAAAAAAATATAACACCCATATAGTGTGAGCTTGATGGCTCCAGATATATTCAAAGTGCATTGAAGCAGAATGCTTGCAGGCCAGTGGAGACCAATTACCGGTCATAAACAAGTGCACAATAATCAATCACTACATTATAGGACACAACAGAGCAAATTATGTTATTTGGATAATGGGGAAAACGATTAAAAGCATTAGAAACATTCTGAAAATACATGGCACAAGATAGCTGCCAAAGACTTTGTTGGTAATAAGAAAAAGTGGGCTCCACATGCATGCATTGGAAAACAAAAAACTCAACAGCTCAAAATCCAATAAAGAGAAAGTGGGAATAGAGAGAAAAGTTAGGCCCCTTTCACACGGGGCGGATCCGTATTGATCCGCCCCGTGAAGATCCGCTGCTCAGCGGGGGATCGCTCAGCTGATCCCGTGGATGACAGGGCGGTCCCTGCACACTGTGCAGGGACCGCCCTGTCAGATCTCCGCTCTCCCCTATGGGGGATCGGATGAACACAGACCGTCTGTCCGTGTTCATCCAATCCACTCTGCAGACAAAAATAGGGTTTTCCTCCGTCTGCAGAATTGGACCATAGCGGAGGCGGACGATATCGGGTGTCAGCGGATGCTCATCCGCTGACACCCGCTATCCCATAGACATGCATGTATGTCCGTATTTCATCCGAAAATGGATGGATGAAATACGGACATACGGTCAGCATGTGTGAAAGGGGCCCAAGATGGTAAGGCACAGACAAGGGGAGAAGGGAAGAAGAGTCAGACAGACAAGACAAAGCTGACCAGACACTAGAAGGATTTTCTACAAAAACTTGAAGCAAAATTTGTTTAATCTTATGAATTGTTGGGGGGTTGATATTTTTTTTTTTTTTTTTTTTTTTTTTTTTTTTTTTTTTTGTTATGATTAATGTGATATCCATTAAAACAAGAAATCAACACATAAGTGACAAGCCATAACTTCCCATTTGGATTCAATCAAACCAAGGGGGCCCATACAACGTCAATAAACGGTTGATTTAATTCCCTCTTATATACTGCATTTACCATATATGGGGGAAGTGGATTCTGATTAATATACAATGAAAAAAGTTATTGATCTCATTACTGCTTAAACCTGGTTAGGGTTTTGCTTTGTTCGTTGGCACTGAGATACTTTGTCCATGAATACAATCATAGTTTGATTGGTAGGATCATGAAATTACATAATTGGAACAGAGATAAAATTGATAACAAGTTGCTACTGTATCTTAAAGAATAGCATGTTACACCTGTATTTACAGTGTAACATGTTCCAGCACCCCCCCCCCCCCCCCCCCAAGACAACAGGCATGGAAAACTGAAATTGGAGCAGCTGTGTGGGCATCCACCTCTACAGCCGTGCTACTCATTTACAGAGAGCTGTGAATAAAGAAACCACAAGTCCAGTCTTCCGCCACATCAGATGGATGTGTCTCAATGGACTTGATTTACTAAAGGCAAATGCATTGGGGAAAATTATTTTTTGATCCCTGCAGATTTTGTAAGTATGCCCACTTACAAAGAAATGAAGGAAGGGTCTAAAAAAAAAAAATCATATAATTACCAAAACTATTGGCACACCTGCCTTTACACGAACTTTAATGGCGTCTTAGTCCATAGGGTTCAATATTGAGTTGGCCCACCCTTTGCAGCTATAACAGCTTCAACTCTTCTGGGAAGGCTGCCCACAAGGTTTAGGAGGGTGTCTATGGGAATGTTTGACCATTCTTCCAGAAGCGCATTTGTGAGGTCAGGCACTGATGTGGACGAGAAGGCCAGGCTCGTAGTCTCCACTCTAATTCATCCCAAAGGCGTTCTATCAGGTTGAGGTCAGGACTCTGTGCAGGCCAATCAAGTTCCTCCACCCCAAAACTTGCTCATCCATGTCTTTATGTACCTTGTTTGTGCACTGGTCCAAATCATTTGGTGGAGGGTTGTTCTCGGCCCCTTAGTTCCAGTGAAGGGAACCCTTATGCCGCGTACACATGACTGGACTTTCCGTCAGAAAAAACTCAGACGGAGTTCCGCTGAAACGGACTTGCCTACATACGATCACACCAAAGTCCGTTCTTTTAGAACACGATGACATACAAGGGGACTAGAAAAAGGAAGTTCAATAGCCAGAAGCCAGTAGCTGCCCTTGCGTCGTATTTGGTCCGTCGGACTGGCATACAGATGAACGGAATTGATTCTGTCTGAAAGATTTAAAACATGTTCTATTTCTAGGTCCTTCAGACTTTTTGAAAAATCCGCTGAAGCCCACACACGATCGGAATATCCGATGAAATGATTCCGTCTGACGGAAAGTCCGGTTGTGTTTTACGCGGCATCAAAGCATCAGCATACCAAGATATTTTGGACAATTTTTATGCTCCCAACTTTGTGGTAACAGTTTGGGGATGGCCCCTTCCTGTTCCTCTGTGTGCTCCATATCAAATGGGTTATCCGCTATAGATAGATTTCTTTTCAGATCAATCATTTATCAAAGTGCACTTCGCCACCAGAACTCAGGAGATGAGCCAGATGTCACACAGGAGGAGTATACAGCTCACACAGTGTAATGTAGTATACAGACCGAGTATATGGAGGCCAGTCAGTAGCCATCTCTCTCACAGT
The DNA here is from genome assembly GCA_028564925.1 of Lithobates sylvaticus. NCBI lineage: Eukaryota > Metazoa > Chordata > Amphibia > Anura > Ranidae > Lithobates > Lithobates sylvaticus. The sequence continues at coordinate 64,000,040 of CM053037.1, read as the reverse complement.
GTAATGTAGTATAAAGGAGCAGATATACAGTAATATACAGGGTAATGTAGTAGTGGAGTATATGGAGGTTAGTGAGTATCTATCTCACACATAGTATAATTTAGTATACAGGAGTGGTAGTTATAATGTAGTATACAGGAGGAGTGGTGGATGTAATTTAGTATACAGGCTGAGTATATGGAGGTCAGTAATATACAAGGTAATGTAATAGTGGAGTATATAGAGGTCATTGAGTATCCATCCAACACATAGTGTAATGTAGTATACAGAAGGAGTGGCGGTTGTAATATAGTGTACAGTATAGTGTAGTATACAGGAGGAGTGGTGATAGTAGTATACAGTATAGTGTAGCATACAGGAGTGGTGGAAGTAGTATACAGTATAGTATACAGGAGGAGTGTTCGTATACAGTACAGTGTAGCATACAGGAGGAATGGTGGAAGTAGTATAGTATACAGGAGTGGTGGAAGTATATAGTGTAGTATACAGGAGGAGTGGTGGAAGCATATAGAAGGAGTGGTGGAAGTGGTATACAGTTTAGTATACAGGAGTGGTGGAAGTATATAGTGTAGTATACAGGGTTCCTAATGTAGTATACAGAAGTGGTGGAAGTAGTATACAGGGTTTCTAAATGGAGGAGAGTCAGTATGTCTCTCCCATACAGAGTGAACTTAGGCCCCGCCCCCGGGTACACACCTGTTGTGTGAGGGAGAGCCGTGTGCCGTGTTGGCCGGATTACAGCCGGGCTCCGTCCACCTCACACCTCTCCCATCACCCCGGAGCCCCGTACACCGACCCCCAGCGGGCACTCACCGCTCTGCAGCCTGCTATCACTGCCCTGCATTCCCAATCACCGGGCCACCCATACCCACACAGCCGTCACATCACCGTCAGCCACACACCCCTCACCTGTCCTGTGTCTCCCCGATCCGTGTCCCGCGGGAGTCGCCTGGGCCGCAGCCGCTTCCTGGTTCTCTCAGCCAGGGGCCGGCTTATTACATATTCATAACTCCCTCATGCTGGGCAGCCAATACAAAAGGGGGCCTGTAGCTCTAAGACCACGCCCTGGATGGCTGGATGACGTTCAGAGTCCGTAGGCCCGCCCCTCAGCTCATGAATAATGTGTGATGAGAAGCGCTGCTTTGATTCCTCCGCGCACCTGGCTCACCTGTGTACAACACTGGGTGGACCCGCCCGTAACACTCCGCCGTGCAGAAAAGTAAACCCGGGGTGGGCCTCATAGTAGACGGGACAGGGGACATCGTTCACAGGGGAGCACTACAGTGGAAGTCTTCCTTATCTTATGGGGGGCAAGGCTCGGGGGTGTCTGCATTCCTTTACTGTTCTCCTGGCTGGATCACAACTACTTTTCTATACAATGTCAGTGCAATGTATGATAATGGAGGAGAAATGTCCAAGCACACCATGTCACCTTCCAGGAGTACCCCTATCACCCCCCACTATACACCCAGGCAGGGCAGCCAGCAGACATTTTTGGGCCCCTTACACAGCTTTAGACCTGCCCCCTTCCCAGCCTGACCACCAACATTCCCCAGGGCTTGCCCACAGGCCACCCTACTGAATCTGCACACTGATCACCTCACCTGTACTCACTCAGCCCCCCCCCCTCAATCCTGTATAAATGTCAGCCCCCCTCACACCTGTATATATGTCAGCCCCCCCCTCACACCTGTATATATGTCAGCCCCCCTCACACCTGTATATATGTCAGCCCCCCTCACACCTGTATATATGTCAGCCCCCCTCAATCCTGTATATATGTCAGCCCCCCTCACACCTGTATATATGTCAGCCCCCCTCACACCTGTATATATGTCAGCCCCCCTCACACCCTGTATATATGTCAGCCCCCCTCACACCTGTATATATGTCAGCCCCCCCTCACACCTGTATATATGTCATCCCCCTCACACCTGTATATATGTCAGCCCCACCAAACCTGTATATATGTCAGCCCCCCTCACACCTGTATATATGTATATACTAGCCCCCCCTCATACCTGTATATATGTCAGCCCCCCATACACACACACATGTATATATGTCAGCCCCCTCACACCTGTATTTTTGTCAGCCCCCTCACACCTGTATATTTGTCACCTCCCTCACATCTGTATATATGTCAGCCCCCTCACACTTGTATATATGTCAGCCCCCTCACACTTGTATATATGTCAGCCCCCCTCACACCTGTATATATGTCAGCCCCCCTCACACCTGTATATATGTCAGCCCCGCCACACCTGTATATATGTCAGCCCCTCCATACACAAACACACACTCCTGTATATATGTCAGCCCCACCAAACCTATATATTTGTCAGCCCCCCTCACACCTGTATATATTTCGCCCCCCCATACACACCTGTATATATGTCAGCCCCCCATACACACACCTGTATACATGTCAGCCCCCCCCCCATACACACCTGTATACATGTCAGCCCCCCCCATACACACCTGTATATATGTCAGCCCCCATACACACACACCTGTATATATGGCAGCCCCACCACACACCTGTATATATGTCAGCCCCCCATACACACATGTATATATGTCAGCCCCCCCCCCCATACACACACACACACACACCTGTATACATGTCTGCCCCCCATACACACCTGTATATATGTCAGCCAGCCCCCCCATACGAACACAACCACCTGTATATATGTCAGCCCCCTCATACACACACACCTGTATACATGTCAGCACCCCCATACACACACACCTGTATATATGTCAGCCCCCCACCCACCCACCATACACACACACACACACACCTGTATATATGTCAGCCCCCCCCCATACACACCTGTATATATGTCAGCCCCCCATACACACACACACACACACACACACACCTGTATATATGGCAGCCCCCCCCCCCACACACACACCTGTATATATGTCAGCCTCCCTTACACACCTGTATATATATCAGCCCCCCATACACACACACCTGTATACATGTCAGCCCCCCCATACACACCTCTATATATGTCAGCCCGCCCCCCCATACAAACACACCCACCTGTATATATGTCAGCCCCCCCATACACACACATCTGTATACATGTCAGCCCCCCGTACACACCTGTATATATGTCAGCCCCCCCATACACACACACACACACCTGTATATATGTCAGTCCCCATGCACACACCTGTATACATGTCAGCCCCCCACACACACACACCTGTATATATGTCAGCCCCCCCATACACACCTGTATATATGTCAGCCCCCCTATATACACACACACACACCTGTATACATGTCAGCCCCCCCATACACACCTGTATATATATCAGCCCCCCATACACATACACGCCTGTATATATGTCAGCCCCCATACACACCTGTATATAAGTCAGCCCCCCCCCATACACACACCTGTATATATGGCAGCCCCCCCATACACACCTGAATATAAGTCAGCCCCCCCATACACACACCTGTATATATGGCAGCCCCCCCATACACACCTGAATATAAGTCAGCCCCCCCATACACACACCTGTATATATGGCAGCCCCCCTCACACACACACCTGTATACATGTCAGCCCCCCCCCCCCATACACACACACCTGTATATATGTCAACCCCCACACACACCTGTATATATGTCAGCCCCCCCATACACACCTGTATATATGCAACCCCCCCATGCAGACTCACACCTGTATATATGGCAGCCCCTCTCCCCATACACACACACACCTGTATGTACGTCAGCCCCCCCATACACACACACACACACCTGTATATATGTCAGCCCCCCATACACACACACACACACACACCTGTATATATGGCAGCCCTCCCCCCCCACACACACACCTGTATATATGTCAGCCCCCCCATACACACACACCTGTATATATGTCAGCCCCCCATACACACACACACACCTGAGACCGGTGGAGCGACCCCAGGATCAGCTCAGCGGACCAGGTAAGTAGGCAGACTGGATCAGCAAAGCAGACTGGATCAGCAAAGCAGACTGGATCAGCAAAGCAGACTGGATCAGCACAGCAGACTGGATCAGCAAAGCAGACTGGACAGCACAGCAGACTGGATCAGCAAAGCAGACTGGATCAGCACGGCAGACTGGATCAGCACGGCAGACTGGATCAGCAAAGCAGACTGGATCAGCACAGCAGACTGGTTCAGCACAGCAGACTGGTTCAGCACAGCAGACTGGATCAGCACAGCAGACTGGACAGCACAGCAGACTGGACAGCACAGCAGACTGGATCAGCAAAGCAGACTGGATCAGCACAGCAGACTGGACAGCACAGCAGACTGGGTCAGTAAAGCAGACTGGATCTCTGGTAGTCAGGCTGGATAGTCAAGACAGGCCCGGGTCGGGTATCAGGCTGGCAGCAAGGTACAGGTGGATCAGGCAGAAGGATGGTCACAGGCAAGCCAAGGTCGGGTACAGGCAGACAGAAGGATGGTCACAGGTAAGCCGGGTCAAATACAGGTAAGAGGTTCACAGATCAGGTATCAGGCACCAAAACGCAGTAAAGCAGAAATCGGGGACCGTCTGCGCTGGCTGGGTTTAAATAGCCTACCTGGCGCAAACAGGGGCGCGCGCTCGTCTACCTGCGCGCGCTCCCGTGCACGGGCGCGCACGTGCATGTGCCCGTGTGCTCACGCGCATTCGCAATGGCGCCCGCGGACCAAGGAGCCCAGGGTTCCGGTTTCTGGCAGGATCTTCATGATATTGCCCCCCTCCTAGGGGCAGCCTCCGGATGCCATTTCGGGCGAATTTCTCAGGATGGGCCCTCTTGAAGGATTGAACCGGACTCTTAGCGTGGACATTGCACTCGGGCTCCCAAGAATTTTCTTCAGGACCATAGCCCTTCCATTTTATCAAAAACTGGTTCTGATTCCTCCTTCTCTTGAAATTTAGGATGGCTTCCACTTCGAACTCCTCCTCACGGTCTATTAGGACCGGATCAGGGGGCACAGCTCTCCTGTTGGGAAATGGGTTGGGAGTGGAATGCTTCAGCAGAGATACATGAAGGTACGCTGTACCAGTTCGGTAGTCTTGGAGACAACGAAGTGCCCGGCAAGTTCATGGTCATGGCATAGTTCCAGGATGGTTACCCGTAGGCTCTCAAGCAGTGGCGGAACAACCTCCATAGCGACACACGCGTTCGCTATGGGGCCCGCAGCCTAGTAGGGCCCGCAGCCAGGTGCGGTCCTGTCCTAGTTGCCATTAAAATTCCTCTTTTTCGCTGCCCGCCGCCACCGCCGCTAGAGGTCCGCGGCCGGCGGAGATATTATCTCCGCCGGCCGCCATTTTCCAGAAGACCAGAGTCGAGAGGGGAGCCTGCCGAGTGGCTACAATAGAGCTGTAGCTCCGCCCACACCCCGCCCGGTCTGTCTGTCATCTGTAACCTGCTGTGGAAAGGGGTGGGGGTGGGCGGTGCTGCAGCTAAATTTCTATTGTAGCCGGCCGGCTCCGCCTCTATTTTGTTCCCCCCTTGGCCTTCAGTAATGGCAGCAGAGACACTGCTGTTTTATATATATATATATATATATATATATATATATATATATATATACATATATATAGGAGGGCTCCAATTGGAAGGGGGGGGGGGACCTGAGAAGTAAGGAAGCACTCCGCTGGCTGGGGACATTGACAACTGAGAAGTAAGGAGGCACTCCGCTGGCTGGGGACAGTGACACCTGAGAAGTAAGGAAGCACTCCGCTGGCTGGGGACAGTGACACCTGAGAAGTAAGGAGGCACTCCGCTGGCTGGGGACAGTGACACCTGAGATGTAAGGAGGCACTCCGCTGGCTGGGGACAGTGACACCTGAGAAGTAAGGAAGCACTCCGCTGGCTGGGGACAGTGACACCTGAGAAGTAAGGAAGCACTCCGCTGGCTGGGGACAGTGACACCTGAGAAGTAAGGAAGCACTCCGCTGGCTGGGGACAGTGACACCTGAGAAGTAAGGAAGCACTCCGCTGGCTGGGGACAGTGACACCTGAGAAGTAAGGAAGCACTCCGCTGGCTGGGGACAGTGACACCTGAGAAGTAAGGAAGCACTCCGCTGGCTGAGGACAGTGACACCTGAGAAGTAAGGAAGCACTCCGCTGGCTGGGGACAGTGACACCTGAGATGTAAGGAAGCACTCCGCTGGCTGGGGACAGTGACACCTGAGATGTAAGGAAGCACTCACCTGGCTGGGGACAGTGACACCTGAGAAGAAAGGAAGCACTCCGCTGGCTGGGGAAGTGACACCTGAGAAGTAAGGAAGCACTCCGCTGGCTGGGGAAGTGACACCTGAGAAGTAAGGAAGCACTCCGCTGGCTGGGGAAGTGACACCTGAGAAGTAAGGAAGCACTCCGCTGGCTGGGGAAGTGACACCTGAGAAGTAAGGAGGCACTCTGCTGGCTGGGGAAGTGACACCTGAGAAGTAAGGAGGCACTCCGCTGGCTGGGGAAGTGACACCTGAGAAGTAAGGAAGCACTCCGCTGGCTGGGGACAGTGACACCTGAGATGCAAGGAGGCACTCCGCTGGCTGGGGAAGTGACACCTGAGATGTAAGGAAGCACTCCGCTGGCTGGGGACAGTGACACCTGAGATGTAAGGAAGCACTCCGCTGGGGACACCTGAGATGTAAGGAAGCACTCCGCTGGGGACACCTGAGATGTAAGGAAGCACTCCGCTGGGGACACCTGATGGCATCTGGTGGCAGGCGACGTGGCAAGTGACACACTCAGGGCTCCCACTGATTCTGATTCTGCATTATGGTGAGTTGAAGTATTTCATTTTACATTACAATGTAATAATAGAAATAATGCGCTTCAATCACCCTGACACCATAACAACCATGGTGCCGGGATGATTGAAGTGCCAACACCAGGTGTTTGGAGTATCTTTATCTGCTGATTGCTAAACTTTCTGGAATACACATATTTCTATTGTGGTGTAGGATCTGGGCCTGCTGTCCCTTCATTCCTCTTTTTTTCCTTCCTCTCTCTTTCTTTCTTTGTTTCTCCCTCCATCCCTCGTTCATCTCAGACTCTAACCACACCCCTTTGAGACACGCCCCTTTAAGCCACACCCAATAGTACGATTAAACCAACCCCATACCTTGCCGTGGCGCACTTTGCGTGCCGCATTTTTCTTTCCCCACTAGGCCACACCTACAAACAAATGTCTACCCCCTAATTTTGATAAGACTCCGCCCACCTACAAAAAAATTGTCCAGGTGAGGATGAGGAATGTGAGTTTACTGTTAAGCCTCCCGGGCCCCTCGAGTCCGGCCGTGTCTCGACACACGCAGCTGCATACAGCAGGAGGCAGGAGTACAGAGCAGAGTGGGCGGAGCAGAACGCTCAAGCGCGCCTGTGAAGGGACATCGTTTTCGGCACATGAGGAGGCTCTGAAGTCTAGACAAGAGGTAGGAAGGGAGTGGGAGACAGACTGTCATCTGCTTTGCACAGTTCATTTTTTTTTTGTGGGGGGGGGACTGTTTACAGGGGGGGCCCCATACAACATTTTGCTATGGGGCCCTGTGATTTCTAGTTACGCCCCTGCTCTCAAGAATGAAAATTTTGCCTTCATACCACAGTAGTCCGTCTCTGGCTTGCAATCCGGGTCCGGGAGTGGGTATTTGCCCCATGGAGCCAAGAAAGTAGGTCTTCCTGAAGCAGGAGGAAATTTCCAGGGGCGAGGATAGTATCCGGAGGGGAATCGTCCTGGGACTTGTGAAACATCCGTGACAGAGCGTCCGGCTTGGCATTCTTGGAGTCTGTACAATAGGTCACATGAAAGATGAATCGAGAAAAGAAAAGCGCTCACCTGGCTTGTCTGTGCTTCAACCTTTTTTGCGGTTTTCAGGTACTCAGGTAGTTTTCAGGATTGGGTGAGCGGCCCCTTCCAGCAGGTAGCGCTATTCTTCTAAAGCAGCTTTGATCGCCAACAGTTCTCGGTCTCCAACGTCGTAGTTCTTTTCGGCCGTGGATAATTTGCGCGAGAATAAGGCTACGGGGTGGAGCAGGGCCTTGGCTCCTTGTCTCTAAAACAGGATCGCCCCCACGGCTATCTCGGATGCGTCCACCTCCAGGACGAAGGGCAAGGAGGAATCCGGTTCCCTTAGGATAGGAGCGGAGGTGAAAAGTCCTTTGAGGGCTTCAAAGGCCCCTTGGGCCTCGGGGGACCAGTGGAAGCGGATTCACTGTCTGGTAAGCTGTGTGATGGGCGCCACTATGGCCGAGAACCCCTTGATGAACTTACGATAAAAATTGGCGAAACCAATAAACCGCTGGATCCCCTTCTTGTCCGCGGGAGTTGGCCAGTCTAGTATCGCAGTTATCTTCTGGGGGTCCATCCTTATGCCCTTGCTGGAGATGATCAGGCCCAGGAATGGTATGCTCTCCACTTCGAATAGGCACTTGTCAGCTTTGGCGTAGAGGCCGTGTTGACGAAGACGACTTAACACGTCCTTAACATGCCCACGATGCGATTCTAGGGTGGAAGAGAAAATTAGAATGTCATCTAAATAAACTACGGCAAACAAGTCTAGAAAGTCCCGGAGCACATCATTTATGAAGTATTGGAAGGTGGCAGGGGCATTACAGAGTCCAAAAGGCATCACCAAATACTCAAAGTGCCCAAATCGAGTTCGGAAGGCCGTCTTCCATTCATCCCCATCTTTGATGTGGACCAGGTTGTATGCCCCACGGAGGTCAAGTTTGGAGAAGATGGAGGCAGTGCCTAGCCTCTGGAACAGCTCTGGGACCAGGGGAAGAGGATAAAAAAATTTTACTGTGATGTTATTCAGTTCACGATAGTCCACACAGGGCCGGAGGGAGTGGTCTTTCTTTTCCACGAAAAAGATACCTGCGCCTGCTGGGGACGTGGAAGGGCGGATAAACCCCTTTTGCAAATTCTCATCTATATATTCCTTAAGCTTCCCCTGTTCCACCTCTGTTAAGGGAAAAACCCTTCCAAATGGAATCTTGGCCCGGGGGAGCAGCTCAATGGGACAGTCATAGGCCCTATGGGGTGGCAGCACATCCGCCCCTTGTTTGCTGAAGACATCGAGAAATGCATGATAGGCTTCCGGGATGACCTAGCGTAGACTCTGTATCCATACACAACAGAGCAGAAGTCCTTGAAGGGTCAGAGGAGCCGCAAAACTCCTGACAGTAGGGGGAGAAGAAGATAATCTCTCCCGTGGCCCAGTTGATGGCCGGTTGTGTGCCTGCAACCAGGGCATACCTAAGATCACGGGGAAGAGTGGAGAGGAGATTATGTCCAGGCGCAGCAGTTCCTGATGAGAACCAGAGATAACTGTGGGTAGCGGCGTGGTCTCTTGGGTCACAGGGCCTGACTTGATGGCTGACCCATCGGCCAAATGAACAGAGAGTCCATGAGTTCTTGGCAGGAGAGGGACCCGGTGCTGGGCAGCAAAAGAGGAGTCCATAAAGCAGCTACAAGCCCCAGAGTCAATAATGGCGGGTGTCCGCAAAGTCTTTCCTGGAAGCTGGAAGGAAATAGAAAGGGCAAGATCTACTGTCCCCAGTAGTGCAGCCTGTGTCCCCATTGCAGCCAGTGTCCCCATTGCAGCCAGTGTCCCCAGTAGTACAAACAGTGTCCCCAGTAATGCAGCCAGTGTCCCCATTGCAGCCTTTGTCCCCAGTAGTGCAGCCTGTGTCCCCATTGCAGCGTGTCCCCAGTAGTGCAGCCAGTGTCCCCAGTAGTGCAGGCAGTGTCCCCATTGCAGCCAATGAAGGGAGAGGTGAGCCGTCGCTGCCTGTTTAATTACAGCGCCGGGAACATCACAGCTTTCATTTCAATAACTGTGTGTTCCCCGCTGCGTGCCGTCACATACAGCCCCTCCCTTCTTGTCCGGGCACTTTGATAGACAGATCACCCGTCCCAGGAAACCAAACCAATCTCCCCAGTACACATTTTGTTTGCCAACTGTGTCCCAATGGGAAGATTTCTCATCCGTTTTTTGTCCCATAGCCAAAACAGGAAGTGAGAGGAAGTCCCTCTAAAGTGAGGGAATCCCAGGTTGTCACCAGAACTAGTTTCTCCTCTATAACTGTTCTAGTGAAAACCAACATTTTGGGATTTTCCTTCACTTTCACAGGACAAATAGAGAGGGTGAATCTCCCTAATGGGATCAAAGACAGCAATAAAAACCTGACAGGTGTTCTAATCCCTCTCCACTCTATCCAAAACTAAAAAAAATATGTTTTGCCTTTAGCTATACTTTAACTCCATGTCTCTCTGGGGCTGCTTTGGTGGTTCTTTCTGGTTTCTGTTTGTGTTTGCTGTTTCTAGGAAGGTTTACCTCAGTAAAACAAGAGATGCGCCGCTGCAGGTGATATCGTTAAGGTGACTGGACTCCACACATGGGTGATAGCCCCGGCTTGCTTCCGTAAAATACATGTGTAGCGATACCCCCAGTTAAGAGGGCCGCAAGTTTGTTTTGGGTCCCTGAGTACAGCTCCACCAACCCCCCGGCAATCTGCTCTACCCGCTCTGGCACAGTTAATCAACAGGTGTATGTGTATGCACATATAAATATCTATACAACATTTTGCTATGGGGCCCTGTGATTTCTAGTTACGCCCCTGCTCTCAAGAATGAAAATTTTGCCTTCATACCACAGTAGTCCGTCTCTGGCTTGCAATCCGGGTCCGGGAGTGGGTATTTGCCCCATGGAGCCAAGAAAGTAGGTCTTCCTGAAGCAGGAGGAAATTTCCAGGGGCGAGGATAGTATCCAGAGGGGAATCGTCCTGGGACTTGTGAAACATCCGTGACAGAGCGTCCGGCTTGGCATTCTTGGAGTCTGTACAATAGGTCACATGAAAGATGAATCGAGAAAAGAAAAGCGCTCACCTGGCTTGTCTGGGCTTCAACCTTTTTTGCGGTTTTCAGGTACTCAGGTAGTTTTCAGGATTGGGTGAGCGGCCCCTTCCAGCAGGTAGCGCTATTCTTCTAAAGCAGACCTTCCTCTTCCCTTTTATCACCTCCCCCATCAGCCTCTCGGGCGGAAACAAACAGCCTCCCGGGAGCCTGGGGAATTATGGGAACTGTAGTCTTGTCCCCTAAAAGGGGAACGACCCCACTACACACTCCCCCCACTTTGAATCTTTGGTCCCCAAAGATATTGTTCAATCTACAAACTTTCTTTGAAACAACACGTTCACATAATTCAGACAGAGGAGCTTCCCACCAATTAGCATAGGATGGGGAGCTGTCCTGTCTACAGGTCGCTTCAGTGAGGGCGACCTGTCTAACTGTGCCAGAGAGTGAGCTGGGGTTGCCCTCCACCAAATGAACAGTGGATGGGTCAGGGCGTTCAGCACTTCTCCTTGCTGTGGTAACAGAGTCCTCTGAACTTCTTCCCATTTGGGGGTAAGTTAACCTCTTGGGAGGCCTCACAACTCTGCGAGCTCTCTGTTCTCTTGGCACTTCTTCAGGAACACATTCTGGCAACATCACTGGTTCTGGAACATCTACTTCCTCTTCTTCTGAGTAGAGACCAGGGATATCCTCCCAACACTCGGGCACAACACTTAATGGAACAAACTCTGTAGCTTCTGGGTTCAACGTTCTATCTTCCCCATCTTCAGTAGGTGGAAGATCTATGGCGGAACCTTCGGGAGTTGAGGGAGGCCATAGCCATTCCAATTCCCCTCTCTCTTCTTCTGCCGGTTGGAGGTCCTGTCCATCCCTAGCTTGGGATGTCTGAGACCGAGTGTTGGGCCTAGGGGTATCCAGAATGGAAACAGACTCAGGTAAGTCTTTTGCTGGGGGCATTCTGACTGCTTCAGTGAGTGGAAGCAAGTGATTCCTATGCCAGGTCTTCAAGGGCCCCACTCTTCCTTCTGGCTTTAACTTGTACACAGGCAATCCTGGTAGCTTTCTACAGATGATATATGGTTCTGATCTCCATCTATCAGCCAGCTTGTGCTTTCCAGGGATCCCTAGATTGCGTAACAGTACACGGTCCCCAGGCTGTAGGTCCTGTACTCGAACCTTCAAATCAAAGTTCCTCTTATTTCGGGCCCCCCTCTGGTCAGAGGCCGCCTGAGCTTTCTCATAAGCTATCTTCAGACTGTGCCTCAGTCTGTCCACATATCCTTTGTGGGAGGCAGCAGAGGCATGGTCTAAGGAAATGCCGAAGGCCAAATTTACTGGCAATCTTGCTTCTCTCCCAAACATAAGCCGGTAAGGGGAGAAACCCGTCACATCACTGGTTGTACAGTTGTAAGCATGCACCAGAGCTGAAATGTGTTGGCTCCAATGTTGTTTCTTCTCTGTCTCTAAAGTCCCCAACATGTTCAATAGGGTCCTGTTGAACCTTTCAGGCTGGGCATCACCTGGAGGGTGATATGGTGTAGTTCTAATCTTCTCTACTTCCAAAGAATCCAGTAGCTTCCTGATCAGGCGACTCTCAAAGTCCCTTCCTTGGTCTGAGTGGATTCTCTGTGGTAGTCCATAATGAACAAAGTATTTTTCCAGAAGTACCTTAGCCACTGTAGAGGCCTTCTGGTCCTTGGTTGGGAAAGCCTGAGCATAACGGGTGAAATGGTCGGTTACCACCAGAACATTTCCCAATCCACTCAAATCGGGTTTGAGGCAGAGAAAATCAATGCATACCAGATCCATTGGGCCTTGACTCTGTAGATGGCCCATTGGGGCAGCTTGATGGGGTAAAGTCTTCCTCTGAATGCATCTTGCACAGGAATGGCAATACTCCTCCACTTCGGCCCTCATGCAGGGCCAATAAAACCGGTCTCTGACAAGTTGGAAGGTTCTCTCTGCTCCCAAGTGACCATGCTGGTCATGTAGGGCAATCAGCACAGTCTCTCGATGCTTTTCGGGGAGAAACAACTGCCACTTATCTTCTGAGCTATCAGAGGGGCCCCTTCGGTAGACCACTCCCTGATGCACCTGTAATTTGTCCAACTCTCTCCTCAGTAGGCGAGCCTCTCTGGAAGGGTGAAGTCGAAGTCCCTCTGGACTCTTGTTTTCCAGTGCCTCCAGGACCAATTTCCCCATGGGGTCTTCCAATTGGTCACACCTTAACTCTTTCTTGGACAGCTTCGGTAGGCACTCTTCTTCTAGTTGAGTTACTCCACAGTAGCATCTTGGGACTCCCACTGTGGTAACTCCTATCTCTTCCGCTCTGGATCCTCCTCTGGCTTGGAGTTCAGCCCCCTGACAAAGGGCTCGCACTCCTTCTGGTGCCACTTGGGTCCAGTCTTCCCAATCATCAGCTATGACATGGGATCTTCGGGACAGGGCATCTGCATCCCTATTTCCAGCCCCTGGCCTGTACTTGAGGCTGAAATTGAATCCAGACAACGCCGCCAACCATCTGTGTCCAGTTGCATCCAGCTTGGCGGTGGTGAATAGATAGGTCAAGGGGTTGTTATCTGTTTTTACAGTAAATTCTGCCCCATAAAGTTAGTCTTTTAGTTTGTCAACTACTGCCCATTTGAGGGCTAAGAACTCCAACTTGTGGGTGGGGTAGTTCTTCTCGGAGGGGGTCAGGCTCCGGCTCACATAGGCCACTGGTCGCAGCTGATCTTCATACTCTTGGTAGAGTACTCCACCTAGGCCCTCATGGCTGGCATCAACATGTAGCTCATATGGTCTAGTGGGGTCAGCATAGGCCAAAACTGGGGCTGTGGTGAGACTTCTCTTCAAGGTTCTGAAAGCCTCTTCACACCTTGAGTTCCATTGGTCTTGAACCGATTCACCGGGCCTCCTAGGCCCCAAGCCATCTTCCTCTCCTTCTGTCTTGAGCAGCTCGTTTAGGGGCTGTGCAATGCGGGCAAACCCATCCACAAACCTGCGGTAGTAGGAGCAGAACCCCAAGAAAGACCGAAGTTCTGTAACTGTTGTGGGTCTTGGCCACGAAGTAACTGCCTCCAACTTCTCAGGGTCTGTAGCCACTCCTTTTTCAGACACTATGTGTCCCAGATAGTTCACAGAAGACTGATAGAACCGACACTTCTCGGGGGAAAGTTTGAGTCCCTCTTCACTGAGCCTCTTCAATACTTTCTCCAATCTGGCTTCATGTTCTTCCAAAGTTTTTCCAAAGACAATGACATCATCCAGGTACACAAGGACTTCTATGAGGTTCATGTCTCCAACTGTCCTTTCCATGAGGCGTTGAAAGGTAGCAGGAGCTCCAGACAGGCCCTGAGGCATCCTGTTGAACTCAAAGAACCCTACTGGGGTTATGAAGGCAGTCTTTTCTCTATCTTCTGGATGCATTGGGATTTGATAGTACCCACTCTTGAGGTCCATCACACTGAACCACTTAGCTCCAGATAAACTCTGTAAGGCATCCTCTATCCTTGGCGTGGTGTACTGATCAGGAATGGTCCTCCTGTTGAGAGTTCTGTAATCAATGCAGAGCCTCAATGACCCATTCTTCTTCCTGACCACCACTATTGGGGAGGCATAGGGGCTTCTGGACTCCCTAATCACTCCCGTCTTCTTCAGTTCCGCAAGCTGCTCCCTCAGATCCTCCAGATCTGCTAGCGGGACTCGCCTGACTCTCTCTCTGAATGGCTTGTCCTCTTGCATGCGGATTCGATGGGTGGCACTCCTCGCACACCCCACATCAAACTCATCTTTAGAGAAAATCTTCTCCCATCTGGTCAGCTGGGCCTTGGCTCTCTCCTTCCAAGCTCCAGGTAGGTTTGGGTTTTCCATAGAGAGTTTCTTCCAAACATCTTCTCCTTTACCCATCCCCTTCACTTCTGACCAGCCAACTGGGACAGCGGGACTCACCTGTCCCAACAACATCCTGGCAGGGACCTCCATGGGCTGCTCCGTGGGGTTCCTCACACTGACAGGGACTCTTCCTCTAGCCTTCTTCAGGGCCTTGATTGAGATCACTTCTGGTATCACTTCCAGGCCTAAGTGACCCTCCATTGGGTCAGATTCCAGCATTACAAATGGGCCAGGCTGTTCCCAATTAAGTTTCACCGTGGCCCTCAGGCAGGTCACCTCTCCAGGCTGTAACACCGCTCCTTCTTTTCCAAGCCTCCATACCTTGCCTATCCCCTCACTTGGGGTCTTCTGCTCTAGGACCAACCGCTGGTAGGCCGCCTTCAGCATGGGATGGATCTTGGGAGCTGAAAGATTCTCTTTCTTCACCAGGGGGGTCAGAAGCCTTCTGACTAGATCCGTGTTTGTCCCTATAATCAGGGAAGTCTTGCTGGTTCCTGGTGGGCGGGGGCACACAACTGCCAGGGTATCAAACACTTCAGTCTTCCCAGCCACGGATGGGTCAAAGGTTAACCGTATGGGTAGGTATCCATCATAGGGGAAACTCTGAGTTCCCAGCCCCCGTATCTCCAACTCCTCTATCTTCTGTATGGGCAAATGACGTAGGTGTCTATCATAAAAGTCTCTGTATAATAGGTTCACCTGTGCTCCAGTGTCCAGGAGGGCCTGCGTGTATATCCCTTTCACTTGGATGGGTACAGTAGGAGATGGACCAACCAGCTCTTCTGGGTAGGGCCGAGTTGATGCTGTCCTCCTCTTTGGACTCTTTTCTTTCCCACTAGACTTGCGCTTGATTCTTTCCTGAGCCTGGTATGCATTAATTTTCTCCCTCTTAGTGGGAGTACGAACCCGCTGAGGGACATTGTTATCTCTCATCTTTAAAGGTTCTCGCTTAGGAGTGCTATGTCTCTTTGGAGGGGTCTTGCCCCCTTTCTCTGGGAGTGTACCTTGGTTGAGGATCCCTGGGTTCCTTCCGAGGGGTTTGGTCTCCTCGCTTTCTTTTCCTGTCATTCTTCTTGGAGCTCACTGAAGGTGATGGGCACCCGGTTGACTCCTTCACCGGGGCCCTCTGGCGTTTCCCGCCGGCTGGCGGCTGTCTGTTTTCTTCCTCTTGGGACTGGAACATACAGCTGCAATATGGCCAATTCCCCACAGTTAAAACAGATCATCTCTCCCCAGTCAGGTGGGGATGCTGGTGCTGAAACAGTTGGAAATAATTCCCTCCTGCTTGTTTCTTTCTTGGGACTGGGCGTCTCTTTCGCCACTAGAGATGTCAGTATCTCCATCATCTGGGACATCTGCAACTTCAGAGCATCTACTTCTGTCTCTCTTTCAGGGGTTAAGGCCGACCTGACCGTTGCCACTGGAAGTTTTGTAGACCCCATCGCCTGTTTTTCCCGTTTCTCTTCCAACATGGCCTCTTCTTCTCTGACCATTCGAATGAGATCGGGGTAGTCCAGGCTCTTCCCATCCTGTTGGGTACGTAGTACTAGTGCGACAGGGTCTAGGGGTTGGGCTCCCCTCATCACCTGCTGGGCACGGGCTTCGTCTACTTTCCCCGGATCTATCCCCTTCTTCAGGATAATCCTATGCAGGATCTTGTCTATACGTCCCATGTACTCCGATAGCTTCTCTCCTGTCTTCTGGTAACAGTGTTCCAGTTGATAGGTAAGCTCCGTGATTTTCTCTGTCCCACCAAACGCACTTTCCAGGATGTCTATGTAATCCTGTGCAGTGCAATCTTTCTTGCTTGTCTTCAAGTTGCGTATGGCCTCTAAGGCAGGCCCCTTTAGGCTCTCAACAATCCTTTGCTTCTTTCTACCTTCTGGGACCTCCCATTCCTCCAAGGCCTGTGTGGCGCCATCTAACCACTCTTCAAATCCTTCTTCCCCGAGGGTACAGGTTTTCTCCCTGAAAACATCCGGAGTTTTCTGAATCCCGACATCGGGTAGTCCCCGGGGTCTCTTCTGCACTGAGTCACAATCTCCCCTAGGACAGCACACAGTTCTGCACTGAGAGTGGTTTTCACAGGTGCGGGACTCTCTGTGTCCTTCTGCTCTTCCTTCTTTGGGGATAGCATGGTTTTCATTTGAAAACTGTCTCCCTTGCGCGGCAGCGCATGCAGCAATTGATAGGTCTGACCATCCAGTGCTTGTATGCTTTGGCTCCTGAACTGCTCTGGGATCTCACTTCTCCATTCTACTAGGGCGTATGTATACCCGGCATCATTTCTCATGTCCATTATCCATGACTTGTGGCATGGGGATAAGGACATTATGAGCTGCTTGACTGCCTCTTCCTGCCATATCCCTGGCAGTTCAATGACTGCTGTTTCGGCTGGATCAGTGCCCCATATTGTGGACCACCGTCCCACTTCTATTGGGTCCATGCCGGTACCTTCTGGCGGCTTTTCCCGCTGTCTCAGGATCCCGGATTACGAGCCCCCACGTGTAGCGATACCCCCAGTTAAGAGGGCCGCAAGTTTGTTTTGGGTCCCTGAGTACAGCTCCACCAACCCCCCGGCAATCTGCTCTACCCGCTCTGGCACAGTTAATCAACAGGTGTATGTGTATGCACATATAAATATCACTTATACTCTAAGTGTAATGGACTCAAACTCACAGGCAGACTGCTAGCTGTAATAACTATCTTTACTTTGGCAATATGAAAAGAAATGGTAACATGCATTTAAACATTTGACTTGCAATACACATGAACAGGTCCCTGCAGTATGTGCTATAAACATGTACACATATGTGGGTCTGGACAGCAATGGGGAACGGAGCGCCAAGTGTAGCGACCGTCTGCTATGCACCCCTGAGGTGCAACAAATCTAACTGCGCCTACCTAACGGACCAGGCCTGATCCCTAGCAATAGAGCTCAGTCCTGGAGAAAATACAGTATTCTTCACCGGCAAGAGAACTGTAGAGGTGGTGCACATGTAGCTTTAAATGGTGTGTTTGTAATCCACAAGAAAGAAACAATCTGCTGCTCTGAGGTAATTGTACCTTGGCAGTTCAATAGGCATAGAGTGAAAGTGACAGTGTAGGATGAGCTTTTCAGCTCGCTCACCACTCCGGGGTACCGTCCTCAGCTCCGGGACCTCCACTGGCGGCATCCGGCCTCGTTCGTCACAGCCCCTGCGTTCCGGTCCCCTCTCCGGCCGACTGTTCTCAGGGAAAAGTCTCCGCTCTGCTGCTGCTGACAATGAGGTATCAGAGTCTCTCTCTGTCTGCTGCAAGGCCCAGGCTTCAGGCCTTCAGCAGTCCCGGTCCGCACAGGTGTCTCCTCTCCCTGTGATGCCTGCGTCAGAAGAGGAAGAGGCGGTCCTTCCTCTTCCCTTTTATCACCTCCCCCATCAGCCTCTCGGGCGGAAACAAACAGCCTCCCGGGAGCCTGGGGAATTATGAGAACTGTAGACTTGTCCCCTAAAAGGGGAACGACCCCGCTACACATGTATGAAAAGGAAGTGGCTGCACACTATAACAATCAAAGTCCTTTCATTGCAACATCCCAATAGACATCCAACATAGATCCAGAAGGACAGTAGCAGGTACAGAAGGTTGACGCGTTTCACACAAATATGCTGTGCATATTCATAACCCAGGGATGCTATACTGATACTCCTTAACCACTAAAAGACCGCCCCCACGCATATAAACTGCGGCAGGGCGGCACTCCTGTGCGAAACCACATACAGGTAAGTGATTTTGTGCAGTGGGTCTGGTGTGTGTGCCCCACTGGCAACACGCTCCCGCTGTCATTGAACACAGTGAGAGACAATCAGCCTCACTTCTGTATAGCCAATTCCTAGATAGGGGCTATCCTAGAGGGATGATAGACAGAGCCTTCAATATTGCCAGGGATAAGAACAGAGATCACCTATTAACAAAAAAGAGATGTAGAAACAAAAATAAGGATAGTATGTGACAAAATATGTTAACTGTTTCCACTCCCTATAGTGCAGAATTTGATTGGGTCAAGAAAATTATCCTTAGGTATCTGCCAGTTCTATTTACAGATGAGAGTTCTGCTGACATCTTAAAAGAGGGGAATAATGTGGTACCCGTTGGGCACCGAACTTGGGTCGATATTAATCCCCCAGTTTTTGCAACAGGGAACCCATTAGGGCTGTTATCTGGTTACACTGCAAGGGGAACTAAAAGTGTAGTGCAACTGAATGCTCCTGCTGTTCAGGTAAGGTAGGTAAGAAAGGAGGAGGTAAGAAATGTTGTTCTATGGTCAAGCAGAGATAATTTGACATTGACTCTTTCTATAACTGCAACACCAGTTACGTGATATACAGTATATCACAAAAGTGAGTACACCCCTCACATTTTTGTAACTATTTTGTTATATCTTTTCATGTGACAACTTTGAAGAAATGACACTTCGCTACAAAGTGTAAAGTAGTGAGTGTACAGCTTGCATAACTGTGTAAATTTGCTGTCCCCTCAAAATAACTCAACACACAGCTATTAATGTCTAAACCGATGGCAACAAAAGTGAGTACACCCCTAAGTGAAAATGTCCAAATTGGGCCCAATTAGCGGTTTCCCTCCCCGGTGTCATGTGACGCGTTAGTGTTACAAGGTCTCAGGTGTGAATGGTGAGCAGGTGTGTTAAATTTGGTGTAATCGATCTCACTCTCTCATACTGGTCACTGGAAGTTCAAAATGTCACCTCATGGCAAAGAACTCTCTGAGGATCTGAAAAAAAAGAATTGTTGCTCTACATAAAGATGGCCTAGGCTAGGCTATAAGAAGATTGCCAAGACCCTAAAACTGAGCTGCAGTATGCAGGGGCGTAACTAGAAATCACAGGGCCCCATAGCAAAATGCTGTATGCCCCCCCCCCCATGCAAACACCCCCAGGTGAAAAATGGGCATGGTTTAAGCGTAATATTGGGTGTGGCTTAAATGGGCGTGACTAAAAGGGTGTGTGGTTAGAGTCTGAGATGAACAAGGGATGGGGGGAGAAACAAAAGAAGAAAGAGAGAGGAAGGAAAAAAAGAGGAATGGAGGGACAGCAGGCCCAGATCCTACACCACAATAGAAATATGTGTATTCCAGAAAGTTTAACAGTAAGCACATAAAGATACTCCAAACATCTGGTGTTAGCGCTTCAATCATCCCGGCACCATGGTTGTTATGGTGTCAGGGCGATTGAAGCGCATTATTTCTATTATTACATTGTAATATAAAATTAAATAGTTCAACTCACCATAATGCAGAATCAGTGGAAGCCCTGAGCGTGTCACTTGCCACGTTGCCTGCCACCAGATGCCATCAGGTGTCCCCAGCGGAGTGCTTCCTTACATCTCAGGTGTCCCCAGCGGAGTGCTTCCTTACATCTCAGGTGTCCCCATCGGAGTGCTTTCTTACATCTCAGGTGTCCCCAGCAGAGTGCTTCCTTACATCTCAGGTGTCCCCAGCGGAGTGCTTCCTTACATCTCAGGTGTCCCCAGCAGAATGCTTCCTTACATCTCAGGTGTCCCCAGCATAGTGCTTCCTTACATCTCACGTGTCACTGTCCCCAGCCAGCGGAATGTTTCCTTACATCTCAGGTGTCCCCAGCGGAGTACTTCCTTACATCTCAGGTGTGCCCAGCGGAGTGCCTCCTTACATTTCAGGTGTCCCCAGCGGAGTGCCACCTTACATCTCAGGTGTCCCCAGCGGAGTGCTTCCTTACATCTCAGGTGTCCCCAGCAGAGTGCTTCCTTACATCTCAGGTGTCACTGTCCCCAGCCAGCAGAGTGCTTCCTTACATCTCAGGTGTCCCCAGCAGAGTGCTTCCTTACATCTCACGTGTCACTGTCCCCAGCCAGCGGAATGTTTCTTTACATCTCAGGTGTCCCCAGCGGAGTACTTCCTTACATCTCAGGTGTGCCCAGCGGAGTGCCTCCTTACATTTCAGGTGTCCCCAGCGGAGTGCCACCTTACATCTCAGGTGTCCCCAGCGGAGTGCCACCTTACATCTCAGGTGTCCCCAGCGGAGTGCTTCCTTACATCTCAGGTGTCCCCAGCAGAGTGCTTCCTTACATCTCAGGTGTCACTGTCCCCAGCCAGCAGAGTGCTTCCTTACATCTCAGGTGTCCCCAGCAGAGTGCTTCCTTACATCTCAGGTGTCCCCAGCAGAGTGCTTCCTTACATCTCAGGTGTCACTGTCCCCAGCCAGCAGAGTGCTTCCTTACATCTCAGGTGTCCCCAGCAGAGTGCTTCCTTACATCTCACGTGTCACTGTCCCCAGCCAGCGGAATGTTTCTTTACATCTCAGGTGTCCCCAGTGGAGTACTTCCTTACATCTCAGGTGTGCCCAGCGGAGTGCCTCCTTACATTTCAGGTGTCCCCAGCGGAGTGCCACCTTACATCTCAGGTGTCCCCAGCGGAGTGCCACCTTACATCTCAGGTGTCCCCAGCGGAGTGCTTCCTTACATCTCAGGTGTCCCCAGCAGAGTGCTTCCTTACATCTCAGGTGTCACTGTCCCCAGCCAGCAGAGTGCTTCCTTACATCTCAGGTGTCCCCAGCAGAGTGCTTCCTTACATCTCACGTGTCACTGTCCCCAGCCAGCGGAATGTTTCTATCAGCAAAGAGGTACTCACCGAGGCCAAGATGCAGAGAGCGGTGGCTGTTGCGACTCGGCGCACACCACCCCTGGAGGTGATACAGGGAGTGGGTTGCACCAAGAGGCACAAGCCTCCAGCGGGACACCTGACTTGTGTGAAGGTCTGGAAGATGGCTCATGCAGGATGGACCGGACCAGAAGGTAAGTGGCAAGCAGGTCTGTAAAACAGGTGAGGAAAGTCCAGAAACAGGCCGAGGGTCAAACACAGGTAATCAGTCCAGGAGCCAGCAAGGCTAAGTGCTGAAGGCAGAAGATAATCCAGGAGCAGGCTGAGGGTCAAACGCAGGAGAGAGCAGGAAGTCCGTAAAGCAAGCCAGGGGTCAGGTCAGGAGAGATTCAGCGTAGTCTTCAAACGATCCGGGTCACAACAGGGAATGGCAAACAGGAACAGGAAATGGTAAACAGGAACAGGAAGCAGAGGAACACAGGTGAGCTGAGACAAACCAGCAACTTGTCTGTCTGCCAAGGCTCCTTTTATAGGCTGGTCAGGGGATTCACGTTATGCGTGCACTTGTGCGTACGCGTGCGCGCCGCTGAGTAGGGCCGCGAATGTGCGTCCGCTGGAGTGGCAATCCATGGTGCATTTGTGTGCGCCTGGGAGATGGTAAGGTTGATCCAAGTTACTTCCCTGATAGTGCCCCCCCCCCCGAGGGGCGGCCTCTGGACGCCCAAGCTGGCCATCAACTCCGGATGTTCCCGGTGAAAAGCTCTAATCAATCTTGGAGCATGAAAGTTACCAGACGGTTCCCAGGAGTTGTCTTCCGATGGGTACCCTTTCCATTTTACCAGGTACTGAAGTTGTCTTCCCATCTTCCTGCAGCTAAGTATGGCTTCCACTTCGAATTCGTCCTCCCCATCGATTACAACTGGAGGCGGGGGAGGCTCCTCTCTCCCGGTAAATGGACTAGGGACTACTGGTTTTAAGAGAGATACGTGAAAAACCGGATGTATTCTGTACGATCTGGGCAAGTCTAGCTCGAAGGCCACAGGATTCACCATTCGCTTGATTGTGAATGGTCCTATGAACCGAGGACCTAACTTACGTGAAGGGCAGGGTAATTTGAGGTGAGTAGAGGCTAGCCAAACCTTTTCGCCAATTCCAAAAGCTGGATTCTCCTTTCTTCCCTTGTCATAGTGCTTCCTGTAGTCGTCTTGAGCCCTTTGCATGGTCTCTTGAATTTTTTGAAAATTTGAAAAACAGCAGGGACTGAAGTTTCAGGGATGGTGTTGGGGAGGAAGGAGGGATGGAATCCAAAATTCGACCAAAACGGTGTTTGGTGAGTAGCCGTGTGTACCGAATTGTTGTATGCAAACTCTGCATAAGACAGGAGGGAAGACCAGTCATCCTGGGAGCCGGAACAGAAACAGCGGAGATACTGTTCTAGAGATTGATTTGTCCTCTCTGTCTGACCGTTGCTCTGAGGGTGGTATGCGGATGAGAGACAGACCTTGATTTCCAGGGTTTTGCAGAGTTCTCTCCAGAATTTAGAGGTAAACTGAGCGCCCCTATCTGAGACGATACTGTTAGGTACTCCGTGGAGTCTGACTATTTCCTTAATAAAGGTATTGGCAGTGTCCAAGGCAGATGGAGTACCAATCATGGGCACGAAGTGGGCCATTTTCGAGAGACGGTCAACAACGACCAGGATGGTGGTGAACCCTTCTGAGGGTGGCAGGTCAACAATAAAGTCCATGGAGATATCTGCCCATGGCCGTTCAGGGATAGGTAAGGGTCTCAGTAATCCCCAAGGTTTGGCTTTAAATCCTTTGTTGCGTTGGCACGGAACACATGAGGAGACAAATTTCTGACAGTCCCGCCTCCAACCAGGCCACCAGAAGGAACGAGAAATTAATTCTGACGTCTTCCGTATTCCGAAGTGGCCAGCCAACTTGTGGTCATGAAAAGTCTTTAAGATTGCTGGTCTTACTTCCTGAGGGACAAAGACCTTATCCTGTGCCCAAAATAGATCATTGCGTCTCTCCAAGGAAGATACTACTGGATCGGTACAGCAGCTTGAGGCTGTTTTAATGGCAGCTGCCAGATCAGATTGTGTAAGAAGAAGGAAATTTTGAGGTGACAGAATGGTGCTGGGCTCGGTTAACTGGGAGGATTCAGGGAGCATCCGAGAGAGTGCATCAGCTTTGCCATTTTTGGACCCGGGACGGTAAGAAATATGGAAGCTGAACCTAGAAAAAAAAAGTGCCCAACGGGCTTGTCGTGGTCTTAAGCGCTTGGCTGTTCTGAGGTATTCTAGGTTCTTGTGGTCCGTAAAAATTGGAATAGGATGGGTTGCGCCCTCTAAGAGATACCTCCATTCTTCTTTTTTTTTTTTTTATTTTTTTTTTTTCTTTTATTTTTTTTTTTTTTTTCTTTTTTTTTGCCACCTCAGCGAAATATTTCGGGAGACTTCAGATCAGCTGAAATAATCATGCGTGTCCCGTCTCCATTCACATCATAGTAGCCTTATTTCCCTTTTTCTACTTGTGGTTTTTTTTTTTTTTTTTTTTTTTTTTATAAAGCAAATATAATTTAGGCGCACATCGGGCCCTTAGCTCATTTACTCTAGACAGCCACCGTTATCATAATTGCCCCCTCCCCCCCCATCCCCCCCGTCCCCCCCGTCCCATCCCTCCCCCCTCCCCGGCCTGACCAGAATTTGTTGTTGGTTCTAGTTAGTACAAGAGGATAGATAGAAAAACATGACAAAAAAAAAAAAAAAAAAGGGAAAAGAAGGAGAAGTCAAAGCCAAGAGGCTAAGAGCAGGAAAGATTTTCCGTATAGCTCCATGATTTTTTAAATGACCTCCATCTTATCCATTTGTCTGTTTCTTCATCCGCCCTCCCCATCTCGTCTTGTCTCCTTTCCATGTTGTATATCCTTTCTACTTCATCTACCCATTCCCAAATTGTTGGGCCCTCTACTTTTTTCCATTTCTTGGGTATTACTATCTTAGCTGCATTTAGGAGGTGTGGGACAAGTGAGCCTTGGTATTTTTTTAAGCCTTCTTTTGTCCCGTGAAATAGTATTGTCCATGGTTCCATTGGGAGTGTTATGTTGGTGATTTCCTTTATGTGTTGTGTCACTTTTTCCCAGAACCCTCTGACCCTGGGGCAACTCCACCAGATATGTGTCATAGTACCTGGTTCCCTACATCCTCTCCAGCAATCCCCTTGGTTGTCTTGTTGGTATTTGCAGGCTTTGTCTGGTGTGACATACCATCTTGATAGTACTTTATAATTGATTTCAGCCGATTTGTTATCATGTGCAGACCTATGTGTAAGTTTCAATATTTTCTTAATAATGGTGCTCTCACATTGTGTTCCCAACTCATTCTCCCATTTTGAGATGAATGGAGGCATCCCCCTTTCTTCCCCATCAAGCAGGAGCCTGCCCCACCTAGATATCGTGCCCCTGGTGTTGTTATTTAGGCAAACCCGTTCTAACGCGGTTAGTTCTGTCTCTTCCCTTAAGGGATGTGGGAGGCTCTGCGTAAAGCCAGCGAGTTGGTGATACCTCCATTCATCGATCTCCTCAAACCCAACTGTGTTTTTTAGTTCCTGCAGTGAAAGAATCTTTCCCTCTTTTAGTATGTCTTTTCTTTTATTTTTTATTTTTTTTTATTTTTTTTTGCCACCTCAGCGAAATATTTCGGGAGACTTCAGATCAGCTGAAATAATCATGCGTGTCCCGTCTCCATTCACATCATAGTAGCCTTATTTCCCTTTTTCTACTTGTGTTTTTTTTTTTTTTTTTTTTTTTTTTATAAAGCAAATATAATTTAGGCGCACATCGGGCCCTTAGCTCATTTACTCTAGACAGCCACCGTTATCATAATTGCCCCCTCCCCCCCATCCCCCCCGTCCCCCCCGTCCCATCCCTCCCCCCTCCCCGGCCTGACCAGAATTTGTTGTTGGTTCTAGTTAGTACAAGAGGATAGATAGAAAAACATGACAAAAAAAATCAAAAAAAAGGGAAAAGAAGGAGAAGTCAAAGCCAAGAGGCTAAGAGCAGGAAAGATTTTCCGTATAGCTCCATGATTTTTTAAATGACCTCCATCTTATCCATTTGTCTGTTTCTTCATCCGCCCTCCCCATCTCGTCTTGTCTCCTTTCCATGTTGTATATCCTTTCTACTTCATCTACCCATTCCCAAATTGTTGGGCCCTCTACTTTTTTCCATTTCTTGGGTATTACTATCTTAGCTGCATTTAGGAGGTGTGGGACAAGTGAGCCTTGGTATTTTTTTAAGCCTTCTTTTGTCCCGTGAAATAGTATTGTCCATGGTTCCATTGGGAGTGTTATGTTGGTGATTTCCTTTATGTGTTGTGTCACTTTTTCCCAGAACCCTCTGACCCTGGGGCAACTCCACCAGATATGTGTCATAGTACCTGGTTCCCTACATCCTCTCCAGCAATCCCCTTGGTTGTCTTGTTGGTATTTGCAGGCTTTGTCTGGTGTGACATACCATCTTGATAGTACTTTATAATTGATTTCAGCCGATTTGTTATCATGTGCAGACCTATGTGTAAGTTTCAATATTTTCTTAATAATGGTGCTCTCACATTGTGTTCCCAACTCATTCTCCCATTTTGAGATGAATGGAGGCATCCCCCTTTCTTCCCCATCAAGCAGGAGCCTGCCCCACCTAGATATCGTGCCCCTGGTGTTGTTATTTAGGCAAACCCGTTCTAACGCGGTTAGTTCTGTCTCTTCCCTTAAGGGATGTGGGAGGCTCTGCGTAAAGCCAGCGAGTTGGTGATACCTCCATTCATCGATCTCCTCAAACCCAACTGTGTTTTTTAGTTCCTGCAGTGAAAGAATCTTTCCCTCTTTTAGTATGTCTTTAAGCTGTGCGTGCTCGTGCTTTATCCAATTCCCTCCGTTAATCTTCATCCCTGGTGCAAAAAAATAATTTTCTTTTAAACTAATAAGTGGTGAGTTATAATACCCATTACATTTTTTATATATCCCGTCCCATATCCTTAGTGTATTTTGTGTGAGTTTGCTACTACTTAGATCGGTTAGCCTGTATTTAGGGGGGTTCCATATAATAGTCCCTAGATTTGCCTTATTCAGAGAGCACTCTAAATTCACCCATCTTTTTTCTTTATTTTCTTTTATCCATTCTGTGATTCGTGAGAGTACTATAGCTTTATAGTATAGGGATATATCTGGGATTGCTAGCCCTCCATTATTTTTTCCCCGTTTTAAAGTAGAGAAAGCTATTCTGGGTTTCTTCCCTTTCCATATGAACCCCATTAGTAGGGATTTAAGCTTTACTAGATAATATTTGGGGAGTACAATAGGCATCATTTGTATCTTATATACAATTTTAGGGAGTATGAACATCTTAAGTGATTGGATTCTCCCAAACCATGAAAGGGGTCTGTACCCTAGTCTTTTGATATCGTTTTTAATGTCATCTAAGAGTGGAACAAAATTGGACTTAAAAATTTTTTTTATAGTTGTTGCTAATTTTATGCCTAGGTATCTCAGTTCTTCTCGCCAGGGAAACTTAAATGCCTTTTGAAGTATATGCTTTTCTGTGTTTCTAGTGTTGATATTCAACACCTCCGACTTCCCCAGATTTATTTTGAAGTTTGAGATCTCCCCATATTTTTGGAATATCTCCATTAATCGGGGCAGGGTGTTACTAGGTTTATTTATGTAAAATAGAACATCATCAGCGTATGCAGATAGTTTGTGTTCCTCTTTCTCTATCCTGAATCCCGCTATCCCAGGATCACCTCGAATTGTGGACAGAAGGGGTTCAAGAGAGAGGACAAACAGGAGGGGGGACAGTGGGCATCCCTGTCTGGTCCCGTTCTTCATTTCGAAGGGAGAGGAGTCCATGCCATTGATCTTAATTGTCGCTGTCGGATGGTGATAAAGCGTCCTTATCCGTCTCAGCATGTTTGGGCCGAAGCCCATTTCCTCCAGTGTCATGAACATGAAGTCCCAGTCTACCCGGTCAAAGGCCTTCTGGGCGTCAGTTGACAGGAGCAGACTGGGACCTCCACTCTCCCTCTCATGAAGCAACAGGAGCAGAGTACGGACCCCATTATCTCTGCACTCTCTCCCTGGGACAAATCCAGCTTGATCTGGGTGTACCAACTTATTCATCCGCGTTTTAATTCTACTTGCGAGTATTTTGGCAAAAAGTTTGGTGTCTGCGTTCAGCAGGGATATCGGCCGATAATTCGAGCAGCAGGTTCCATCTTTGTCTTCTTTTTTTATAACCGTAATCGAGGCTAACAAGGCGTCTTTGCTCATTTGATAGTCTGTTCCCAGACCGTTCAAATACTTGCATAGCCATGGGATCAGGATCTTCTGGAACCTCTTATAATAATATATCGTGAACCCGTCCGGTCCTGGGCTTTTCCCATTCCCCGTATCGGCCAATGCGCGTACTATTTCCTCTTCTGAGATTGGTCCTTCCATCTCATCTCTGTCATTTGTTGTCATTCTAACTAAACCCGCCTGCCTTAGGAAAGCCTTAACATTTCCCCTCTTATCTGATTTTGCTCCCTCCCGTTCGTGTTCTACTGCATATAGTTTCTCATAATAATTCTTAAATGTTTGTGCAATTCCGTTTGTAGTGTATTCTAAGGTCCCCTTGTCTGCCTGTATTTTCTCAATAAAATTTAGCTTTTTTTTTTTTTCTGTAACATTTTTGATAGATATTTTGGGGATTTATTACTTCCGTAATATTTTTCCCTGGCGAGAAGATAGAGTCTTTGTCTAGTTTCTTGTTCCATAAGGTCTTTTAGTTCTTCTCTTTTATTTATTATTTCTTGGTATAACAAACTGTCGGGTTTTTGGGACATTTTATGTCTCTGTTCTAATTTAGCTATTTCATCTGTAATTTTTTTTATCTTGCTGGTCCTGTCTCTTTTTCTTTTTGTCCCCTCGGCTATCAAGATTCCTCTTATAAAGGCTTTGTGGGCCTCCCATAATGTCCTACTCGAAATCCCCTCTGTGTCATTTGTCCTAAAATATTGTTCCAGTTCGATTCCTATTTTCTCGGCTCCTGCATCCTCTCTTATTATTTCCTCATTTAGTCGCCACCTAGGGGGCGCTTTGACTTCCGGGGTCATTTGTATTTTCATCCAAACCGGAGCGTGGTCTGATAATGAGATTATCCCGATGTTTGATTCTAGAACCTGTTCTAATGTTCTGTGTTCTAACAAAATATAGTCGATTCGTGAGTACGTCCCGTGCACCTGGGAGTAGAACGAGAAATCTTTGTCTTTGGGATGCTGGCATCGCCAGACATCTTGCAGTTGGTGTTCCAGTAGTTTTTTCTTAATTCTGTGTAGTTGTACGTTACTAGTCCCAGGTGCCTGGGACGTACTGTCCCATTGTGGATCCAGGCAGAGATTCAGGTCCCCCATTATGATCAACATTCCCCCCCCGAACTCCATCACTTTCCTTAAGATTTTAATTAGGTATGTCCCGGGGTCACTATTAGGGGAATATACATTGACCAAAGTAACTTTTGTGTCGTCTAATTTACCCTCTAAAAAAAGGTATCTTCCCTCTGGGTCAGACTCCCTCTTTTCCAGGTTAAATCTCACTTTTTTAGCGAAGCCGATTGCCACTCCTCTACTTCTAGTGGTGACTGTATCCGCATGGTACCATGTGGGGAATTCTTTGGAATATAGTTTGATATTTGAGTTATGTGAAATGTGTGTCTCCTGTAAGAAGGCCACATCAGCGGCATATTGTCCCAGTTCCCTCAGAATTTTATGACGCTTATTGGGTGAGTTAAGCCCCTTGACATTGTATGTTATAAAGTTTATAGTTGGCATCCTTTTCTAGTGACTAAGTGTAATTCAATCCTCTTATCCTAATCCCCAAATCTTTCTGGTCAGGTCCCCCTTCCTCACCCTCCCCTCTCCCTCCCCTACCCCCCTCTCCCCCCCTCCCCTCCCTCCCCGTCTAACCCTCTTCTTCCTATCCCGGGATTAACTCCCCCCCCCCATTCGGCCCTTCTATGGCCCCTGGCTCGCCCATGGTCTCGAACCTCTTGACCATCTTTGAGCCACCTTTGAGGAGACCTGCGCGTTGTCCCGTCCCCTTCAGACCGCACCCATAGGGTTTGGTACCGGAAGGGGGATGGCCCTCCCCGCGCCCCCCCCTCAGAAACAAAAACCCCCCCACCGCCCACTCCTCCCCATGGCCGCCTAATCATCTAGCCAGCCAGGCAATTCTGGGATCGGCAAATCCAACTTTCCACAGAAATCTTGTAAATCTTCTGGGAAGACTAATTTTGCCGAGATCCCTTCTCTGAAGCCAATCAGACAAGCAGGGAACCCCCAACTATATCGAATGTTCCGCGTCTGCATACTCTCCAGGAGGGGTTTCAGCAGTCGTCTTCTGTTCAGAGTTTCGGGTGCTAGGTCCATGAAGATCTGTAGATCTTTTCCTTCATATTGTATCAAGGTGGGCCTCTTGATCTTTGCCCAGATCTCAGCTTTATCTTCATAAAAAGTAAATCGTACAATGATGTCCCTTGGTCGATCTGTGTTATAGTCTCTTGGCTTTCCAACCCGGTGTATTCTGTCAGTCCTAGGAAATTCATCTTCTCCTTTATCCAGGGATGGGCCAAGGATTTTTTTGATGGTTAGCTTGAGATCTTCCCCTCTGATTTCCGGTACCGATCTAATTCTTATATTTTGACGTCTGCTGCGATTTTCCTGATCTTCGATCCTGTATTCTAGTCTCCTCCTGTTGATCTGCTCTCTATGCATCTGCCCCTGTAGTTGGTTCATCTCTTGGTCCATTTTTTCTGTTTTCTCTTCCACTGATTCAACTCGTGTTAATAGGGACCCTAAGTCTGACCTCAGAGAGCCGATATCAGCTTTTATTGCATTTTCGAGTCTTAAGAGCATCCTCTCCATTTCCCCTTTTGTTGGTAGATGTTCATCCTCTTTGGGTTCTTCCATTCTACTTTCGTCTATTTCACTTTCTATGATGGAGTCTGAGGCCAGGGATTCCTCTAGTATTTTTTCAGCTCCTTTCCTTTTTTCACCTTTGGGATGGGTTTGTCTTGTCCCTTCTGGGTTTTTTGGGCTGGCACCTTGGGTCATGTATTGTTTGATGGTACTTTCCAAGTTCTTCTCTTTCCCACTTTTAAGGGACACCCCCTTTGCTGTTTTGTTCGATGACCTACTCATGTTCACCCCCTTTGTTTTAATTTTTCTGATTCGTTTCCCCAGCTTCCTGTCTTCGCGGGGCTGAGTTATCTCCCAGCTAAGGAAGGGCAGATTTAATTATAAACCAAGGTAGGGTTTTTTTGTAGGCGGAAAAAAAAACAGAAGCAGACCAAAGACAAAAAAAAAAAAAAAAGGAGAAGAAAAGAAAAAAAAAAAAAAAAAAATAACTAGGGGGTCGGCCCCGGAGGGAGGGCCAGAGTGAGAGTGAGAAATCTTGGGGGGTCAGTTCGCGTGCTCTCTCTTAGCATGCCTTACGGCCCTATTTTTGGTCTGGCCGACTCCGATAGTTTCTCATCTCACTGTATCCTGCCCTGCCTCGTGGCGTATCCCCTAACCTGTCTTCCAAACCCTAAGCCCTTTCTCTTTTCTCTTTCCTCTTCCTTCCCTCTCCTCCTCTTCTTTCCACTTTTTTCTTCGAATGATTATAGTCTCCCGAGAGTAGAGCTGGAGCTATCTGGAAGAGGAGTGGGGAGATCTAAAAGAAGGGGGAGAAAGAACAAAACAAAAAAAAAAAAGGAAGAGAACCCCCGAGGAAGTCCACTATTCTTATAGGGGGGCCCGTCGGGGCTAGGGTCTATATCTGTATCTGTCCCCTGCGCCCCGTGCTGTTCCCTATTCAAATATTTATGTAGTGTCTTTTGGACGCTCTGTGTATTTATGTTTTCTCGTTTTATTCAGGAGCCCTGGGTTCCCTTTTTCCTTTCCTTTTCTTTTCCTTTCCTCTCCTTTCCCCTTGCCCGTGTCTCTGAATTTTCCAGGGACCTATTCTCCAGGAGAGGGCGGGGCGGGGATATAGGTAGCGTATACCGAATGCACAGTCCAGAGAAAACGGGAGGATCGATCTAGGCAGTAATGCAGGCAGTAATACAGAGTCTGTCTCCCCCCCAGTGCAGTCTGTAGCGGAGTTCTTTTTTATGGTAAAATTGGAGGTTCGTATTTTATGCAGGGTCAGAGGATTGTCATTTCTTTTCACCTGTCTGTCTGATTGTGCAGAGTATCGTCAGCCTATGTTTGCTTCACACATTTATCCACCAAGGGTTTTTTGTGATATAATCAAGCAGATTAGCTTTTCCAGATTTTCCTATTTTTTTTTATACCTGGCATTTGTTTAAACAGAATATCGTCAGCCTATGTTTACTTCCAATAGTTGTTGTTATCCACCAGAGGCTTATAATACATTCAGGCAAATAGCCTTATCAGAGTTTTCCTGTTATATCACTGGCTTCTGTTATATTAGGTATCCTGCCCTGTGTTTACTTCAGCCCTTCTCCACAACAAAATTCTTGCAAAACAGTCAGGCAGTTTTTACTTATTCAGAGTATACCGGGTTACAGTTCTTACCGTTTAAACATCTATACTCAGTCACATCCTCCTACTTTCAGGGACGTTCACTTTTTCCTTATTTAATTTGTATAAATATTACCTCAGTTTTCTGCTCTTCTGGCGATCTTCTGGCGATCTACCTGTGTACTGGGGAGGTAATCAACCCTGGTTGTGTGGCTGAGGTCTCTGGCCGAAGCACTTCTACTTTTTTCTGCCGGCCGCCCCTGCCTGCATGTGAAGGGAGGGGGAGGCCGGCGCGGGGAGGCAGAGGAGGGGGGGGGGGAGGCGCGGGGGCCCCCACTTTCCCCACACGTACGCCGCGCTGATGTAGTTCCTATCCCTTTCTCCGCTGTGTGCCGACAGCCACCGCGCCGCGAGGTGTAGGGTCCGGGGGGGGTGGGCACCGCGGCGGGTGCGGGAGATCTTCAGCGCCGGTTCGGAGCTCTCACTCTCCGTCTGGACCCGGCGTCCCGCATTCAGCTCCCGCCGCGGGCTCTATGCGCGGGTTCCTCCCACCTTGCCGGTCGGCGTCATCACGTCGGCCGCATCATCCCCTGTCGAATGATTTTGATACCTCCATTCTTCTAAGGCGAACTTAATGGCCAATAGCTCTCGATCCCCGACATCATAGTTCTTTTCTGGAGGACTTAACTTTCGGGATGCAAAAGCTACTGGATGCAAAAGGGCTTTGGGGCCCCGTCTCTGAGAAAGAATGGCTCCAGTGGCGGTTTCAGAAGCGTCAACTTCTAACACGAATGGCAAAAGCGGGTCTGGGTGCTGTAGAATGGGTGCTGAGGTGAACAAAGATTTCAGTTTAGTGAAGGCTTCCTGAGCTTCTTGGGACCATTGGAAGCGACCATGTAGCCTGGTTAACTGCGTAATTGGAGAAACAATGGATGAGAAGCCGATGATGAATCTTCGATAGAAGTTAGCAAAGCCTATGAATCTTTGCACAGCTTTTTTATCCCCTGGAGCGGGCCATTCAAGAATTGCCTTGACCTTTTGGGGGTCCATGGCGATCCCCTCAGTGGAAATGACGAATCCAAGAAATTGGACAACAGTCTTATCGAATTCGCATTTCTCTGCCTTAAGGTATAGTCTATGTTTCCTAAGAATGGTAAGGACCTTCCTTACATGGTCTCGGTGTAGTTCAATGGTGGCAGAGAAAATGAGAATGTCGTCCAAGTAGACGACTACAAAGTCATCAAGGTAGTCTCTGAAAATATCATTCACCAGGTGTTGAAAGGTGGCTGGGGCGTTGCACAGGCCGAAGGGCATCACTAAATACTCAAAGTGCCCAAACCTGGACCGGAAGGCTGTTTTCCATTCGTCATTGGCACGAATCCGGACAAGGTTATAGGCACCTCGCAGGTCAAGTTTGGAAAAGATCTTGGCAGTCCGGAGGCGCTGAAATAGTTCTGGGATGAGCGGGAGTGGGTATCGGTTTTTGATAGTTATTTTATTGAGGGAGCCATCCTTTTTCCCAACAAAGAAAATACCCGCCCCGGCTGGAGATGAAGAGCGGCGAATGAAGCCTTTTTCCAGGTTTTCATCGATATAGGCTTTAAGAGCCTTTAGTTCAGTCTCGGACAGAGGGAATATGCGCCCAAAAGGAATTTCAGACCCTGGTAACAGTTCTATGGGGCAGTCGTAGGACCGGTGAGGTGGTAAACAATCTGCCTTCTTCTTATCAAAAACATCCTTAAACTCAAGATATGCTGGAGGGATATGCTGAAGATTGTCGGATGCAGGAATGACTGCCATACAAGGAGCTGGAACTGGAGGGAAACAGTGTTGAGAGCAGTAAACAGACGTAAAGGAGACCTTCTTCTTGCCCCAGTTAACTTGAGGGTCATGGGCCTGCAACCAAGGAAGCCCTAAAATAATAGGGAACATGGGAGAAGAAATTAAATCAAAGCGTAGGAATTCCTGGTGGCCTGAGTCCGTGGAGGTGAGAATCGGTTGGGTCTCCTGTGTCACTGGTCCGGAGCGGGGTAAAGACCCATCAGCCAAGTGGACAAGAAGATTTTGTTTTTTGTTATGGAGAGGGATGTGAAGATTTTGAGCCACCGAGATGTCCAGGAAACAACTGCATGCTCCAGAGTCAATTACGGCCGGTAGTTGAATCCTCTCTTCCGCCAGCTGCAGAGAAACAAAAAGAGTAACATAAGACTGGGCAAGACCTGTGGCTTGATAGTTCATAACAACTTGCAGAGGTGGCTTACAGGGTCTCACTGGGCAGTTGCGGAGGTAATGGCCAACCCCTCCGCAGTACAGACATAGGTTGGCCTGCCGTCTTCGTTGCCTCTCATCAGGGGAGAGACGAGGGCGAACAAGTCCTAGCTGCATGGGTTCCCCTTCCGAGGCCGGGGGGCCGGAAGGGACCGGAATTGGAGGGTAAGGAGTGGCTGACTTGGGGAGCATCCAGCTGGGCCGAGGGGTCTGAAGGCGCTCAGAGCGCCGCTCTCGCATGCGTCTGTCCAGCTTGGTGGCCAATTGAATCAGGTCCTCCAAAGAAGCGGGGGTCTCAACCCTAGCCAGTTCATCCTTTAAAGTTTCGGAAAGGCCTTGTCGGTATTGGTACCTGAGGGCAGCCTCATTCCAGCCGGTGTCAGCTGACCATTTGCGGAATTCGACGGTATAGTCCTCCACTGGTCTCTTTCCTTGTGTCAAGGCGTGCAGGGTGGCTTCAGCTGTAGCAGTACGTTGTGGGTCATCGTATAACTGACCCATGGAGTTAAAGAAGGTTTCCACAGAGTTCAGGAGGGGACTTCTTTGTTCCATGAGGCTATGTGCCCATGCCTGGGGTTCGTCGGACAGTAGGGAGATGATGAATCCGACTTTCACTATTTCGGAAGAAAAAGTCCTTGGTTGCAGGGCCAGATATAAGGAGCAGGCGTTTTTAAATGCCCTGAACTTTTTCCGGTCGCCCGAAAATCGCTCGGGTGTAGGTACTCAGGAACCGCCATCATCATGGCGGGTGGTGAATGGGCCTGAGGTAAGGAGGCCCCGCTGGTAGGTGCTGGTGCTGTGTTAACTGGTGCGGGTGTTCCGGCTAGTTGCTGCAGACGGCTGTCAATTTGGGTGTACCCTTCCTGCAATTTCTGCACAGCTTCTGCGAGGACTGTAACTTGCTGGCATAAAATCTCCAAGGGTGAACCCGCTCTGTTGGCCTCTGACATGGCTGGTTTGTACTATCAGCAAAGAGGTACTCACCGAGGCCAAGATGCAGAGAGCGGTGGCTGTTGCGACTCGGCGCACACCACCCCTGGAGGTGATACAGGGAGTGGGTTGCACCAAGAGGCACAAGCCTCCAGCGGGACACCTGACTTGTGTGAAGGTCTGGAAGATGGCTCATGCAGGATGGACCGGACCAGAAGGTAAGTGGCAAGCAGGTCTGTAAAACAGGTGAGGAAAGTCCAGAAACAGGCCGAGGGTCAAACACAGGTAATCAGTCCAGGAGCCAGCAAGGCTAAGTGCTGAAGGCAGAAGATAATCCAGGAGCAGGCTGAGGGTCAAACGCAGGAGAGAGCAGGAAGTCCGTAAAGCAAGCCAGGGGTCAGGTCAGGAGAGATTCAGCGTAGTCTTCAAACGATCCGGGTCACAACAGGAAATGGCAAACAGGAACAGGAAATGGTAAACAGGAACAGGAAGCAGAGGAACACAGGTGAGCTGAGACAAACCAGCAACTTGTCTGTCTGCCAAGGCTCCTTTTATAGGCTGGTCAGGGGATTCACGTTATGCGTGCACTTGTGCGTACGCGTGCGCGCCGCTGAGTAGGGCCGTGAATGTGCGTCCGCTGGAGTGGCAATCCATGGTGCATTTGTGTGCGCCTGCGCGCAGGGAGATGGTAAGGTTGATCCAAGTTACTTCCCTGATAGTTTCTTTACATCTCAGGTGTCCCCAGCGGAGTACTTCCTTACATCTCAGGTGTGCCCAGCGGAGTGCCTCCTTACATTTC
Source organism: Lithobates sylvaticus (assembly GCA_028564925.1). Lineage (NCBI taxonomy): Eukaryota > Metazoa > Chordata > Amphibia > Anura > Ranidae > Lithobates > Lithobates sylvaticus. The sequence goes on along the minus strand of CM053037.1, from coordinate 63,964,086 downwards.
AGGTGTCCCCAGCGGAGTGCCACCTTACATCTCAGGTGTCCCCAGCGGAGTGCCACCTTACATCTCAGGTGTTCCCAGCGGAGTGCTTCCTTACATCTCAGGTGTCCCCAGCAGAGTGCTTCCTTACATCTCAGGTGTCACTGTCCCCAGCCAGCAGAGTGCTTCCTTACATCTCAGGTGTCCCCATCGGAGTGCTTCCTTACATCTCAGGTGTCCCCAGCAGAGTGCTTCCTTACATCTCAGGTGTCCCCAGCGGAGTGCTTCCTTACATCTCAGGTGTCACTGTCCCCAGCCAGCAGAGTGCTTCCTTACATCTCAGGTGTCCCCAGCAGAATGCTTCCTTACATCTCAGGTGTCCCCAGCAGAGTGCTTCCTTACATCTCAGGTGCCCCCAGTGGAGTGCTTCCTTACATCTCAGGTGTCACTGTCCCCAGCCAGCGGAATGTTTCCTTACATCTCAGGTGTCCCCAGCGGAGTACTTCCTTACATCTCAGGTGTGCCCAGCGGAGTGCCTCCTTACATTTCAGGTGTCCCCAGCGGAGTGCCTCCTTACATCTCAGGTGTCCCCAGCGGAGTGCTTACTTACATCCCAGGTGTAACTGACCCCAGCCAGCGGAATGTTTCCTTAATCTCAGGTGTCCCCAGTGGAGTGCTTCCTTACATCTCAGGTGTCACTGTCCCCAGCCAGCGGAATATTTCCTTACATCTCAGGTTTCCCCAGCGGAGTGCTTCCTTACATCTCAGACCCCTCCCCCCCCCCCCCATTGGAGCCCTTCTATATTCCAGCAGCACAGGAGACTGTTAAAAAATATGACAGAACACCGCCATTACTGAAGCCCAAGGGGGAAAAAAATAGAGGTGGAGCCGGCCAGCTACAATAGAAATTGAGCTGCGGCACCGCCCACCCCCCACCCCTTTCCACAACAGGTGACAGATGACAGACAGACCGGGAGTGGGGGGTGGGTGGCGCCGCAGCTCTATTTCTATTCTAGCCACTTGGCAGGCTCTGCTTGTCATTTATAACTCAGCTGGTCTTCTGTAAATAAGCGGCCAGAGGAGACACCTCTAGCGGCGGTGGCGGGCGGTGAAAAATCAGTAAAAAATTAATTCTATTAGCAACTAAGACAGGGCCCCACTCGGCTGCGGGCCCCATAGCACCCGCGTGGTTTGCCAAGACCATAGAGCGGTTTAACAGGTTCCACTCAGAACAGGTCTCGCCATGGTCGACCAAAGAAGTTGATTGCACGTGCTCAGTACCATATCCATGGCTGTATGTTTTTGGTAAATAGACGTATGAGTGCTGCCAGCATTGCTGCAGAGGTTGAAGGGGTGGGGTCAGCCTGTCAGTGCTCAGACCATACGTCGCACACTGCATCAAACTGGTCTGCATGGTTGTCGTTCCAGAAGGAAGCCTCTTCCAAAGATGATGCACAAGAAAGCCTGCAAACAGTTTGCTGAAGACAAACAGACTAAGGACATGGATTATTGGAACCATGTCCTGTGGTCTGATGAGACCAAGATAAACTTATTAGGTTCAGATGCTGTCAAGCCTGTGTGGCAGCAACCAGGTGAAAAGTACAAAGACAAGTGTGTCCTGCCTACAGTCAAGCATGCGGGTGGGAGTGTCATGGTCTGGGGCTGCATGAGTGCTTCTGGCACTGGGGAGCTACAGTTCATTGAAGGAACCATGAATGGCAACATGTACTGTGACATACTGAAACATGATAACGACCCCAAACACACGGTGATGGACTGGCCAAGCATGTCTCCAGACCTAAACCCTATTGAGCATCTGTGGGGCATCCTCAAACAGAAGGTAGAGGAGCGCAAGGTCTCTAACATCCACCAGCTTTGTGATGTCGTCATGGAGGAGTGGAAGAGAACTCCACTGGCAACCTGTGAAGCTCTGGTGAACTCCATGCCCAAGAGGGTTAAGGCAGTGCTGGAAAATAATGGTGGCCACACAAAATAGTGACACTTTGGGCCCAATTTGGACTATTTCACTTAGGGTGTACTCACTTTTGTTGCCAGTGGTTTAGACGTGGCTGTGTGTTGAGTTATTTTGAGGGGACAGCAAGTTTACACTGTTAAATAAGCTGTACACTCACTACTGTCATTTCTTCAGTGTTGTAACATGAAAATATATATTAAAATATTTACAAAAATGTGAGGGGTGTACTCACTTTTGTGAGATACTGTATTTGATCACTTGTAGTTCTTGCTGCATACAATAAGTAGGGAGAACTACGAAGCGTTTACATGACAGGTCTTATGAACATATACATAATGTTGACAAGAACAAATTAACAATTGATGCAAAACACTTTCATTTGAATCATGGAGGAGACAAATTGACATTGCAGGTCCAGGTGATTGATAAGATTAGGGGTTCCAAAGGGGGGGGGGTTCACCTGCTATGTCTGAGGGAGATGTACTGGATATTCCATCTCCAGACCCGTATCCCCCTGGGTCTCAACATTGAGTGGGATGTCAGCCACTTCTATGAGTAAAAAGGGGGAATATCTCCTTCCGACAACAGTAAACATGCATGACCCACAGTCTATGTATATTCTATTTATTTTCTACTTTTTGTGGCTCATGTGTGTGTCTTTATCCACCTCTTCTTGATCTGAACCCCTACATATGTATACCGAGTTGCTGTAACAAATAGTTTTAGTGATTAATTGCAGATTTTCCCTTATTTACTGTATATATATTAATGGGAACAATTGAATCAGTAAGTGCTGGTGCACGGGATTACCTGTTTACACTTTATCTGCTATCCATTTTTATATTCATACACGAGTGTTAACATGGTTGATGAGTTTTCCATGGTTTACTTATCCAGTATTCATTTTGTACATATTTTCATTCAATGTTTATAATGTTTTTTTACCACTATTCATATACACATTTTCTCGTTGGATCAGGGATCTTGATCTTAGTTTTATTTTGTTTTGACTGATCTTGATCTTAGATTTATTTTGTTTGGACAGTTTTTTTCTTCTTTGTGATCTGGATCTTTTTTCTATGAAGTGGGACCATCTCTACGTTTTACTTTATTCCATTTGGGTGTTTGTATAAATGTATATGCATTAATAATGGGATCAAAATGTCACTTCTAATTAAATGGTTTTAAACAAACAGCTAAGGCAGGGCGGAGCTTTATTGACACTGCACTACACCTGTGCAGTACACCTGAAATAAATAGGGACTATTTATGGAGTGTCCGTATAGCATCCCTGGGTTATGAATAAGCAGGTGGTCAACTGAAAAATCAAATATAGGTCAGAAGGAGGTCAACTGAAAGTCAAATATAGGTCAGAAGGAGTACAACTGAAAGTCAAATATACTGTAGGTCGGAAAAAGGTCAACTGAAAGTCAAATATAGGTCAGAAGGAGTACAACTGAAAGTCAAATATACTGTAGGTCAGAAAAAGGTCAACTGAAAGTCAAATATACTGTAGGTCAGAAGGAGGACAACTGAAAGTCAAATATAGGTCATAAAGAAGTCAACTGAAAGTCAAATATACTGTAGGTCAGAAGGACAACTGAAAGTCAAATATACTGTAGGTCAGAAGGAGGTCAATTGAAAGCCAACTAAAGGTTAAAAGGAGGACAACTGAAAGTTAAATATAGGTCAGAAATAAGTCAACTGAAAGTCAGATATACTGTAGGTCAGAAGGAGGATGACTGAAGGTCATATATAAAGGGCAGTGAACACTGAATGATCTCCGACGTGTCTCTGAGAGATACCATGAACATGAACACAAGCTCAAAGTGCATCGGTACATGCCCTAAAGGCTGGCACACACGTCTTGAATTTTGGCCAATTCATGCAAAATCCCCTGTTGGTATCACTTGGTTTGACTGAAGTAAATAGTTTTATCCACTTATGCCGCGTACACACGAAGGGACTATCCCGCGGGATTGTCTGCTGGACTCGAGTCCGCCGGACAATCCCCTCGTGTGTGGGCGCCGGCGGACTTTTTGGCGCCAAAAGTCCGGCGGACTAGGTTTTAAGTTTTGTTAAAATTATCCGCTGGACTTGGCAGTCGGCGGACAATCCCGCCGTTAGTAGGCTAGTCCGCCGGACTTTTGAAATGAACGGACTTGCCGCTCATCGGAAAGTCCGTTCATTTAGCACATGACTTCAGGTAGACGGAGCTAGCGAAGGCAGTGAATGCCACCGCGCTAGCCCCGTCACCTGGCATGGATTTAAAGGGAATCCCCACGCCGAAAAAAACGGCGTGGGGGTCCCCCCCAAATCCATCTCAGACCCTTATCCGAGCACGCAGCCCGGCAGGCCAGGAAAGGGGTGGGGACGAGCGAGCGCCCCCCCCCCCCACTCCTGAGCCATACCAGGCCGCGTGCCCTCAACATGGGGGGTGCCCTGGGGAAAGGGGGGCCGTGCGGCCCCCCACCCCAAAGCACCTTGTCCCCATCTTGATGAGGACAAGGGCCTCTTCCCGACAACCCCTGGCCGTTGGTTGTCGGGGTCTGCGGGCAGGGGCTTATCGGAATCCGGGAGCCCCCTTTTATAAGGGGGCCCCCAGATCATGGCCCCCCACCTTATGTGAATGAGTATGGGGAACGATGTACCCCTACCCATTCACCTAAGGTGTAAAATGTAAAGAAAAAAAACACACAATTTTGAAAAAATATTTTATTGCACTGCTCCGGGGGTCTTCTTCCGTCTTGGGGGGTCTTCTCGCCGGACTCCGCCATTTACCTAGCTCTTTTACCGAGCAGAGGAGGCTGGCTACCTTCTTCGTCGTCGACGCCGTCGTCTGGGGGTCTCGATCCGCCTTCGGATGAATGTTCTAAATGAACGGACTGCTCCGTGTGTGGGCAAGTCCGTTCATTTTCAAAAGTCCCGTGGACTTTTTCCTGCGGAGAAGTCCGGGCGTGTGTGGGCAAGTCACACGCTCGGAAATCCAGGCGTGTGTGGGCAAGTCCCCCCTCGGAAAGTCCGGCGTGTGTACGCGGCATTACAGTATGTCAAAGAAGTCAGGTGGAAAATTACCAGCCGAATTGTGCCTGCAGCCAATCAGATGCGACAATGTTTGGATAGTCAGACAACTATGGGTGCTTGCTGTCAGAATACAATAGCTGCAGCGGGGGATTCCTCCATCCATGCTGTTAAGCTTGGATGGAGAAATCTATTCGGTTTCTTTGGTTCAGCTCGGTTTAATCCCCTTAGCACTGCTGGACCGTGTTTGTGGCTCTGCTGCTGCTTACCTTGTTATGCTAAATGGTCAGCTCTCCCCATTGGGTGTTATTACTTCTTATTCTGCATTCACAATAATAAAAAATAATATATGAGTAAAAATCCTGCAGAGACAGCGGGATCCCCTTGGTAATGGCTATGACATTTAAAGTGTAACAAAAGACAGAAGATTTTTTTTGTTTTTGATATAGTGTGGAGATGGATTAGAACACCTGTCAGGTTTTTATTGCTATCTGTGTCCCCATTAGGGAGAGTCACCCACTCCTGTGAAAGAAAATCCCAAATGTTGTCACCAGAACAGTAATAGAGGGGGGATCTTCCAATGGGGACACTAGTTCTGGTGACAACCAGGAAACTCTCCGCCATACACTTTTTAGGGGGATTTCCTCTCACTTCCTGTTGTGGCTATGGGACAGGAAGTGAAAGGAAATCTCCCCAATGAGAGGGACTCTGCGGTTGTCACCAGGACTAGTGTCCCTATGTAAAGATTTCTTCTCTATTCCTGTTCTAGTGACAATCCAACATTTGGGATTACAAGCTGAAGGAAGAAAAATTAACAGATTCCTCCAGCACACAAACAAGGTAGATAGAGGAATACCTCCTGCTGGGACATTGTATCCTGACAGAGGCTCCCCGCAATGTAGAACAAACAGCCGCCCTCTGTCAGGTGGCAAATTTTGGCCTGTCCCTACTGAACTGACCGAATTTCCATCAGTGAACAGTCAGCTTTACTCTATCCAAAACAAAAACAAATTGAATTTAGTTCTACTTGGACCCTGTTACCACCACTGCACACTCCTGAGTGCTTACACTTTCTAATGAAAGCAGTCTGGTGGCTGTCCCTTTCCATGACCCCCAAAGTGTGAACCCCCCTATTCCCCATCTGGGGCAACACTTAACCCCCCAAGCCATGCTTCCCAGGTTCCACTGTCCCACCTAAAGGCCCAGGACCTACATGACAGGCATTGCAAAGTGAAGGGGAGGGAGACCAGGGAACATCCATTCACTGATCTTCCATAGCTAGAATAAAGCCGAAGGTGACATGTAAAATGTCACTTCCAGTTGCTTTTGTCACTTTTAATAAGGACACTTACCTGTCCAGGACACACAGGTCCCAGAAGGCTTCGGGGAGGGGGGGAGGAGGGCTCGCAGCAGAAAAGGAAATGATGTATTTCACTGCAGCCAGGCTGGGACAGAAATACACCTTAGTACTTTGTGACAGACTCCGGACACCCTGTTGGTTATTTCCGCCAAGAAGCTGCTTCCTAAGTCCTGGAACACAAGACCAATAGAGCTAGCTATAATAACCCCCAAGAACCAGATAACACCAGTCTTGGAGTACACCATAAATGGAACTTCTTATTAGAACACGAATACAGTCTTATATACACCGGAGGAGGAGGTTCCCCCCTCCTGATCATATTACTCTGACAATACAACTGTAACCAGAAACAAATTAACATGCGCTAATTAAGTAGTCATTTAGCCAGACTAGGTGACTCAGAGGTTTGACCTTTACAAGAGTGAATACAAAGGACACAGCATTAAAAAGTATAAACACGTCCCCACCGTGTGCTAGTAGACAATAGCAGAGGTTATTAGCACAATAAACAATAGGTGGAAGACCCTTAGTAGCAGGGCCGGTGTCTTGCCGAGTTGGTTCCCCTGGCGGATCGGTTCCTCTCTGTACTGCGCATGCGCAGTACGAATGGCTAGGCATCTTCCGGAAATTGTCGAACCTAAACAGATGCGAGTGAAGTGTACACCGCACAGCTGATTTTGTTTGTTAAGAAAAAAAAAAAAAGTTTAAAAAAATACACTCCTAATTGAAAGGGAAAACCCCACAGATAGCACTCTAAAAACATGTTTTCTATTACTCTCTTCTATATCCAGAGCTAAACGATTTATTTTTATTTTGCCTTTCCCTTGCTTACACTAATAGACCCGCCCCTTAGACTGAGACTCCTCTTGCAGAGTAGCGCCAGCATCGGTAGCGTGCGGCATCGTCTTGTACACCGACTGCGCGTGCGCGGTGTACACTTCACTCCAAGCTGTTTAGCTTCGGCAATGTTCGGAAATTACGCTGCGCATGCGCAGTACATATCTGCACTCATCCGCCGAGGGGAACCATCTCGGCAGAACACCGGCCCTACCATGGGACCCAGTGGCCCCATGGTCCCAGACGGCATCTTAAGAGGGTCGGCAGTGACCAGTTGTACCCGTATGTAACCCGTGGCGGCTGTCTCCAGAGATCTGCCTTTGGGACTGCTGTGAAATGTTGCATCCAATATGTGTGCAGTCCATGCCACCTGTGAGACAGTTTCACATTGAGCCGATATTGAAGCTTGCCAGAGCTGCTCAGTGTGTGTGAAACTGTCATGTAATGTAACTGAATGCAGAGAGAGACCAGCTGTCAGAATTCAGCGTTAATGTCGGGGGTGGCTGAGACCCAGCAGCTATCAAACACCAGCCAATGGGATGGGGACTGGGCGGGCCGCTACATGTATGTGGCCCACCCCCTTTCTTAAGCAGCCCAATCATTGGCTGGTGTTTGATAGCTGCTGGTCCCGAGCAACCCGGGTCCTGCCCATCTCCACATCACCACTGAATTTTGACAGCTGGTCTCTCTCTGCTTGCAGTTACATTACATGTCAGTTTAACACACAGTTTCACTAAGTGTCAATATTGGCTCAGTGTGAAACTCCCTCACCTCTGTCAGTGCCACCTGTCAATACCAATCAGTGCCACCTGCCAGTGCCACCTGCCAGTGCCAATCAGTGCCATCTGTCAGTGCCAATCAGTACCACCTGCCAGTGCCAATCAGTGCCACCTGTCAGTGCCAATCAGTGCCACCTGGCAGTGTCAGTGCCACCTGTCAGTGCCAATGTTTCTAATCAGTGCCACCTGTCAATGCCAATCAGTGCTACCAATCATTGCCATCTGCCAGTGCCAATCAGTGCTGATTAGTGTTTCCAATCAGTGCCACCTAATATTATTGCCAACCAATGCCACCTATCAGTATTTCCAATCAGTGCCACCTACCAGTGCCAATCAGTGGCGCCAATAAGTGCCAGTGCTGCCAATCAGGGCCCAGTGCCACCTATCAGTGCCGCCTATGTGTGCTGCCAATCAATGCCCATGAGTGCCACCTATCAGCACCCATCAGTGCTGCCAATTAGTGCCCATCAGTGCTGCCAATCAGTGCCACTAAATGCTGCCAATTAGTGCTGCCTATCAGTGCCAATCAGTGCTACCTATTAGTGCCAATCAGTGCAGCCTATCAGTGCCATTAGTGCTGCCAATCAGTGCCACCTGGCAGTGTCAGTGCCACCTGTCAGTGCCAATGTTTCTAATCAGTGCCACCTGTCAATGCCAATCAGTGCTACCAATCATTGCCATCTGCCAGTGCCAATCAGTGCTAATTAGTGTTTCCAATCAGTGCCACCTAATATTATTGCCAACCAATGCCACCTATCAGTGTTTCCAATCAGTGCCACCTACCATTGCCAATCAGTGGCGCCAATAAGTGCCAGTGCTTCCAATCAGTGCCCAGTGCCACCTATCAGTGCCGCCTATGAGTGCTGCCAATCAATGCCCATGAGTGCCACCTATCAGCACCCATCAGTGCTGCCAATTAGTGCCCATCAGTGCTGCCAATCAGTGCCACTAAATGCTGCCAATTAGTGCTGCCTATCAGTGCCAATCAGTGCTACCTATTAGTGCCAATCAGTGCAGCCTATCAGTGCCATTAGTGCTGCCAATCAGTGCCACCTAGCAGTGCAAATCAGGACCCATCAGTGCTGCCTATCAGTGCCAATCAGTGCTTTCTATTAGTGCCAATCAGTGCTGCCTATCAGTGCCAATCATTGCTGCCTGTCAGTGCTGCCAATCAGTGCACTGAGTGCAGGGATGGGACGATGAACTCAGCAGCCAGGCACATTATCCAGGGGGGGGGGGGGCGTCCTGGTGGGACACAACTGAATACTATTGGTGTTTATTAATTCCACATGCCGATCTTTAGTATAATAGGTAATCACCACACTACTAGTTACAATAGACTACTGGAGGTCAAATAAAAAAGTGTCAGTAAAAGGCTTCACTACATCCGCCTGTCACTGGGGAGAGGGGCCGACTGCCCCGGCTCCCTTGAACTCTGCAGTTGTTGCCGGTGCTTGGCAGAGATTGGTAGCATTCTGCTCTGTTGCCAGCTCTTCTTCTGGGTTGGGGTGCCGTCTGCTGCTGAGAAGGGGAGTCGGCTGCTCTATTTCCCTTACCCTCATCTGGCTGCTGGTATGACATGTCCCTGGTACTGTTTCCCAGGTGCACGGATCTTTGCTGGGGAGGAAAGACCGCTTCCTCCACCCTGGCTGACTGTTGGGGAGGGACGACGAACACCTCCTCTACCTTTTCCCCCTGGATCCTGATCTGCTGCTGGGGAGTGCAGAACTATCTTAAGAGCATTATAGGCCCCCGGGCAATACAGTGCACTGGGGCCCTGTCTACACGATCACGCACGAGAATAAAAATGCAAATTATCAATAAGGCTATATTTATTGGTACTTCCAACAAAATCAGTGTTTAAACATTAACACGTTAAACAATTAAAATGTTTGGACAATATAACACGAGTTTGATGGGCACAGCGGCAGCGTTTGGGCACAGTGGCAGCGTTTGATGGGCATAGTGGCTGCGTTTGATGGGCACAGTGGCAGCTTTTGATGGGCACAGTGGCAGCTTTTGATGGGCACAGTGGCTGTGTTTGATGGGCACAGTGGCTGTGTTTGATGGGCACAGTGGCAGCTTTAATGGGCACAGTGGCTGTTTGATGGGCAAATTGGCTGTTTGATGGACACAGTGGCTGTTTGATGGGCACAGTGGCAGCTTTTAAGGGCCACAGACAGTGGCTGTGTTTGATGCACAACTTGAACTTACTTAAGTAGACATTGTTAGACTTACTTGAGGCTGCCGGCCTGGTGCAGTACAGTGTGTCACTCACAGCAGCAAGGCAGCGCCATCTATCAAGGGCCGTCTTTCCGCTCCCTCCCCATGCTGTCTGAAGAACATGGCAGAGGTGGGCGGAGCCTGTTCACTAGCCACTGGGGCAGCTGTGGTGCGCTATGAATGCTGGGGTGGCCGCGGCCTCTGATTGACATCACTGGTTGCCAGTGATGTAAGTAACTGAGTTAAAATAAACTGAGTTACGTAACTCAGTTACTTTAGAGGGTAACTAGTAATCTAACTGATTACTTTTCCCCTCATGGTAACTCAGTTCCCATTACTTTGGCTTAGTTACCCCAATTACATCTACCGCCACTAGATGGCAGTAGTGTAATTCCGGCGTCCTGCCGAAAAAGTTCCCCCGCCAGATAAGGACCCCCTGTACTGCGCAGGCGCAGCGCTTGCGCAGTACGAAGGACTACGGAGCTTCCGAAAATTGCCGAACCTAAACAGCTCTGAGTGAACTCTACACCGCGCAGGCGCAGTTAACATGTAATTGTACGAGGCGATGCCTCACGCTCCTGAGGCTCGTGCTACTCTGCAAGGGGCGTCTATCGTGTAACTAAGGGGCGGGTCTAGTATTACTGTAACCAAGGGGCGCATTTATTATTATTGTTATATATCGAGCTCTGCCCATTAATTTAACATTCGCCCTCTTCTGTAGAAATCCGCCCCTTACATGATATAATAATAATAATAGACCCGCCCCTTGCTTACACGCTATAACAGATCTGCCCCTTGGTTAGAGTAATAATAGAGCAGCCCCTTGGTTACACGATATATAACAATAATAATAAATGTGCCCCTTGCTTACAGTAATACTAGACCCGCCCCTTAGTTACACGATAGACGCCCCTTGCAGAGTTAAAAAAAAGTCAGTTACTTTGCTGCGTAACTAATTACTTTTCCAATGTAGTAACTGAGTTACTAACGCAATTACTTTTTGGGAGAAGTAATTTGTAACTTAACTAATTACTTTTTTAAAGTAAGATGACCAACACTGCTGGTTGCTAGCTAGATGCCGGCCAGCGATGCCGGCCAGCGATGCCGGCCAGCGAAGTGAGCAGTGCAGTCAGTCAATTTAAACAGCAGATTGCAGTGCTGAGGATCAGCCCTGGATGGGGCCCCCCAGACAAGTGGGGCCCCCGGGCAACTGCCCAGCATGCCCAGTGGAAAAAACGGCCCTGGGGGAGTGACCGCCACCTTCTCACCCTGAGCCTCCGGAACTGCCACAGATGTGGGGCAGAGGTCTTGGACCCTCTGTCTGGTGGCCAGCACTTTAGCTGGAGAACTTCCTTGTAACTCCACAGATGCTGCTGTTGGTGCTGGGCAGTGTTGGTCATCTTACTTTAAAAAAGTAATTAGTTAAGTTACAAATTACTTCTCCCAAAAAGTAATTGCGTTAGTAACTCAGTTACTACATTGGAAAAGTAATTAGTTACGCAGCAAAGTAACTGACTTTTTTTTAAAATATTCTATACGTGTAACTAAGGGGCGGGTCTAGTATTACTGTAACCAAGGGGCGCATTTATTATTATTGTTATATATCGTGTAACCAAGGGGCTGCTCTATTATTACTCTAACCAAGGGGCAGATCTGTTATAGCGTGTAAGCAAGGGGCGGGTCTACTATTATTATATTGTGTAAGGGGCGGGTCTATTATTATTATATCGTGTAAGGGGCGGATGGCTACAGAAGAGGGCGAATGTTAAATTAATGGGCAGAGCTCGATATATAACAATAATTATAAATGCGCCCCTTGGTTACAGTAATACTAGACCCGCCCCTTAGTTACACGATAGACGCCCCTTGCAGAGTAGCACGAGTATCGGGAGCGTGCGGCATCGCCTCGTACAATTACATGTTAACTGCGCCTGCGCGGTGTAGAGTTCACTCAGAGCTGTTTAGGTTCGGCAATTTTCGGAAGCTCCGTAGTCCTTTGTACTGCGCAAGCGCTGCGCCTGCGCAGTACAGGGGGTCCTTATCTGGCGGGGGAACTTTTTCGGCAGGAAAGTGGCGGTAGATGTAATTGGGGTAACTAAGCCAAAGTAATGGGAACTGAGTTACCATGAGGGGAAAAGTAATCAGTTAGATTACTCGTTACCCTCTAAAGTAACTGCGTTAGGTAACTCAGTTTATTTTAACTCAGTTACTTACATCACTGGTGCTGGGCAAAGCTCAGTGATGTTTGGCCCTGATGCCAGCTCTTCTGCTGGAGCCTCACCAGGTTGTTCTTTCTCGGCAGACAAGTCTATTAAATCTCCAGTCTCTGGAACTGGTGTCTGGGGATAGAGGTTCACCATCTCCTGTCCGTGAAACCCAGAAGATATTATCGGTGCTGGGCAGAGGCTAGCAGAGCTCTGCCCTGTTGTCAGCACTTCAGATTTTGGGACAGCAATCTCCGGAGTTTCCATTGCTGATTCTCTGGCATGCTGCTGAACGTGTTCTAGCAGTTTCCTGTATGCCCTTTCCAGATGCTGTTCCTTCCTTAGGCTCTCCCCACAGCAATCCAGGGCTGCCAAAGTCATATTGTCTCATACCTGGTTGTAGAGCCCAGGGCCGGACTGGCCTACCGGGATACCGGGATATTTCCCGGTAGGCTGCCTGCCCTGGGGCCGGTTTGCGGCTGCAGTGCTCCCCTGAATCCCCTCTCTCCTGCTCTTTTGATCACGGCGCTGGCCGGGGCTGTGCTCTGCGGCCGCGCACCGCGCTGTAACACGGTCCCGCCCCCCTAGACCGGCTCGTGTGATAGGTGGAACACACACTGATTCTATCTACTATCACATGAGCCGGTCTAGGGGGGCGGGACCGTGTTACAGCGCGGTGCGCGGCCGCAGAGCACAGCCCCGGCCAGCGCCGTGATCAAAAGAGCAGGAGAGAGGGGATTCAGGGGAGCACTGCAGCCGCAAACCGGCCCCAGGGCAGGCAGCCTACCGGGAAACTGCGCCCCTTGGTTACAGTAATACTAGACCCGCCCCTTAGTTACACGATAGACGCCCCTTGCAGAGTAGCACGAGTATCGGGAGCGTGCGGCATCGCCTCGTACAATTACATGTTAACTGCGCCTGCGCGGTGTAGAGTTCACTCAGAGCTGTTTAGGTTCGGCAATTTTCGGAAGCTCCGTAGTCCTTTGTACTGCGCAAGCGCTGCGCCTGCGCAGTACAGGGGGTCCTTATCTGGCGGGGGAACTTTTTCGGCAGGAAAGTGGCGGTAGATGTAATTGGGGTAACTAAGCCAAAGTAATGGGAACTGAGTTACCATGAGGGGAAAAGTAATCAGTTAGATTACTCGTTACCCTCTAAAGTAACTGCGTTAGGTAACTCAGTTTATTTTAACTCAGTTACTTACATCACTGGTGCTGGGCAAAGCTCAGTGATGTTTGGCCCTGATGCCAGCTCTTCTGCTGGAGCCTCACCAGGTTGTTCTTTCTCGGCAGACAAGTCTATTAAATCTCCAGTCTCTGGAACTGGTGTCTGGGGATAGAGGTTCACCATCTCCTGTCCGTGAAACCCAGAAGATATTATCGGTGCTGGGCAGAGGCTAGCAGAGCTCTGCCCTGTTGTCAGCACTTCAGATTTTGGGACAGCAATCTCCGGAGTTTCCATTGCTGATTCTCTGGCATGCTGCTGAACGTGTTCTAGCAGTTTCCTGTATGCCCTTTCCAGATGCTGTTCCTTCCTTAGGCTCTCCCCACAGCAATCCAGGGCTGCCAAAGTCATATTGTCTCATACCTGGTTGTAGAGCCCAGGGCCGGACTGGCCTATCGGGATACCGGGATATTTCCCGGTAGGCTGCCTGCCCTGGGGCCGGTTTGCGGCTGCAGTGCTCCCCTGAATCCCCTCTCTCCTGCTCTTTTGATCACGGCGCTGGCCGGGGCTGTGCTCTGCGGCCGCGCACCGCGCTGTAACACGGTCCCGCCCCCCTAGACCGGCTCATGTGATAGTAGATAGAATCAGTGTGTGTTCCACCTATCACACGAGCCGGTCTAGGGGGGCGGGACCGTGTTACAGCGCGGTGCGCGGCCGCAGAGCACAGCCCCGGCCAGCGCCGTGATCAAAGGAAGAGAGAGATGCCTGTGAGTACAGCCCAAACTGTGTGCCTGGATAGGGGGGATCGGCAGGGGGGCGGCATATAGAGGAGATTATCTTTCTATATTCCTCCATGCAGCCGCTCAATGCTTGGAGGAGGGAGAGGAGGAGAATCAAGCATTCAGGGGCTGCATGGAGGAATATAGAAAGCTCACTTCCTCTATATGCAGCCCCACTGCTTCTCCTCCTATCCAAATTCTTTTACTGCCCCCCCTTCTCCTTGGGCTCCCCCCCCAGTGCTCTCCTCCCCCACCACACTCTCCAGCCCCCCCCCCCCCACAGTTCTCTCAATCCTTGTTCTTTCTGCCTCCCCCTCTCTCCAGCTCTCCCCATCCTTCTCCAGCCCCCCCCCTGCTTCCTACCCCCACAGTGCTCTCCCCCCCCCCCCCCCCCGTGCTCCCCACCCCCACAGTGCTCTCTAGCTCTCCCCATCAGTCTCCAGACCCCACGCCAGTGCTCTCCACCCCCACAGTGCTGTTCAGCCCCCCCCCCATACTCCCCAGCCCCCCGTGCTCCCCACCCCTGCTCTTTCTGCCCCCGGTGCTCTCCAGCTCCCACCCCAGTGCTCTCCACCCCCCACAGTGCTCTCTAGCCTCCCGTGCTTCCCACCCCTGTTCTTTCTACCCCCGGTGCTCTCCAGCCCCCACCCCAGTGCTCTCCACCCCTGTTCTTTCTGCCCCCGGTGCTGTCCAGCCCCCCACAGTGCTGTCCAGCCCCCTCATGCTCCCTACCCCTGTTCTTTCTGCCCCCGGTGCTCTCCACCCCCCACAGTGCTCTCTAGCCTCCCCATCAGTCTCCAGACTCCACCCCAGTGCTCTCCACCCCCCCCACAGTGCTGTTCAGCCCCCCCATACTCCCCAGTCCCCCACCCCTGTTCTTTCTGCCCCCGGTGCTCTCCACCCCCCACAGTGCTCTCTAGCCTCCCCATCAGTCTCCAGACTCCACCCCAGTGCTCTCCACCCCCCACAGTGCTGTTCAGCCCCCCATACTCCCCAGCCCCCCGTGCTCCCCACCCCTGTTCTTTGTGCCCCCGGTGCTGTCCAGCCCCCCCACAGTGCTGTCCAGCCCCTCCGTGCTCCCCACCCCTGTTCTTTCTGACCCCGGTGCTCTCCAGCTCCCACCCCAGTGCTCTCCACCCCCACAGTGCTCTCTAGCCTCCCGTGCTTCCCACCCCTGTTCTTTCTACCCCCGGTGCTCTCCAGCCCCCACCCCAGTGCTCTCCACCCCTGTTCTTTCTGCCCCCGGTGCTGTCCAGCCCCCCACAGTGCTGTCCAGCCCCCCCATGCTCCCTACCCCTGTTCTTTCTGCCCCCGGTGCTCTCCACCCCCCACAGTGCTCTCTAGCCTCCCCATCAGTCTCCAGACTCCACCCCAGTGCTGTCCACCCCCCACAGTGCTGTTCAGCCCCCCCATACTCCCCAGCCCCCCGTGCTCCCCACCCCTGTTCTTTCTGCCCCCGGTGCTGTCCAGCCCCCCCACAGTGCTGTCCAGCCCCTCCGTGCTCCCCACCCCTGTTCTTTCTGACCCCAGTGCTCTCCACCCCCCACAGTGCTCTCTAGCCTCCCGTGCTTCCCACCCCTGTTCTTTCTCCCCCCGGTGCTCTCCAGCCCCCACCCCCAGTGCTCTCCACCCCTGTTCTTTCTGCCCCCGGTGCTGTCCAGCCCCCCACAGTGCTGTCCAGCCCCCCCACAGTGCTGTCCAGCCCCCCCATGCTCCCCACCCCTGTTCTTTCTGCCCCCGGTGCTCTCCAGCTCCCCCACAGTGCTGTCCAGCCCCCCCATGCTCCCCACCCCTGTTCTTTCTGCCCTTGTGCTCTTCAGCTCCCACCCCAGTGCTCCCCACCCTCCACAGTGTTCTCCAGCCCCCCGTGCTTCCCACCCCTGTTCTTTCTGCCCCGGTGCTCTCCAGTCCCCACCCCAGTGCTCACCACCCCTGTTCTTTCTGCCCCCGGTGCTCTCCAGCCCCCACCCCAGTGCTCTCCACCCCTGTTCTTTCTGCCCCCGGTGCTCTCCAGCCCCCCACAGTGCTGTCCAGCCCCCCCATGCTCCCTACCCCTGTTTTTTCTGCCCCCGGTGCTCTCCAGCTCCCCCACAGTGCTGTCCAGCCCCCCCATGCTCCCCACCCCTGTTCTTTCTGCCCTTGTGCTCTTCAGCTCCCACCCCAGTGCTCCCCACCCCCCAAAGTGCTCTCCAGCCCCCCGTGCTTCCCACCCCTGTTCTTTCTGCCCCGGTGCTCTCCAGTCCCCACCCCAGTGCTCACCACCCCTGTTCTTTCTGCCCCCGGTGCTCTCCAGCCCCCACCCCAGTGCTCTCCACCCCTGTTCTTTCTGCCCCCGGTGCTCTCCAGCCCCCCACAGTGCTGTCCAGCCCCCCCATGCTCCCTACCCCTGTTCTTTCTGCCCCCGGTGCTCTCCAGCTCCCCCACAGTGCTGTTCAGCCCCCCCATGCTCCCCACCCCTGTTCTTTCTGCCCTTGTGCTCTTCAGCTCCCACCCCAGTGCTCCCCACCCCCCAAAGTGCTCTCCAGCCCCCCGTGCTTCCCACCCCTGTTCTTTCTGACCCGGTGCTCTCCAGTCCCCACCCCAGTGCTCACCACCCCTGTTCTTTCTGCCCCCGGTGCTCTCCAGCCCCCACCCCAGTGCTCCCCACCCCTGTTCTTTCTGCCCCCGGTGCTCTCCAGCTCCCACTCCAGCTCCCACTCCCCACCCCCCACAGTGCTCTCCAGCCCCACAGTGCTCTCCAGCCCCACCGTGCTCCCCACCCCCCACAGTGCTGTCCAGCCCCCCGTGCTTCCCACCCCCCACAGTGCTCTCCAGCCCCCCCGTGCTCCCCACCCCTGTTCTTTCTGCCCCCAGTGCTCTCCACCCCTGTTCTTTCTGCCCCCGGTGCTCTCCAGCCCCCACCCCAGTGCTCTCCACCCCTGTTCTTTTTGGCTCCCCCCCCCCCCCAGCACTCTCTCTATATATATATATATATATATATATAATATAAAGCCCTATGTGATTTTATATCTGTCTTATCTATATATAATACACTCTTCAAATGTGCTTTAAAATGTATGGTTTTCCCTTTCATGAACCAGGAAATAATGACGTTATGCTGTTGCGCTGGTATAATAACGCTGTGGGGCTGGTGTGAAATTTTTTCCAGGGCTGGATTTTATTCCCAGTCCGGCCCTGGTAGAGCCTGATATGCAGAGGAAGGCCTCTCTTACACTTGAGAACCCCTGATACAGCAGACAGGGAGCTCGGGAGTGCAGAGTGGCACAAGTGCCTGACAGGATCTCTGATGTAGGGGCTAGTCAGAAATTCCAGTAATACAAGTGAAGGCACAGAGAACTAGAGCACTCAAATCCATAGTGTAATGTGGCATGAACATAATCAGGGCCAAAGGGTAAAAACAATAACAGTAGTCCATGGTCATAAACAGTATTAATAGTCCAATGACCATAAGGGGAGATGATGAGGAATCCGACACACAGGGCTGCCGTCATAAAGGAACAGAGAACTGTGTTCCAAAAACACTGGAAAGACAAGGAGAGAGGCGCCTCTAGGTGCAGATGCATAACACGTTGTTAATGTACACTTAATACAAGCAACTTAAATTTTTTAAGTTAAATTCAGGCATATCAATATCCCAACAAGGAGAGGTGGTATCAGTTGACAGTCCAGTCTGGCAGGAGGAGAATCGCTGAGCTCGCTGAGGTACTGCTGTTGGTGAGAGAGTCCGGCAGCGGTGAAGACACTTCAAAACGAGGCTTGGAGCACAGTTGGAAACAGGTGCAGGTGGATGATGTCACTGGAAATGCAAAGCGTTTCTTGAGCGTGCGCCCTGTTGGGATCTTTACATGCCTCAATTTAACTTCAAAAATGTGAGTTGCTTGTATACATTGTGTACATTAAAAACGTGTTATACATCTTCACCTAGAGGCGCCTCTCTCTTGTCTTTAGTCAGAACTTCCGATGATGCCGTAGAGAGACTTCAGCGAGGTGGCTGAACGGAACATCTGGCAGGCTGGAGACAGGATCAGACTGGAAGCAGGAAACAGCAGTCAGTGAAGAGGTGTTCTGTAGGTAGGAACACAGAAAGCTACAGGCAAGCCGGGTCAAACACAAACAAGCAGATTAGGAACAGATGCAGTGGCTGGAGCAGAGTCATGGTATAGGCCGTGTCGGTAACAGGCTGGCTGCAAGGTAACCAGGGTAGAGAAAGAAGTGGAGTTAAGGACAAGCCAGGGTCGGATGCAGGCAAGTAGCAGGAGAAGTCAGGAACAGGCCAAGAGTCTACTGGACCAAGTTTTCTGGATAAACAGGTAGCAAGGGTCACAAGGAATGCTGTAGAACAGACAGCAACGTGCGTGCGCTCCCATGCGCGCATCTGCTCATGCTCGTGTGGCTCTTCTTGTAGGGGAATAGAACACAGGCTCCGGAGAGCATTCTGTTGTCTCCCCTATATATTCCTGCTCTGTGTGCCATTACAGAGGCCGATAATGATTGTCCAGCTCTATCTCCTGCTGGACCAGCCTGTCCAACTCAAAGTCACCCATTGTTCCTGGGGCCGCTCTCACAGGAATGCCATCCGTAATGCCCACTGGTCACTGATTCGTTGCTCTGGGGTTGGAAAGCACTTGCCCTGTGGCATACCAGCAACCTGGAGGGCTTCAATCCAGAGTCCTACCCGAATCTGCTGCCTGAGCTCCAGGTATTCATCCTCAGACACAGTCCTGGTGTATGCTGAATAGGGATGAGTCGAACACCCCCGGGTTCGGTTCGCACCAGAACCTGCAAACGGACCTAAAGTTTGCGCGAATATTTGAACCCTATTAATTACAATGGACGCGAACGTTCGAAATCAAAAGTGCTAATTTTAAAGGCTAATATGCATGTTATTGTCATAAAAAGTGTTTGGGGACCTGGGTCCTGCCCCAGGGGACATGTATCAATGCAATTTTTTTTTTGAAAAACAGCCGTTTTTTCAGGAGCAGTGATTTTAATAATGCTTAATGTGAAACAATGAAAGTGTAATATTCCTTTAAATTTCGTACCTGGGGGTGTCTATAGTATGCCTGTGAAGGGGCGCATGTTTCCCGTGCTTAGAACTGTCCCTGCACAAAGTGTAATTTTTGCAGGAAAAAAAGCTATTTAAAATCACTCGCGGCTAATGAATTGTCGGCTCCCGTAATACAGAGAACAGTCATTCATTGAAAGTCATTGATAAAAAAAAGTAATTGATAAAAAAAAAAAAAAAGGGTGGGGGTCCCCCCAAATTAAATTACCAGGCCCTTCAGGTCTGCTATGGATATTAAGGGGAACCCCGCTTCAAATTAAAAAAAAAATGACGTAGGGGTCCCCCAAAATATCCATACCAGACCCTTCAGGTCTGGGATGGATTTTAAGGGGAACCCCGGCCAAAAAAAGAAAAAAAAATGGCGTGGGTCCCCCTCAAAATCCATACCAGACCTGGCAGGCCTCAGGAAAAGAGGGGGGGGGGAGAGCGCCCCCCTCTCTCCTGAACCGTACCAGGCCACATGCCCTCAACATTGGGAGGGTGCTTTGGGGGTCTGCGACCCCTTAAAGCACCTTGTCCCCATGTTGATGAGGACAAGGGCCTCTTCCCCAAAACCCTGGCCATTGGTTGTGGGGGTCTGCAGGCGGGTGGCTTATCGAAATTTTGAAAGCCCCCTTTAACAAGGGGACCCCCAGATCCCGGCCCCCCCCCGTGTGAAATGGTAAGGGGGTACAAAAGTACCCCTACCATTTCACCAAAAAAGTGTCAAAAATTGTAAAAATGACAGGAGACGGTCTTTGACAATTCCTTTATTAAAATCTTCTTTCATCTTCTTCTGGTCTTCTTCCTTCTTCCTTTCTTCATCGTTCGGTTTCTTCATCTTCTCCTTCCGGCATCTTCTTCCATCTTCTTCTTCCTCCGATCCGCTTCTTCTTGCTCTGGTCTTCTCGTCCGTCATCTTCTTCCATGGCGTCAGCGTCTCTTCTTGGGCCGATCCGCGCAATGGGAGGCTCCCACTGTGTGAGGCTTCGCTTCGCCTGACAGGTCTTTTATAACGGAGGGCGGGGCCACCTGGTGACCCCGCCCCCTCTGACGTCATGGGGAAAGCCATAGGGAAGTCCCCATGACGTCCCTGTGCGTCAGAGGGGGGCGGGGTCACCAGGTGGCCCCGCCCTCCATTATAAAAGACCTGTCAGACGCAGCGAAGCCTCACACAGCGGGAGCCTCCCATTGCGCGGAGCAGCCCAAGAAGAGACACCAACGCCGTGGAAGAAGATGCCGGACGAGAAGACCAGAGCAAGAAGAAGCGGATCGGAGGAAGAAGAAGATGGAAGAAGATGCTGGAAGGAGAAGATGAAGAAACCGAAGAATGAAGAAAGGAAGAAGGAAGACCAGAAGAAAGAAGATGAAAGAGAAGATTTTAATAAAGGAATTGTCAAAGACCGTCTCCTGTAATTTTTACCATTTTTGTCACTTTTTTGGTGAAATGGTAGGGGTACTTTTGTACCCCCTTACCATTTCACACAGGGGGGGGCGGGATCTGGGGGTCCCCTTGTTAAAGGGGACTTCCATATTCCGATAAGCCCCCCGCCCGCAGACCCCCACAACCAATGGCCAGGGTTGTGGGGAAGAGGCCCTTGTCCTCATCAACATGGGGACAAGGTGCTTTGAGGAGTCACAGACCCCACAAGCACCCTCCCAATGTTGAGGGCATGTGGCCTGGTACGGGTTAGGAGGGGGGGCGCTCTTGTCCCCCCTCTTTTTCTGTGGCCTGCCAGGTTGCGTGCTCGGATAAGGGTCTGGTATGTATTTTGAGGGGGACCCCACGCCATTTTTTTTTTTTTGGCCGGGGTTCCCCTTAAAATCCATCCCAGACCTGAAGAGTCTGGTATGGATATTTAGGGGGACCCCTACGTAATTTTTTTTAAATTTGAAGCAGGGTTCCCCTTAATATCCATAGTAGACCTAAAGGGCCTGGTAATTGAATTTGGGGGGACCCCCACGCTTTTTTTTTTTTATCAATGACTTTATTTATCAATGACTTTCAATGAATGACTGTTCTCTGTGTTACGGGAGCCGGCAATTCATTAGCCGCAGATGGCTGCCTTAGATGACACAACAGGCCAAAAGGTTAAAGGTGGTTTAATGTGATACTGCAATGCTGTACTAACAGCACGCACACACTAATCCCCAGAATCACAGCAGATAATGTCAGCAGTCAGCAGCACTCAGCAGAATGAATCACAGCACAGATAATGTGTATCATTATCACTGACTAACGCCGGAACACACTACATGAGGCCGCCGGCGTGGCGGCCTTATATAGTGTGGGGCGTGTACTAAACCCCCTGATCTATAATTGGCCACAGGTATCCTGCCTGTGGCCAATTATTGCTCTCCTCGCCGCTGGCTCTATGATTGGCCAAGCATGCGGGGTCACAGTGCATGCTTGGCCAATCATCAGCCAGCAATGCACTGCGACTGGCGCAGTGCATTGTGGGCCGTTCGCATCACACGAATTTGATGCGAACGACCCACATAGTTCATAGGGCTCGACGAGCGGTCGAACGGGCGATGTTCGATTCGAACATGGGTTCGAATCAAACACCGGGCCCATCCCTAATGCTGAAAGGACGATCCGCATCAGCTGCTGGGGTGACTGAAGTCTGCTATGCTGATCTTAGGTCCCGTTGGTGGTTTGGATGTTCCAGGCACAAGAAAGCATCCCATCGTTGCCAACCAAATGTGACGGACTCTGGACACCTTGTTGGGTATTTCCGCCAAGAAGCTGTCCCGTTGGTGGTTTGGATGTTCCAGGCACAAGAAAGCATCCCACCGCTGCCAACCAAATGTGATGGACTCCAGACACCTTGTTGGGTATTTCTACCAAGAAGCTGCTTCCCAAGTCCTGGAACACAAGACCAATGGATCTGGCTATAGTAACCCCCAAGAACCAGACAACACCAGTCTTGGAGTACACCATAAATAGAACTTCTTATTAGCACACGAATACAGTCTTATATACACCGGAGGAGGAGGTTCCCCCCTCCTGATCATATTACTAGTCATTTAGCCAGACTCAGAGGTTTGACCTTTACAAGAGTGAATACAAAGGACACAGCATTACAAGTATAAACACATCCCCACCATATTTTTGCTTGTAGACAATAGCAGAGTTAATTAGCACAATAAACAATAGGTGGAAGACCCTTAGAGCCGGTTCACACTGAGGCAGCACGACTTGGAGCGCGACTGCCTCAGTCGACCGGCATCCGACTTCAGCGGCGGCTTGCAAAATGACTTCTGTATAGAAGTCAATGCAAGTCGCCTGAAGTCGCCCCCAAAGTAGTACAAGAACCTTTTTCTAAGTCGGAGCGACTTGTGTCGCTCCTATTAGAACGGTTCCATACTACAGTACGGGATGCAACTTGTCAGGCGGCTAAGTCGCCTGACGAGTAGTCCCGGTGTGAACCGGGTCTTAGTAGGTTCACTAAACATACTTGCAATAAACACATTATAGCAGACAACCCTGGACAGGTGACTTGCTGATGACATCAGCATCTGCTATGAGTTCCCACAGTGTGAAGCAGTCACTATTTCTAATATGGCATATAGGCCCTATACGGGGATTCACAGTGTGTGTGTGTCTTGGGGAGACATGGACTTGAATCCAAAGTAACATTACTTCAAGGGTCCCCAGGCACACACCTTACAAAGAGTATTGTTCCCTTAAAATCCAGGGCCCATAATCAGTAGGCAAGAGGCTAGCATTCAGTCTCCTCCAAAAGCCTCTGTCCCTCTATCACATACTTCTTAGAAGGTAATAAAAAAAAAAAAATATATATATATATATATATATATATATATATCGAAAAACGAGGGGTGGAGGGGTGGTCTTTAATTTAAGACCTTCTTGTAAAGTTGGGTGAAACTCCGCTTTAATAAAATAAATAAAAGAAAATAAATTAGTGTGATCTGCTCTCTGCTAGCTTTAATGGAGGACAGGTGAGACACTAGGAATCTAAAAGACCCCGATGTCTAATTAAAGAGAACCTGTCTTAAAAAATTATATCATCTAGGGGTACAAGGATGTCAATTTACCAAATCTCAGGGAGTTGGTGTACGGTGCCACATCCCGATAACATACAGTAAGTAGCCAAAAACAGGGGAAGGAGATATATACCTTCAATATGAAGGGAATTTTAGGGCACCATACTAGCAACACAAGGAAGTAGATAAAACAATAGATTTATTGAATCACATTAAAAACATTTAGGTGGATAACAGCATCATCACCACCAAATAAAATGCATGCATACCATCACATAGCAAAATATCAGAAAAACTAGCAAATACTGAGCAAATGTTATATGCTAACAGTAGCTGACACGTTTCGCAGTACACAGCTGCTTCATCAGGGCCAGCATAGAATTGCTCTTAAATGTTAAAGGTTAAATATCACATAGTGGGCTTTTTGTGATATAAATAAACTTTTAATGAAAGTAAAAAAAATCTAAAAAAATAAAGTTATTCCCAAGCACTTAGAGTAGAACTAAACCCTCTTATCCTTCTCAGCCACGGAAGCTGCCATCCTGACCTCTGTTTGATCCTCAACTGGCAGTTAGGACACCAACTATATGATGGTTTGACAGTTTGGTTGAGAGCACAGGCAAATGTAATGTGGCGTACACACGGTCGGAATTTCCGATGGAAACAGTCCGATGGAAGCTTTTCTTAGGATTTTCCGACCGTGTGTATGCCCAACGGTCTTTTTCTGTTGGAATTTCCAACGGACTTTGAATTGAGAACCTGTTCTCAATTTTTCCGACGGAAAACCTTTCTATATCGGATTTTCCGATCGTGTGTATGCAATTCCCACACGCAAAATTCCGACGCATGCTCGGAAACAATTCGACGCATGCTCGGAAGCATTAAACTTCCCTTTTATAGTGCTGTCAAACGTGTTTTATGCAGCTGTGTTATTGACCGTTGGAATTTGGTGTGATCGTGTGTAGGCAACACAGCTTGAGCGGAATTCCGTCGGAAAAACAGTCAGAGAATTCCGATCGTGTGTACGCGACATAACAGTTAACACTACCGGCATACCTGGAATGTAACTGCTTTTTTAAACTGTTAAATCAATGGGTTTGGTTCCACTTTAGCTACTTCGCTGTTCACCCCCTATGGACCAGAGCAATTTTTACATTTTTGTTATGGAGTTTATTCGGTGATACCTTTGTCATTACTTAAAGTGGAACTTTATCAGAAACTTAAGTCCTGCTAGATCACTTCAGGTTAGCCCCTTTTGCTCAAAAATAATGGATCTATACTGTTTAAAATACAGTAATACACTGTGTCACCCTGCTCTGCACATGCTCAGTTGCTCTCCATTTTTAGGCACTGCTGAGTTTGTAGAGGCCGATCTTCTGCAGACAGCCCTAAAGTGGTTGTAAAAGCTGAAGGAAAAAACCTTCCGTGTGCAGCTCTCCCCTATAATACTTACCTAAGCCCGATCTCGATCCGGCGATGTGCAAGAGAACCAAGGCTCTCTTGAATCTCTCCCTCCTGATTGGCTGAAATGCAGCAACAGGAGCCATTGGCCCAGTTGATGTCAATCACAGCCAGTAAGGCGGGAGCAGGAGGGGCGGGTCTGAACCGTGCTCTCTGTGTCTTATGGACACAGAGAGCCAGCTCGAGAGCGAGCACACACAAGTGCCCCCACAGCAAGCGGCTTGCTGTGGGGGCACTCGGCAAGGGGGAGGTCCCCAGGAATGGGCACTGCTGCCGAAGCGCCTGCAAATCGATTTGTTAGCAGCGCTACACAGGCGCTTTTAATCCCTTTTTAAACACTTCTAGAGGGGGTTAAAAGTGCCCGCTCCCACCCGAATAGCAGCACCAAAGTGCCGCTATAACAGAGGTAAAGCGCCTCTAAAACTAACGGCACTTTACCACTACCACCCCCTCCGTCCCAGTGTGAAAGGGCTCTTACATTACCTTGAAGCCCCAGTTCACACTATTGTGATGCGGGAACCAGCACGATTCCAGTGCGGGTTCTCGCATCGCATCTCCCTCGCAGGCAGTTCACAGTGCCCTCTGCGAACCACTGTGGGTGTCAATAGGAAATTAACACAAATGCGATCCGATTCCATTGCGGAAAAAAAAAAGTTCCTGCAGCATTTTCGTGCGAATCCAATGCGAGTTCAGCCATACAAACTGTATGGCTGAATTTGCATTGCACAGACATCGCATGTGATCCCTACAGCAATGCGGTGCAAATCACATGCAATGTCTGCGTTCGCAATAGTGTGAACCCAAGCTGAAGTGCAATTAAACCCTCTGTAACATGGGGGTGTTTAACTCAAGTGAAAAGATGCATTTTTTTAATGCAGTGAGTCCTCATCAGACAGGCATATATAGTTAAGGGCCTGGTAGCCCACGTTTATTGAAAAAACAAAAGTCCATCCAGAAGTCCCACGCAGGGGTTTAACTTCATTAAGCATTCATAAATGAAAAACATACCAAGCCACCTGGCTCTCTCTTGTCAGCAGTTCCTCTGCTTGCTCTCAACAGAGTTGATTCCTTCCAGTCCCCTGGACTCACTGGCTTCCTTAGTCTTCCAGACTACTCAAGGCTGTCCCTCCTTTCCCAGTCTCTGGGCAAAGAATACCCCTTACACAGGGATGACCCCTCCACAGGTCTGTCTTCATACAACAGCAGCAAGCTGCTCACACTCCACCATCCTCCACTCATTAGCCCCTCATTATATGGTCTGTGTGCAGCTGGGCACACACCTTGTTTGCCATCCTCAAGACCCGGACACAGTTGGAGATCCCATCCAGGACTAGCAAAACCTGGAGAAAACTGACAGAGCAGTTTTCTCCATTTAAATTCTATAGTCTGCAGATATGCAAACTCTGGATCTCCTTTACCTCCAATTTCAAAGGGACAGAGCTTCGCTCTGCCACACCTCCTATACTTTACAGCCAAGGAAGCTGCTTCTGTTTGATTTGCAACTGCCATGGTGCTGCACATGTGATCCGTTATGACACCAGCCATTTGATGGTTTGACAGTTTGGTTGAGGACACAAGCAAATGGCACAGTTAGCAATCCTGGCATTCCAGGAAGGTAACTGTTATTTTAAATAGTTAAATCATTGGGTTTAGTTCCACTTTATGATTTACTGTTGCTCAGGGGTTCTGGGCTTCAGAAAAATGGCAGTCTCCAGCAGGAAGAAACAGGAGCAATGCTGGAGACAATTTAGCACATACAATAATAAATAAAACTTGATAAAAACTTGATAAAAAAGAATGTTCTTTAGCAAGGAACATGCTTACATTCGTGTGGAATATAAGCATGTTCCTTGCTAAAGAACATTCTTTTTTTATCAAGTTGTTATGGGTAAAGTTTCTTTACGATAAAAAGTAATACATATATTGTGTTTTATTTAGGACAAAAAATGCTATTTTTTTGTAATTATTGTCCTGCCACAATTATGTTTTTTTCTAATGCTTAGACAACTAAACATAACAAAACTAAACAAAATTGTTTGACCAGTGTTAGTTTAAATATAAATAGTGTTAATTTAGAAAAAAAGTGCATTTTATTCTAATTAAAATGATTCAAATTTACACTAAAAGTATGGTTCTGGTACAAAGCATTACAAAGTTATTTAAAAATGAAATAGTGTTTTATTTTTTTTTTCAATTTTGCAGCTCTGGAAGGTTTTACCCCCTTCATGACCAGGCCATTTTTTGCTATTTAATACTGCTATATTTTAACTGGTATTTCCGTAGTCATGCAACAGTGTGCCCAAATTAAATTTATATATTTTCTTTTCACACAAATAGAGCTTTCCTTTGGTGGTGTTTGATCACCACTGTTATTTTTTTATTTTGTATTATTTAAATTAAAAAATATTTGAAAAAACCCAAATATTTTTTACTTTCTGATATAAAACATATCCAATAATTATTATTATTTATTTTTTTTAATCTATTTTTCTGGGGTGTGAGTAGGATGCAACTTATTGCTCAATGCTCAGATTGTACCTGGACCATGTTGTGCCTGATATAAGCTCTATATTGTATTCTTATTGTTTTGTTTGTCTTTTGAGAGTTGTATTTTCTCAAAACTTTAATAAAGTTTAATTATAAAAATCTTAAAAAAATAGAATTTTATCATTTATTTAGGCCATGCATTTAGGCATGTCTTTGGTAAAAAAAATCCCAATAAGTGTATATTCATTGGTTTGTGTGAAATTTATAACGTCTACAAATTATGGTATAGCTCCTGGCAGTGGTATAGTGACTGCGTTGATCAGTGGCTTACTTTGGGACTGTGGTAGTGCAGCAGGCAATCTGACATTTACTGATGCTGGATGGGGAGTGGACCTGACTAGGGCCAGCCATACACGGTTCGAATCTCGGCCGGTTCAGCAGGAAACAGCCGAGATTCAAACTATTAATAGGGAGGCTGAATGTACCAAGTTGATGAATCAATCAACTTGGGTACAACCATCCTGCCCGGATTCTCTTACGATTATCGCTAGCCGCTGCTTTCTGATGTCATTGGGAGCCAGCTGTTCCTT
This sequence comes from Lithobates sylvaticus, assembly GCA_028564925.1. NCBI lineage: Eukaryota > Metazoa > Chordata > Amphibia > Anura > Ranidae > Lithobates > Lithobates sylvaticus. Next base: position 63,936,178 of record CM053037.1, on the reverse strand, counting down.
TGCAGCTGGTCTCCTGAGGTTCACCTTCCTCCAGCACCAGGTGGAAGATATGAAGTCTCCTGGGATATATGACGTGCATCTCAGGAGGCACCAGGAGCAGGGACACATCACTCTCATATGTAAGAATAGAGGTGGGGGGGAATAAATTAAAACAAAGAAAAAAAAGTGAGCTTGTCAACATTGAGGAAGGAGAAATCCAGTGAGGATTTATACCAGATGCAGTCAAATGATTTTTAAATTGCAGTAGGAATGTATAAGCAATAAAAATGGATGTATTTCAGTGAGCCAAGTATATACCATTGTGTTTTTAAAAAAAGTAAAGCATACTGCATGTTTTTTTACACATAAATGTACCAGAATGCACTGCAATCACATGGAAATACCACTCAGTATAAAAAATAAAATAAAATAAAATTGCAAAATGTACTGCAGACACAATACAAATGTATGCAAATGTGCATGCGGAACTGCATGCAGAACGCAGGGATTACAGTTTAAATGAGCCCTTAAAGTGGTTGTAAACCCTTATACAGTGCCTTGAAAATTTTCCACATTTTGTCATCTTACAACCAAAAATGAAAATGTATTTTATTGGGATTTTATGTGGTAAACCAACACATTGGGGGTCATTTACTAAGATGAATGTGCTGCGCAGGTTCAGACCTTAATTGGTGCGCCAGATAAATTCCTAATTGAGCGTATGAACCGGCGCACGTATAAGCGCAACACATAATATGCCGGTGCACCGCGATAGTAATATGCCATTGATAATAGCGCACGTCGTTATCATTAACAGTCCATTCACACAGGGGCAACACGACTTCCAGCGGGACTTAGGGCGACTTACAACACGAGTTAGGGGGACTTTACAACACGAGTTGGGGCGACTTACAACACGACTTGGGGTGACTTACAACACGACTTTAAGTCGCCCCCAGGCCAGGCGACTTTAATTAAACAAAAAAAAACGCCATGGGGGTCCCCCTCAAAATCCATACCAGACCCCTATCCAAGCACACAACCTGGCAGGCCGCAGGAAAAGAGGGGGGACGAGAGAGCGCCCCCCCTCCTGAACCATACCAGGCCACATGCCCTCAACATTGGGAGGGTGCTTTGGGGTCCCCCCCAAAGCACCTTGTCCCCATGTTGATGAGGACAAGGGCCTCATCCCCACAACCCTGGCAGGTGGTTGTGGGGGTCTGCGGGCAGGGGGCTTATCGGAATATGGAAGCCCCCTTTAACAAGGGGACCCCCAGATCCCGCCCCCCCTGTGTGAAATAGTAAGGGGGTACAAAAGTACCCCTACCATTTCACAAAAAAAGTGACAAAAGTGTTAAAAATTACAAGAGACAGTTTTTGACAATTCCTTTATTAAAGTCTTCTTCTTTCATCTTCTCCCTTCTTCTTTCCTTCATCCTTCGGTTTCTTCCTCCATCTTCTTCTTCCTCCATCTTCTTCTCCCTCCGCAGAGCGGCCCGAGAACAAAGCGAGGAAAAAGAGACGCCGTGGAGGAAGATGCCAGATGAGAACACCGGAGCAAGAAGCGGAGGATCGGAGCAAGAAGAATATGGAGGAAGAAACCGAAGGATGAAGTAAAGATGAAGGAAGAAGGAAGAAGATGAAAGAAGAAGACTTTAATAAACCTAAGGTATGCCCCTGGAGGGGGGACCCATGCCGGTTTTTTATTTAAAAATTGGCGTGGAGTTCCCCCTTGAGAGCTGATTATTCTCTGATTGGCCACCAAAGTCGCCTGGCATGGGGCAACTTAAAGTCGTGTTGTAAGTCGCCCCAAGTCATGTTGAAGTCGCTCCAAGTCGCGCTGTTATTCATACTCAAGTCGTGTCCAAGTTGCCTCCAAAAGTCGCGCTGGAAGTCGTGTTGCCCCAGTGTGAACCGGCTCTAAGGGTATGGGTTCACAGAGTGTATGAGGAATATGATGTTCAGTTATTTACGTCAAATTTTATATGTGTCACACTGAGAGTGGTAGTATACAGTTGCCACCTCATCTCTTTAAACCCAAACACATATGAATTACACAGGTTCTGAGGCTAAATGAATGCAGATAAAGCACCAAGTGAGTTTAATTTCTACCTTAATCAGCCACAGAACCTGTGTAATTAATATGTGTTTGGTTTTAAAGGGATGAGGTGGCAACCCTAGGTGTAGAAGAGATTCAATCGACAGTGTCGCTGTCAAAGAGAGCCTGTCCCTCGTCAGAGAAGACAAACAAGTTCCATAAGGTCCAATTTTTGGACTATTGGTCGTGTTGGTGCCTGGACGATAGATCTTCCATTTTATTTATTTCCTCTACTTTTCTAAACCAAAGGCCAATGGTCGGTGGGTATGGAGATTTCCAGTTGAGTGGGATACACATTTTGGCAGCGTCAAGAAGATGGCAAATAACAGAATTCTTATAAGTTTTCTCTGGAATAGCAGAGGCATGAAAAAGAAAGAAGGCTGGGTTGTCTGGAATAGTATGCTCTGTAAATTTTTGTATTGTTGACGGGCCGTTTTTCAAAATTGTTAGAGTTTGGGACATGACCAGAAGATGTGCAAGAGTGTTCCTCTCTCCTCCTGGTATCGCCAGCAGCGTTCTGACGTTGAGGGAAAGAATTTGTGTAAAGCCCCATACACACGGTCGGACTTTTTCATGGATTCTGTCCGATCGGACAAGGTTGTTGAAAAATCAGACCGTGTGTATGCACCATCGGACAGTGTTCGTCGGTTTGTCCGACGGACAAAGTCTTATCTCCTGCTGGAAATCTTTGCCGTCAACACGGTCCGATCACACCAAATCCGAGCGTGTGTACGCTTGTCCGACGGACAAAGTGCTACGCATGCTCAGAAGCAATTCTGTGACGGAAGCGCTCGGTCAGGTAAAACTACCTTTCCTAATCGACACAGCACATTCGTCACGCTGCAATGTTAAAATGTCTTTAATGCAGCGCATTCTCTTTTTCTTTACAATGCAACAAGAATGACATGTTTTAGCTGCTCCTATTCACCCGCACTTCTCACAAACTTACTTCTTTATTACTTTGCAGCATTTATACACTACATGTTTATTTTTACTCAGATCGTAATACAATCTTTGTTATTTTTTTACCATGATTTTTTTTTTTTTTTTTTTTTTTTTTGGGAATACATATTTGAAGGAGAATTTTTTTGTTTTTTGGAGGGGGTTTGTATGTCTCAACTTAGCAAAACCACATTATTAACATTTGTATTTCTTGCTTAAATTTACTAGGAGTTTGTTGGTTGTTGGTGCCCCTTGTTAATTCTACTTTAGGATTAGTGAAATGTACCTGCCTACTCAAAGAAAAACTGTCATTGTAGAAAAGTAAAACACAATAGTCAATGATTATTTCAAATCAAAAAAACATTTATTTAGGTCTCAGCAACAAACCAAAGAGGAACGCAGCCATGGTGAAACTTGGGGAATTTGCAAAGCCTTGGACACCCATGGCAACCATCATTTTACAGACTTAAACAATTGGGGGCATGAAGAGTACCTATCTAAATAATAAGGGAGCGCAATCTGGTCCTGAAGTCCAAAACATCCGGAACTGCAGCAGATGCCATCTAGGTCCCCAGGCTCTGGTCCTACGAGAGGCTCCATCTTCTCTCAGACCAGACTGAGTCCAGGTCGTCACTCTCTTGTCTTCCTTGTACGCTTCCTTCCACGCCGTGGTGCTGGTGCTGGTGGGGTGGCAGAAGGAGGAGGAGGAGGCGGAGCAAGGTCACTCTCGCAAACATGTGTGAGGGGAGTCATCTCCCCAGCCATCCCCTCATTTAGTATTTTGAGGATGACCTCCTCACACATGCTGCGTTGCCCCGCCTCCATACCCGTAAATTTACTGGTAACCAAGGAGGCAAAGGCCTCCTCGTAGGTGGGTGTGGCATAGAGGGAGGCTGAGGCATCTCTGATCAGCTGGAGCGCTGACTCTCCCACCTCCCCCATGTTTTTCGCCCTTCTGTAGGGAAGGCGGAGGGGAGGGACTTGGGAGACAGTCAGGCTCCTACGCCTACCCCCCTCTTGGCTGCCACTACCCCCTGCCTCCTCCTGACTGCCACCTTCCACAGCCACCTCCTGGCCGAGGTCTTCCTGTGTATGAAAAAGGGACATAGTTTCAGTTATTTGTTCATCAAACACACACAATTCTCATCTAGTGACTGTTGCAAAATGTTTTCAAATACAAAACCATACAATTCTCAGCCCTGCAGTTTAGATTCTTCCCAAAAATGTCTCCCACACCACTGTCTGTTGATATGTCAATCACGTTAGGAAATAAGCAATTGGGGATCCTGAATTAACTGAACATCATTCATTATTCCCCAAACTGGTTCCAAAACTACTATACCTGGAACAAGCTGGGCACCTGCACATCTTCCATACTGGAAGGCCCAGGTTGGTCCTCGGAAGCCTCATCAGGGGTGGCGTGCGTGGAAGGACGCGTGCAAGGAAGAGTCGAGAGTGACTTCCTGACAGTAGCCTGGTCTTTGAGAAAGTGGAGCCTCTCATAGTACCAGAGCGTGGGGACATGGACATCAGCTGCTGCAGCTCCAGATGCTTGGGACTTCAGGACCTTATTGCGCTCCCGGAAATAGGTACTCTTCATGTTGTTGATCTTCACTTTTAAGTTTGCCACGGTTGCCATGGGCAGGGTAGGCTTTACAAATGCCACAAGTTTCAGCAGGGCTGCGTACCTCTTTGGTCTGTTGCTATAATCCCTGTGTTTCGCCTGCCATAAGAGGGGGAATTGCCGGTATTTATCAATGAAGAGGGGTAGAAAGCTCACGTTGTAGAAGGCCTCCATCACCTCTGCAAGACACAACGCCACACCAAACAATATAAATAATGTCAGCCTAAACTCTCCTAATCTTCTCCATAAAGAAGCCTCAAGTTCTAATCAGTCTAGGCTAGTTATGTACCAACGTCAAATTGTACCTTCGTTTGTAGCGATCGTCTCGTGCGTGAGCTTTCTCTCCCCTCGTCTCCCAGATCGTGGCTACGACACAGGCGTGTGGCGTTTTATATACAGTGCGCATGCGTCAAACTCCGCCCGCCCCTGACGATCTTTCTCGTCTATTCCCCACCCCTTCTCTTTACGGCGCAGTGGGGAGAGCACATGGCGGGGACACAGCAGGTGCGCCCCAAATATCCCCCCAACGAGGAGGTGGACGAGGAAAGTCCGGAGGCACAAACGTCCCGATCCCGGAGCCTGAAATTCAAGGCCTCAAATATGTCATTTGGAGAAATGTTGGAGATGGTGGACATATTAAAGAGGAGCGACTATGATGGGAAGTATGGGCCTTACCTCAACCCCAATGTCCGCAAGGCCAAGATCATGTCTAAAGTTGTGAGAAGGCTGTACAATCATTTTGGGGTACAACGATCCAAGGAGCAACTGAGGAAACGCTGGTCAGACCTGAAACTGAGGGAGGCCGATCAGTACAGAAAGATCAAGCGAATTCTTCAAAAAAGTAAGTAGTTGTGTTTTGTGTTTGATTTCTTGCTTGCATACTGCTCCATGTGGTTTGATTTTTACAAAGTTGTACATTCCAAAATGGCCACTTTCATGTTCGTCTGTGCATTCGATCGTACTCAGCCTCGATCTTTCTGCCACTGTCATGGTCGTGTGTGTGTCCATTCGATCGTACGCAACCTCGAACGTTCGGCCACTTATAATACGTGGTTTGGTGTTTTTTTTGGGGAAAGGAAGTTTGTTCTCACTAGAAATGTCATCAAGAATGTCAAGCCAATTTATTCAATGTAAAGGAGAGGTCACCCAGTAGCTGTTTACCCATCTGGACTCTAGAGCACTAGTGCTGGGACACCCAAACCCACTTTTTATTAGGCTTTTCCACACATGTGCTCCAGTGGATACTAGAGGGGGGTCTCCATCACACAAACTTCTACCAAAAAGCTAGTCAGTTTAGCACCTTTACAAAGTGACTACATTCATGTTGTTGCCATTTGTAACTGGCCAAACTAAAATAGTGTCCGTCACTTTCAAGCAATGTTTGTCATTTCCTATTTCTGCCCTCAATAGATAGTCTTGCTAAATCTTCCTTTTGTACATTCTCATAGGGGAGAGAAAACTTGGGCCGTCTGCGGAAACCCCCAAACCAACACCTCCCAAAAAAGGGGAAAGAGCAGAAGCAGAGGAGGAGGAGGAGGAGGAGGAAGGAGAGATCATCGAACTTGGAGAAATTGTCACCACAACAGGTGAGTGTGTGAGAACACAGCTACTGGTAAGCTAATCCATGTATGGCTGCCTCATTTCCAACACCCCATTTTTGTTTGTTTGTGTTTTTTAGGTGACGTGGATGTTGTTGAAGAAAAATCGCACTTTACCACAGAGAGTGCCCACGTACTCATCGGAGAGATAATGGTCTGCAATAGAGATCTAGATTACATAAAGCAAAACATCAATGATGTTCACCAAAAATTAAAGAACATCATTGATGTTTTAGGAAAAATATGAAAACGCACCAAGTAATTAACACACATTTGTGCCAGCTTCTGAACACATTTGCAACTTAAAAACTGTGTGAAATTTGGAACATGCACACATTGTGTCCACATGTGCTAGCTCCCATCATGGTGGATGAATGCCAACGTTTTTTTGGGGTGCAAACACTTTACGAACTACGAAAGTGGTTGTGGTGAAGGGGTTGCACCCCCAAAAAACGTCCATTCATCCCCATGATGGAAAATGGCACTTTTGAAGCTTCTAGGCATGTGTTTTACCATCTAATGAACATTTTCAGACCCAAATTGTGTGCATGTTCCAAATTTCCACTTTTCGGGGGTGACCCCCCCCCCATGTGATGAAGGCAAGATCAAACACACTTTGAACATATAGTCATGTCTGATCTTGTCTTCACTTTACAAAGTTGAACTTTCCTACTTCATAGGTTCTGTTTTGCTCCATGCCTGGTTTTACCAATTGCGGAATGTTTGTAAACAATGTTGTAAATAACCAAGATGTTGTCAGTTTTGGCGTGAAGATTGTAAACGCACTTGTGAAGGTTTTCCTAGTAAACTTTTTTATTTTTCTAAATGTGTGGCTTCCTTATTTAAAAAACACAATGCATTATGTATGTAAAATGTAAAGGATATGGGGGGCAATGGGTGATATTTACTAAAGGCAAATCCACTTTGCACTGCAATTTTCTTTCCCAGGGAACTTTTTCAATGCACTTGTAGAGCATAGCGGATTTGACTTATGTAAATGACACCCACAGTGCTTTGTACGAAAACACGGAGCCCAGCATTTTTCAGAATACACACATGTCAGACCTGGTGCTGAAAAGGAGTATTTTGGGTGTCAGTTATGCAGGACAAACCTTCTCTAGACCAAAGATTAGGTAGCAAACACACAACATGAGAAGAATCTTTTTGGGAAGAAGAGACTGTTACCTCCTTTTGCCCAGAAAGTGCATTCCCACTGTCGAAGGCAAAGGGAAAAAAATGTCAAGGTAAAATAAGCTAAAAACAAGACTGAAATGACAAGAAATCATAGGTTGGTTCAAATATCAGATTTATTAAAAAATGCCTCTCACACATCGTCAGGCAGAGCAATGGCCCCCCTACCCACAAAGTACTCCATATATTGGTCGCGGACCACGCGGGCATTTAGAGGGGGCAAGCCTGGACGTGCCACTCGAAGGGCTGTGAGGTCCGCATTTGGAGGGCCCTCCACATCTGGGCCAACGGGCACCACATAGTTCCTGTTATGTCTTTTGAGGAAGTTGTGCAATATGCAACAGGCAAGAACTATGTGGTTCAGTTTGTATTCCGCCAAGTTAAATGCCGTCAGGAACAGGCGGAAGCGGCTGGCCAGGATGCCAAAAGTGTTCTCCACCACTCTTCTGGCTCTGGACAGCCTGTAGTTGAAGACCCTCTGGTCCGGGGTGAGGGTCCTCATCGGGAACGGCCTCATCACATGGGGAGTCAACGCAAACGCTTCATCTGCGACAAAGACGAAGGGGAGTCCTTCGGCATTCTCCTCTGGAGGTGGCAAGCACAGACTGCCACTTTGGAGACGCCAGTAGAACTCCGTGTGCGTAATGGCACCACCATCCGATATCCGGCCGTTCATCCCCACGTCCACATACATAAACTCGTATGTTGCCGACACCACCGCCAACATCACTACACTATTAAACCCTTTATAATTATAATAGTAGGACCCCGAGTTGGGCGGTGAGACGATGCGGACGTGTTTCCCATCAATTGCCCCTCCGCAGTTAGGAAAGTCCCAACGGCTGCAAAGTGGGAGGCCACAGTCTGCCATTCCTGTGGCGTGGAAGGGAACTGTGGAGTGAAACAAGAAAAAAAAATTAGTCACTTTGCACCTAAACATTGCAAGCAGATTAGACAATCAACATCTTGGAACAAGAGCATTGTATAAAATTGGAGGCTGGAAAGTATTTGCACAGAAAAGTAGAGGCTCCCCTTCACAGATTACTCACCCCCCATCAATCCCCACACTTCTGATGGGCCATTGGCAATAACTAGGGTTTTGGGGGGGGGGGGTGGACAGGGAACCCTCTGCACTTCATTGATTGGCAAATGGCTCAATAATGTGTGCTAGTTTGGCCAGACCCTCTGTACTTAACACTATTGGCAGGCCACAGGAAAGATAAAATAACATTTCAACCCCCCCCCCCCCCCCCCCCCCCCCCCCCAAAAAAGGCAGGCACAGTGTGACATTATTAAATTACCAAGCAAGCTAATAGGAGGGAAAGAAGACAAAAAAATAGGAAATGGAATGTATGGAGGCAGCCCCTTGCACTACATGCTTTGCTGAATTCATCCCTAAAGATGCCCACTATAAAGAGGTAGGTATATAGTGTGTATGGACCTTGGGAAAGCCAGCAGATAAAGGATTGGTACCATCTGACAGAGCAGTTGGGGGAGGGGGTTCCTAATGAGTTTGCCCCCCCCCACCTAAAAAAAAAAAAAAAAGGGGCTCTACATGAAGTAAACCACACAGCAAACATTTGTGCATATTTTAGGGGGTGTTTGGGGGCAAACAATACTATGCAGCAGACAAAAGACATTGCTTAAGTGACTAGGCCATAGGTGTCTATTGGGGCAGAAGAGCATGCTGGGGAGGTAAGTGAAGGGAAAAATGCATGAAGGAGAAAAGGGCACAGCATATTAGAACATATTGCAATCATGGTAATTAGGGAAGGAGGTCAAAAATAGAAGACATTAGCAAACAGAGCATACATAGAAGGGAATAGTAAAGTATAAATGTTACCTTAATATAGTCCTCCTGCAGGACCTGAATGATGGCAGAACAGGTCTCTGGAATAATGATTCCCAGGGCCTGGGGAGAGATACCTGAAGAGAACTTCAAATCCTGAAGACTTCTCCCTGTCGCCAAGTACCTCAACGTGGCAACAAGCCTCTGCTCCGGAGTAATGGCTTGTCTCATGCAGGTATCCTGCCGGCTGATAAAGGGGGTCAGCAAAGCCAAAAGACGGTGAAAATCGGGGTCCGTCATCCTGAGAAAGTTCCTGAAATCATCAGTATTATTCTCCCGGATCTCACGAAGCAAAGGCATGTGCGAGAACTGGACACGCTGAAGCAACCAATTCTTGGTCCACATACTCCTCGTCACTCTGTTCATGGACGGGTCTTGGGTCAAAGCTAAAAGCCCGACACCAATTCCGCGTACAGCACGAACTCGGCGACGAGTACGCACGGGAAACATCGCTCACAAGGTCACAAAAGGTCGGCTGGTCAGAACGGATAAACAGAAAGCACCGATAAACAGCAAGGCCTGAAAGAACGAACTGAATACCAGCAACGAGCAGACAATAAGCAGTGCAAATCAAAGCGTCCTATATCAAGATATAGGCCGCAATGACCAACAAATGCGAACTGACTACACGCACTAATAAACAGATACGCACGACAAGCACAAACTGAAGAGCAGTAACGATCTGAGTCAGAAAACTGAGAAGCGCGAATCTTAAGTCACCAAACTTCGACTAACTCTCGATAAACACGGGATCAGCAGAAGGAGCCCAACGGGTGCCTGACGTGGTGCTGAACTTCCCTTTTGTAATCTCGTGGACGACGACTTACGTCACGACGTTCTTCCGGACCGGATATTCCGACAACGTAGTCCGACCGTGTGTACGCAACACCAACATCGGACAAAGTACGTCGGACAGAATCCGACCGACCTGGTCCGCGGATTGTCCGACCGTGTGTATGGGGCTTAATTGTGCTCAGCGGTTTTTCAAATGCAATTTTTGGGGAAAAAGTACACTTTTTTTTGAATTTTAATGCAAAAAAAACACAATACATAAACATTTTTTTAAAATATAAAAGATAAAGTTATGCCAAGTAAATAGATACCAAACTGAGTTAAAACTGAGCACGACCGTGCAATGGGGACAAACAACGTCAATTTTACTATCCATAGGCGATGCTTTAAAAGCCTTTACAGCAGGGATCCTCAAACTACGGCCCTCCAGCTGTTGCAGAACTACACATCCCATGAGGCATTGTAAAACTCTGGCATTCACAGACATAACTAGGCATGATGGGAATTGTAGTTCCTGAACAACTGGAGGGCTGTAGTTTGAAGACCCCTGCTTTACAGGTTACAGAGAAGGTCTGGTGCTAGAGCTACTGCCCATCTTATGACATTCGCGATGATACCTCACATGTGTGGGGAAATCAATGTTTGTGTGCGTGCAGGACGAAAGCGCACTTTACATTTTTTTTTTTGTATTATTAATTTATTTAATTTTGACACTGTTGCTTTAATTTTTTTTTTTATTACCTTTTACTGCCGTTTTAACTGAGCTATTCGGCCATTCGCAGGTCACTTTTAACCCCGCTAGCAGCAGAATAAAGGGTTAAATGCTCCTGTGTAGCACCACTGCTGAATCGCTTTGCAGGCGCTTCGGCAGGGGTGCCCATTCATTTCAATGGGCAGGAGTGGTGGAGGAGCGGTGTATACACCGCTCCTTCACTGCTCCAAAGATGCTGCTCGCAGGACTTTTTTAAAAGTCCTGCCAACGTAGCGTCCCAATGTGAAAGCACTCTGGCTTTCACACTGGGACTGCAGGGGAGGTGTTTGTCAGGTGCTATTTTTAGTCCAAAAGCGCCTGTAAAATGCCCCAGTGTGAAAGGGGTCTTATTGTTGTCACAAGGAATGTAAACATCCTGTGACAGCAATAGGCATGTTACAGGTCTTCTTTATGGAGAGATCTGGGGTCTATAAGACCCCCAAATCCTTCATCTGCACTTAAAAGCATTCAAAACACCAAGATTGGTGTTTCTGCTTTTAGATTTTCAAAAAATGGCGCTGATGGTTTCGGAGTAAACCGGCAGTGATGTCATGCCATTGCTTCCAGGTTTGTCAGGGCTTCTCAGAGCTGGCCGCTCAGCTGTCGGCTAATTGCCAGCTCTAATCTCTCCACAGTTACTCAGCTGTTGATGATATCCTGCTCGGCAGTCCTGCCTACTTAAGCCATTCAGCCCAGTGGATCTCTGCCTTCGCCTTGGTCAACATCACAGAGACAGCTCCTGCGTTCCTATTTAACCACTTCAGCCCCGGACCAATTGGCAGCCAAAGGACCAGGCCCCTTTTTGCGATTCGGCACTGCGTCGCTTTTACTGACAATTGCGCGGTCGCGCGACGTGGCTCCAAAACAAAATTGGCATCTTTTTTTTCCCCACAAATAGAGCTTTCTTTTGGTGGTATTTGATCGCCCCTGCGGTTTTTATTTTTTGCGCTATAAACAAAAATAGAGCGACAATTTTGAAAACAATGCAATATTTTTAGCTTTTTGCTATAATAAATATCCCCAAAAAATATATAAAAAAACATTTTTTTTCCTCAGTTTAGGCCGATACGTATTCTTCTACATATTTTTGGTAAAAAAAAAAATCGCAATTAGCGATTATTGATTGGTTTGCGCAAAAGTTATAGCGTTTACAAAATAGGGGATAGTTTTATAGCATTTTTATTAATATTTTTTTTTTTTTACTAGTAATGGCGGCGATCAGCGATTTTTATTGTGACTGCGACATTATGGCGGACACATCGGACATTTTTGACACATTTTTGGGACCATTGTCATTGATACAGAAATCAATGCTATTTAAATGCATTGATTTCTGTATAAATGACAGTTGTAATGAAGGGGTTAACCACTAGGGGGAGGGGAGGGGAGGGGTTATGGGTTGTGACGTGTGTGTTTTTTTTTTTTTACATTAGGGGGCGGGGCTGACGTCTGATGTCATTGATCGGCTTTCCCGATGACCAGGAACAGCCAATCAATGACAGACAGAGTAGGAAGCGTGGGGAGAGGTTTGTTTACACATACCTCTCCCCGTTCTTCAGCTCCGTGACCCGATCGCGGGACACCAGCGGCGATCGGGTCCGCTGGTCCCGTGGCAGGCAAATGCAAAATCACGTATATATATATGTGATTTTGCCTGCCCGTGCCATTCTGCTGACGTATATATGCAGTGGGTGGTCGGGAAGCGGTTAAAGACGCGCTTTGCTGACATCCCTTCTGGCTCCAGATCCTGCTTGCTGTTCCACTACATTGATCCCATTGATTCCGGTTACTGAACTTTGGATATGTTTTGGCTATGTTTGTTCTTTTTACTTATATTATTATATATATTATATTATTATTATATTATTAAACAAGTGTGATTTAACTGTACTTCTGTCTTGGTCTGATTTCATGGTTTCTGACAGGGTTACTATTATGAACAGCCGATCAAAGCTGATCTCGGCTTTATTAGCCTGTCCATCCAGCCAGTGGATGCGCCGGCTGGTTGCTCGGGTCTCCCAGTGGGACAGGAGAGCCCGAGAGAGCCGCAGGAGGGAGGGGCATCCCCTCCCGCTGCTTGTAATAGCAATCCAGCAGCTTGCGAACCGATCCGATTGCTCTTACAAGAGAGCTGAACGTCGGCTCTAAAAAAATGATACCAGGGTGATTATCCTGGTATAACCACCGGAAGTCCAGCGACGTATGGGTACGTGGAAATGGATAAAGTGGTAGTAAATGATTTTTTTAAACCTATAATAAGACTTACCTGTAGATACAGTTAATATCTCCAAAACGTGCACTGTTTAGGAGATATTCACACTGTATGCAGTTGGTGATGTCAATGCGCTCTGAAGGTCCGGCATACCGTGCCAGACCTTCAGAGCTCCTTTGCACAGCCGAGGGCTCCCACGCGCGGGAGTGACATCATCATGGTCCTGACCACTGGTACAGCTGGAGCCCGCAAACCCGGAAGGAAGACTGAGGGAAGATGAAAGCCCTGTCAGTGGTGACAGCGCACTGCTGGAGGGCTTTATTCTAAGGTAAGTATTTCATAATGTGCTAGTATGCAATACAAACTAGCACATTATGGTATTGCCTTGCAGGGAATATTTTTTTTTGTAATGCTGTGGTTTACTACCGCTTTGATCCAGTTCCCTGCAATAGAAGAAGTACTCACCTCTCTGGTGGCCTGCGTCTAATACTTTTGCTCCGTTTCAATGTAGCACCTTCTGAAAGACTCTTCAGCATGCAACACACGACAGCCACGTGGTTCTGCGATTAGGGACATGTACCCACATGGCTGTCACATTGGGACAAGTTGCTGTGTCCTAACAGACAGAAACGGGACTGCCTGCATGTGGATGCACAGGTGTACAGACAAAGATGGCAGATCTCAAAGATTTGCAGTAGGTAATTATACCTATGAGAAGGAGGCCTCACGGCACACTTTCGTTTTGTGTTCTGTAGTGATGTAGGAGATTATGGAAGGACACAGGAATCAATACTCTCAGAAGTGTGAAATGCTGAAGAGTCTTTTCCATGTTTCTGCAGCAGAAGGGAGGGAAGGTAAAAGACATGGGCCACTGGAGAAGTGAAATAATACTTCTATTTCGGGAAGTTGCAGGTAGTATTTTTTGAGATAGAGTGACTTAGAGTCAACTAATGATGGCCGTTCGCATATATGTCACGTTGGGTGGCATGGGCCTCATCACTGAGTCGCCGCACACATACCTCCTAACTTTTTGAGATGGGAATGACGCACACCTATCAGCAAAAGTATGCAGGCATAGGACACACCCCTTGTCACACCCCCCTTAAAGCAGACTTGTACAAAAAACAAGATTGGTTAAACCCACAAGTGCTTTTTTACCACTATTATTCCTTTATACTGGCTTCTGGAATTGACAAATGCATCAATTTAGAAATTGGATGAAAGGTTTAGCACTGGGAAACACTTTTTGATAGATAAAAAGTGAATTTTATATACAGCCATATGGATCAGACCAAAATGAGGGACAAATGAGGAGGAATGAGGGACAGAGAGACATTGCTCCACATCAGGGACAGTCCAGCGAAATCAGGGACAGTTGGGAGCTATGGCCACACATATGTACCATAGGGAACTGCCACCAAAAATACCACCATAGGGAACTGCTCTTCGATGCTGGGAGCACTCCCACTGCATGCATCCAACACAGTGACCAAGCTGTCACGGACAGATCCTGGTCAGTTTTTAGGATTGGGCACTTTTGATCATGTGACCACTGTAAACAGACAGCACATAGGTAGGGAGACGCCTCTAAAGTCCATGGGAAGCAATGCACATGAGTCCCAAAAACAAATAATTCATACAAACGCAGTCCATCAAATAAGTAATTCATCAAAAAAGTAGCAGCACTGGAAGGCAGCTCCTTAGAGACATGAAGGGATCATTTCTGTAAAGGGTTAAAGTTTATGTAAATCCTAACAATAAAGTTCTCTTATTTGCTCACTCAGTTTTAGTCTGTTAAATATAATATTGTAAGTGTTTTGTTAGGCCCCTTTCACACTGGGGCGCTTTGCAGGCGCTACAGCGCTAAAAATAGCACCTGCAAAGCACCCTGAAACAGCCGCTGCTGTGTCCACACTGGAGCGGTGCGCTAGCAGGAAGGTAAAAAAAAGTCCTGCTAGCAGCATCTTTGGAGCGGTGAAGGAGCGGTGTATTCACCGCTCCTAAACCGCTCCTACCCATTGAAATCAATGGGGCAGCGTGGCTATACCGCCGGCAAAGCGATGCTGCAGCAGGGCTTTGCCGGCGGTATTAACCCTTTTTTGCCCACTAGCGGGGGTTAAAACCGCCCCCGCTAGTGGCCGAATACCACCGCTAAAACGACGGTAAAGCGCAGCTAAAAATAGCAGCGTTTTACCGCCGTCACCCCCACCGCCCCAGTGTGAAAGGGTTTTATCGGTTTAGTAAAGGTAAAAAATACATCCTGCCACAAGTTTATTGAGTTAAAAACATCTTGAAGTGTGTGTTTTGTCACGTTTTTGGGGCTGTGTTTAATATGTGCAAAGAGAGATCACACAAATACTTAAAGCGGAGTTTCCTCCAAAAGTGGAACTTCCGCTTTAACCACATAAGCCCTGGACCATTTTGTTGGCCAAAGACCAGACCACTTTTTGCGATTCGGCACTGCATCGTTTTAACTGACAATTGCGCGGTCGTGCGACGTGGCTCCCAAACAAAATTGACGTCCTTTTTTTCCCAAAAATAGAGCTTTCTTTTGGTTTGTGCTATAAACAAAAAAAGAGCGACAATTTTACTTATAAAACGAGGGGGGAGAGAACGGAACAGATTGGGGGGAGGGGAGAGGAGGCACCAAAAGAAGACAAACTATGACTGGGGTAGGAATGGAAAGTTGAGCCCACACAACCTCTAATGCCATGACTTCTGGGGTGGGGCCTGCTGATACAATTAGTCATCCAACTGGTCAAAAACAAAATCCCTGTGCACTAGTCATAGACTAAGGTGACCAAATTTTTAAAATGAAATCCGGGGACATTTTTTTTTTTTACTAGTAATGGCAGCAATCGGCGACTCTTTGCCCATTTCCGCCACCGCTGCCTGCCTCACAGACTGTCAAGTCTTACTCTCCGGGCCCCAGGTACTACTGGGTGGGGAGCAGAGGAAGATCACTTCACCAGGGAAGGCAAGGAGATAAACAGGCAGGCGGCTGGCCGGGACTTGAGCCAAGGCAGGAGAACATGCAAGCAGAGCTGAATGAGCATGCGCCCCGAATCTGAAGAAATAGTCCCGACCAGAACATGATCATCAGAAAGGGGCACAAATAAACCCCCATAAGCTAGTAGGAGTGGCAGAGGAGGGGGGGGGGGGTGCAATTCAGATTTTTTTTTTTATTTTGCACAGGCTGTCTTTCAAATTGCCCCAGCCCCTGTTCAAATTCCAATCCGGGGACAGGCTTGGTCCGGGGACAGTCTCCTCAATCCGGGGACTGTTCCCGGAAACCGGGGATGTCTGTTCACCCTATCATAGACGCATTCCTTTGCTGGTGTCAGGCACTTCCCCTCCTACATGATATGGATATGGAGATGTGGCAGACAACTGGGTCCCCTGGCTATTCTCCTAGACTAACTTTTTATCCAATGTGACAGTTCGGGAAGAGGAAGCGTTTCCAAAGTGACTCACAGCACGGTATTGGCTGAGGAAGGAGGCGGAGCAGCTGCAGTAACACCTCCTCTGTGCTTGAACACAGGTATAGCCTGCACTGCACTGTGCATGTATGTACTGCTGTTTGGAAACACAGACAGATGCCCAATGAATGGGGGTGCTTAAAGACATTTTGAAGGTGGTATAGCACCCCCCATCCTGGTGCCTCCACTGAATGGAACACAAGTGTGGGACATCACGGCACCCGTAGTCTATTGATCACTTCCTCCATCCCTGTAACTGAATGTCCGTACCTCTGTATAGACCTGCAGCTGGAAGAATAGTCTGCAGGAGCCTGAGCATGTCACCCGCAATCCACTGATTGTGGTTGTAATGCTTTTCAGGCTCAAATGCAAAAATAAATAAATTATTTTTTCATCTGTGTGGGTGTGTTCAATATTCTTTTCAAAAGTTAGAATTAACATAAACTGTCGGTGTAAGTAGACTAATAAAGTTATGAAAAATTACTTTGTGGGGCGGTACAGAATTATAGTGTAATCAGAGTATACATAGATTCTCATAAAGTGACCCTGTCACCACTACAATGGCACAGCTGATAACAAATGTATTGTAGGTAATCATAACATTCATTGTGTTATCATGATCTTCCCCATACACATCTACTACCGCCATTTGTACAGATTCTGTGATATCCATATTCAGTAATAAGTGAAGACTGTACAGAGAGAAATATGGAGGCTGCCATTGCTGGGATCTCCTTCTGGAAATACTAGTGTCCTGGCTATCATGATGACCCAAAGCTTACAGGACTTTCTGAGTCACTGACCCGGAACAAGTGTGACTATTAGGAGATCTGACTTTTTTCTGACTTTACTAGCTACATGCTTGTTCCAGGTCTGTGACTAAGAAAGCATTGAAGCCAGAGACAGCCAAGCACCTGGCATTTTCAGGAGGAGGAGGTTAGCAATGGCAGTCCTGTGTTTTTTTCAGAACGCGCCTCCTTTAAAGGCCAACTCTGTGAAATGTAAAAATGGTCCCTTGCAGATAGGCTACGTCCGCACTACAAGGGTTAATTGCTTGTTCATTCTAAGGGAGAGAGAAGCACTTTTACTTATCCGATCGTCCACTTCTCCACCAGATGGTGCTCCCCCATGATCCGGCAGTGCAGTCCTATGTGTCATGGCTGGGCTCAGCCCTTCCTTCTCTAAGTTGGCCACTCAGCTGTCGGCTATTTGCCAGCTTCTATCTCTCCAGTGACTAACCTGTTGATGATATCCTGCTCGTTAGTCCTGCCTACTTAAGCCGTCCAGCCCAGATGATCTCTGCCTTCGCCTTGGTCACTTCTCTAGAGACGCTCGCCTGTGTTCCTGTTAAAGACTTGCTTAGCTGACATTCCTTCTGGCTCCAGATCCTGCTTGCTGTTCTACTACGCACATCTCTGGCTCCCTGACGTTTTGGCTTGTCTGACTATCCAGTTCGGTTCCTGAACTCTGGCTATTTTTTGACTACGTTTACTCTGTTTACCTTTTTTTATTATTATTAAACAAGTGAGGTTTAACTGTACTTCTGTCACAGTCTGATTCATGGTTTCTGACACTGTGTCATAACCTATAGTCTGATCAGGAAGTTAGACATTGGATCCGCTATGAGCTATGACTAAGCACCGTGTTCGGTGTGAAACATGTAAGCGGCTATGCAGTTAGTCTGTACACAAGCCTAGATGCTATGATTTTATTAGATTTTTGAAATAAAGTTGAATAATTTGGAGTGCAGCTATCCAGCTACATCTTTTGTACTTCAGTTCCTGTTGCAAACAGAGCCGGCACCCTGTGGGATTGTGGAGACATCTGTTTTGGGAGAAGTCATTACCTTGGAGCGGTGATTCTTTGTATACCTTTTTTATTATTATTAAACAAGTGAGATTTAACTGTACTTCTGTCTCAGTCTGATTCATGGTTTCTGACACTGTGTCATAACCTATAGTCTGATCAGGAGGTTAGACAATGGATCCGTCTGGAAACATAGATGAGGACAAGTAAAGGCAAATTTGGCATGTCATTTTTAGTGGGCGGGGGGGAGTGGGTACCTAGTTTTGACAGGTACCAAACCCCCACTTCCGCTCACACTGCGTAGGCAACTCATCCTCTCTCCCTCCCTGCAATCTTCTGGGACACGTCACAGGTCCCTTAAAATAGCTTAGCCATTCAGAATGCACAGCGCGACTCGCACATGTGCAATGTGAACTCAGCTGTGAAGCCGCAAGCTGTCACAGCCGGGTGCCCACACAGTGATGCCGGCGCCAGGGAGAGACAGGGGAGAGAACTGAGGCTTCGGGCGGCCGCATCGTTGGACCGTGGGACAGGTAAGTGTGTGTTTAATAAAAGTCAGTAGCTACACTTTTTGTAGCTTCTGACTTTTAATAAACAGAAAAACTAGTGGAACTCCTCTTTAAAAGTATAACATTTATTAAAAGTAATGACAGATACAGATTTTAGAAAATATAACAAGAATACTTAACTAAAGATGCTGTTTCCACCACAGGTTCCTCCATAAAGGCGTGGCCAGGTAATCAGACCAGACGCTTGCATGTTACATGATAAAGCTCTGAATGAGGCAAGACCTTATAGGTTTTCGCTGTGGTATATAGGTCTAGAATGTAAGGAAAAGACCACCAGCCAACTCCCCTTGTAAGCAGCAATATGACCTTCTAAGGAAGCACATTCTTGAAGGAGAGGGGGCGACTTGTCCATAAATGAAATAAATAAATTATACAAAAAGTCCAAATAGTGATAATAAGGTGCTTAATCCCAAGAAGATTGAGTGACATCCGATGTTTAAAGTCCTCCCTGTATCATGTGATGTCCGCAATAAATGGACACTTCTGCGTGAACCCAATCACCACGTGAAAAATCAAGTGAAGATCCCCACTCCCTGTAACCAGCATATATCCTCTGATCACTCTCCAATATCCTCTCCTCACGATGAACAGTGGATCGAGGGGTAGGATTTAGTGGCAGAAAAAAAGAAGAGCAAAACTCACAGCGTTTTTCAGCTTTTTTTTTAGCTTTTCCATAAGCTTTTATTACTTTTTTTATTATTATTATTCAATTATTATAATGTTTATTTTTTTGTTAGGGTAAGGGGTTAGAGTTAAGGTTAGGTTAGGGTTAGGATTAGGGGTTGGGGTTAGGGTTAGGGTTAGGGGTATTTATTATTTATTTTTATTTATTTATTTCACAAAGTAGAACTACAAGATCGAGAACAGTAACATATGCATCCTTGTCTTTGTAGTTGTGCAAAAGATTCAGCACTGTGATTGAGTAATCCTGCAGTTTTTGTTATGCAATTGCAGTATAGTAGATACTAACAGGTGGGATGCGTTGTGCAATCCATTGTTAAAGTTGTGACACAAGTGTCTGGTGTTTCTGGGTGCAGCCTTATTTAAACACAAAGATCGTTTGTCTTGGAGAAGATGATGCTCCTTTGATGCCGAGTTTACTGCACATGCTATCTACAAGTGTTACACTGTTTAAAGCCATTAATACCAGTCCCAGATTTGGGGAATTTGTCCCTTGAATTGTCAGTCCCTGATCATGCAACTGGTTTTTGGTATTAACGCATTGTCTAATTCCAACAAAATCAAATTTTGTGCATTTTAAAAGCCTATCCCCCCATTCCCAGAAGCAATAGCAGATCCCCTCCTTCCTAGGGTCCTCCCAATCCCATACTTCATGCTACTTCTTTTATCTTTTTATCTTTTTTACAAAGTCTTCAGGTCAGTCACATGACGTGGGGATCTCTTCCTCTTTAATCTGTTACCAATGGTGGGTGGTCCTCCATGGTAAAACATGCTGTCAGAGGCGTAGCTTTAAGCTTGTGGGCCCTAAAGCAAAAGTTGACATGGCCCCCCCCCCACTACCACCCACCACTTCCACCCTGTGTGCAGATACACCCAACGTACGCCAAGATACTCAAAGTGGCTTAAGAGTTTCGAGTTTCCTTGAGTTCCTCCTTACATTAGAGGACAGGGATCACCCCTGGAGAATCAGAGGACAGGGATCACTGCTGGAGAATCAGAGGACAGGGACCCCTGGCAGGTCATTTGGCAGAGCTCCTTTCCCATTGCAGCACTGTATACAGCTCCAACCCCCCCAATACACAGGGCTGAAATAACATTCCTTTACACACAGTCTATTAGCCTTCACAGGGTGTATCTGGCTTTAATGTTGCCGTTCTGACCTGTGAAATCCCCTGGTCGGAACGGCAGTGTAGTTGTAGTAGGCAAATACACCCTATGCAGATCATGGCTGACTGGCTGTGTTGTAAAGGAATGTGATTTCAGCTCTGCGGAGGATGAGCAGTATAGAGTGCTGTACTGGGAAAGAAGCTCAGCAGCGGGCATAGCATCCAGGGCGGAGGGGGTGATCAGGGGGCTTTGGGGGGGGGGGGTCGAAACTTAGATATGGGGGGGGGGCAAAGCCATGTGACATGAAATCTGGAGCCTCAGGGGCCCCTCAAGTGGTGTTAAGGGATTTGTTTTAGACATTTCTAAAGGTTTCTATGTCAGTGTTAGCAGGTGTTGGGGGAAGGTCACCCCTCCCAGAGGTTCATGTTTTTACCCCAGTTGTCAGGGAAGTGGGGTAAGTGGACATCCCTGGGTGGGGGGGTACAGAGAATCCCAGCTATTGTTTAGAAGACACTGAGCATCGTGGCTACAGGACGGCACTCACCTCCTCGCTTGGTTACCATTCTATGTTGCCAGCACACAGCACAGACACTTCCCCATCCTGGGCTGTTCTCCCCCCATGCTCCTCTCCATTCAGGAAATGGCTCACAGCTTCTCCCCAGCCAATGAAAAAAAGAGGGGTGTGGACGGCAAAGTGGAAGCCCAGTACTGGAGCGTGGCTGTGGGGCCCTAGGGCAGATCAGAGCTGGACTTTGTGGAGGATATGATACTATGACAGGGAGGCTGCAGGGGCCCCCTGGAACTAGGGGAGGGGTTGCGGTTGTGACCCCCTGCAACCCCTTATGCTACGCCCATGCATGCAGTATTTTTTCCATATTTATATATATATTTGTATTGCCCTCAGTCTTCCGAATTGAAGAATTGAAGAATTGAATGTGGTTATGTGTCTAGGCGGGGTGAGGGGAGATGGCAGTAGATAATGGAAAATTTAATTCAAATACTTACCGTAATTATCCTTTCCTGACAAGCTCCATGGCAGCACAGCTGGGTATAGGCTCCGCCCCCCATGCCTCCAGGACTTAACTCGTATAAATTTGAGCCCACCTACAGCCTCAGCATTCTGTAACTAGTCCTACCAAGCTGGGTGGGATCTGTACTGTCAGGAAAGGAAAATTACGGTAAGTATTTGAATAAAATTTTCAGTTTCCCTGATGTCTCCTTGTCAGCACAGCTGGGAAATAACTAGCCAAAACAGGGGAGGGATAATGCTACACACTCCTCAATTCTGACTAACAAAACAGAAGCCAGGATGTCTCTGCCAAACTCAACTGTCATTAAGCCATGAATATGAATATTTTGGTGCCCACGTAGCTGCCTTGCAGATAGTTCCAGACACTCAGCCTGCTGCCACTCTCAAGGTCAAGTGGTGACCCTCAGAGTCGGGGAGAGCTGACATCCTTCTTCATAGTTTGGGTTATTAGGAATGTGGGAAGGTGGGTGTAGTGCAAGTTAGAAACACAGGCACCAGTCACTTTTTGGATGCAAGAAAAATAGATTTATTGTCTCTTAAACAGAACTGGTGGATAGAGGGTTAGGGCCAGCACACCCTTGGGCAGATGCAAAAGCAATTGGCAGACTCCGAGACAAAATAGGCAGACAGCTATACAGGTTGAGGGCCTTTAAGCTGGTTGCAGTACTGTATTTGTAGAAGTGCTGTCTCTTATGGCAACTAAACTCTCCAACTTCAATGTAGATCTACAAATTTAACTCACAGTGTCCCCGTTTGCAGATTCACTTGCATATCACAGACTCTTGCTGTAGATTTTCCCACTGAGCTCCCAGTCTTCTCACCAGACCTTCAGATACCAGCTACCCGCTGGATCCCCTGAGCTCTTCCCCCAGCTAACCCGCTGTACACTCCAAGCATCACCCACGCTACCTGCTGGGTCCCTGGCTTGGCTCTCAGCTAACCCACTGAATCCTCTTCAAGTCTCACCAATGCTCACCCCCTGACTTGAACGCTGAAGCTTTCCCAACTTGTTCACTGTCCCCGGCTATGAAAAAGTCTGCTCTTGTACTTGTTCAGACTTCACAGACCTGGCCTCTGATAACAGGAATAGTTGTCCCTTACTGGCGACGGTGTCCCCTTTATCTCTGACCTCTGGTTCTCACTGGCCTCTGGTAACAGGAGGGTTAGCCTTATTTGGCAACTGCTTCTCCTTCACCTCTGGCAACCCTCGGTTCCCCGTCCGGCAGAACCTCTGCAACGATCAAGCTCCCCTTGGACTGAGCCTCTACACACGTGGCTAGGCTTCAGGTCTAACCTTCAGCTGCTGCTTTATATGCAGCCCCCAGGCCTAAGGCTCGATTCACATCTATGCATTTTGCTTTTGAGAATTTTTGCGGGGCTTGCCGCGTTTTTTGGACACGCGTTTTTACCGCGATTTTGCGTTTTTTTTTTTTTTTTTTTTTACACTGTGGTTGCTTAGCAACCAGCTATATACAGTGTAAAAAAAAAAAAACGCAAATCGCGGCACTTGTCCATTGACTTCTATTACATGCAAAACGCTGCATTTTGCATGAAAAAAAGTCCCCGACCCTTTCCAAAAACGCAGAGGCACAAAAATGCATTGATGTGCACATGTTCCATAGGAACCCATGTTAAAAAATTTCCCTGCATTTCTGCAAAATGCATCAAAAAACGCGCTAGTGTAAATGGAGCCTAAGGCCTGGTGCTAAAAGAACACTGATCACATGACTCCTACCCCTTAAATAGACTATCCCAGCATGCTACTCTGATTGGCTGAGAAATTATATATATTCATAACCTGAACTCACTATGATCTTGTCATTCTAATGCCAAAGGCAGCAGTGCCACCTATTTACAGAAGAGAGAAATGCACCAAATCCAGATTTAGGGAAAAGTCAGTGAATCTCCCTAAAAATCAGCCAGGCTAGTTACCACCTAGCAGACAAAATTTGTTAGCAACTGCCTAATACCAGGCTGCTACATATATATTTATTGTATATACAGTGCTCAGCATAAATGAGTACACCCCAACAGATTTGTCAGAAAACCTTTCCTTTCAGAATCAACATTTTCTAAGGGACACTATACTACAAAATACTCCCACAAATGTGGGCCATTGATTGCAACCAAGATTTGTTAATTTGCACACACAAAGTATTTTTCCTAACAAATTCATTCAAGACCATGTTGCAAAAATGAATACACCCCAATAAAAGTCTTAAGTCTCATACACACGATCAGATTTTTGGATGACCGTTCGTCCGTTTTTTGTTGCATGCTAGTCTCATGTCGAATGTAAAGAGGTTACTCACCATACGAAAAATCTCGTACAACAGAATACAACTTCAGAAGTGAGGTAACGTGTTGAAAAGTTTTGTATGTATTCTTTTGTTTCTGAGCATGCGTAGTCTTGCTCTTATGATTTTTTTCGTACGAAAACTGTACTAATTAAACAAAAATCGGACATAGAGTTCACGTATGACAAACATTTTATAGTCTCCACATTACTTCCGATTTTCGGATTGTGTGTATGGGCCTTTAGAGGCACAGCTACATTTTAGACAACAAAATCCTAATTAACAAGTATTCGACTACAGGTGAGCCGAATTATTCATTACAGGTGTCCAGCAGACAGCTGATTATAAAAGGGCATTACTTACAAAGAAAACCCCTTTCCATTTCATACTGTGTGCAATGGCACCACATGGAAGAAAAATGTTACAAGGCCTGAAAAAGAAAATATTTTACACACAAGAAAGGTGAAGGCTACAAGAAGATCAGCAATGTTTTACTCATCAGTCAGAATACTGTAGTAAGTGTGATACAAAAACGTAACAAAGATGGAACTGCAATCATCTCACAGTGACGGCCAGGCCGTTCACGGAAGTTAACACCTCGAAAGGAGCATCTCCTGATGAGAAGGGTTGAAGAAAATTGCCATGCAAGTTCACTGCCGTTAGCTAAAGAAGTAGAAAGCCAAACTGGGGCGTTTGTTTCCTGTGACACAATACGGCAAACACTGCAGAGGAATGGCATGCATGGGTGTTGTCCACGTAGGAAGCCTCTCCACTAAAGCCCATGCACCAAAAAGCCTGCCTAAAATTTGTCAGGGCCCATGCTGAAAAAGGAGACTACTGGGACTCTGTACTCTGGAATGATGAGCGAAAGATAAATGTTTTTGGAACTGATGGCTTCAAAACTGTATGGCGTCGCAAAGGGGAGGAGTACAAAGAAAAATGCATGGTGCCTACAGTGAAACATGGTGGTGGCAGTGTCCTCCTGTGGGGCTGCATGAGTGCTGCTGGTGTCGGGGAGCTGCATTTCATTGATGTTATCATGAATTCACAGATGTACTGCTCTATACTGAAAGAGTACAGGTTACCATCACTCCATACCCTTGGTCGTTGTGCACTTTTTCAACATGACAATAATCCAAAACACACATCTAAGGCCACTGTTGCATTTCTGAAGAAGAACTGGGTGAAAGTGATTCAGTGGCCAAATCTCCTGATCTGAACCCAATCAAACACCTATGGGGAATTCTGAAAAGACTAGTTGAGCATCACTCTCCAGCCAGCATCCAGGCTCTAAAATAGGTCGTTCTTAAAAAGGAAGAAAACTCTGCTTTTGTTCTTTTGCTTTTTTTCTTACCTGCAAAGTAAAGGCATACTGTGCTAGTCTGCATTGCAAACTAGCACATTATGTGAAACTTACCTGCAAACGAAGCCCTCGTCATCCCCGCTGAAGGCCGCATCCATCTTCACGCGTCTTCCTTCCGGGTCACTCCGACGCATGCGCTCTGATGGAAGCGTGCATGCACTGGAGTGACATCACATGGCTCAGTATACAGTAAATCTCTCCTAAACCGTGCAAGTTTAGGAGATATTTACAGTACCTATAGGTAAGCCTTATTATAGGCTTACCTATAGGTACAAACATTATAGGTAAGTTTACTTTCTCATTAACCGCTTCCCGACCGCCTCATGTAGATATACGTCTACAGAATGGCACGGGCAGGCAAAAGCACGTACGGGTACGTCCCCTTTAAATTGCCTGCCCGTGGGTCGCGCTCGCGACCCGGTCGGGAGCTCTGTGACCACGGCCGCGGGACCAGCGGACCCGATCGCCGCTGGTATCCCGCGATCGGGTTATGGAGCTGAAGAACGGGGAGAGGTTTGTGTAAACAAACCTCTCCCCGCGCTTCCTACACTGCCTGTCATTGATCGGCTGTTCCCTGTCATCGGGAAAGCCGATCAATGACGTCAGACGTACAGCCACGCCCCCTACTGTAAAAAAAAACACAACACGTCACACTGACTCCTCCCCGCCCCCTAGTTGTTAACTCTTTCACTACAACTGTCATTTACATAGGAATCAGTGCTATTTAAATAGCACTGATTTCTGTATAAATGACAAATGTCCCAAAAATGTGTCAAAAATGTCCGATGTGTCCGCCATAATGTCGCAGTCACAATAAAAAAAAAATCGCTGATCGCCGCCATTACTACAAAAAAAAAAAATATATTAATAAAAAATGCTATAAAACTATCCCCTATTTTGTAAATGCTATAACTTTTGCGCAAACTAATCAATAATCGCTAATTGCGATTTTTTTTTTTTTACCAAAAATATGTAGAAGAATACGTATCGGCCTAAACTGAGGAAAAAAAATGTTTTTTTATATATTTTTTTAGGGATAGTTATTATAGCAAAAAGTAAAAAATCTTGAATTTTTTTCAAAATTGTCGCTCTATTTTTGTTTATAGCGCAAAAAATAAAAACCGCAGGGGCGATCAAATACCACCAAAAGAAAGCTCTATTTGTGGGAAAAAAAGGACGCCAATTTTGTTTGGGAGCCACCTCGCATGACCGCGCAATTGTCAGTTAAAGCGACGCAGTGCCGAATCGCAAAAAGGGGCCTGGTCCTTTGGCTGCCAATTGGTCCGGGCTGAAGTGGTTAAAGAATGGAAAAAGATAGATGTTGTAATATGTCGCCAACCTGTTCATTCCAAGCCTAGAAGACTTGGTGCTGTTCTTACAAATCATGGAGGTCATACAAAATACTAGGTTTATTCGTTTTTGTTGTGGGTTGTTTTTATTTTTGCATCAACTAATTTGAGTAAAACTGAAGATTTTGTAATCTAATGCCCCGTACACACGGCAGATTTTACGACGGAAAATGTCCTATCGGACCATGTTGTTGGAAATTCCGACCGTGTGTGGGCTCCATCGGACTTTTTCCGTCTGAATTTCCGACGGAAAAAGTTTGAGATCCTGCTCTCAAATTTTCCGACAACAAAAATCCTGTCGGACTTTTTCCGATCGTGTGTAGCGAATTCCGACGGACAAAGTGCCACGCATGCTCAGATCACATTACAAGACCAAAGCTATTGGCTACTAGCCTCTATGTAGTCCCGTCGTATGAAACGAACTTCACCACGTTCAGGATGATCGGATTTTCCGACAACTTTGTCCGACCGTGTGTATGCAACACCAGTGTCGGACAAGATCCTTTAGAAAAAATCCGACGGATTTTGTGGTCGGAATTTCCGACCGTGTGTACGGGGCATTAGTTATATTATTAACCTTACATTCATGTAATGAGCTAAACAAATGTTCTTCTATAATCTGTTTTGTCAAAATTTTGGAAACTGTTCTTGTATTTATGGATTACAATCTTACTTCTCAAAAGGGGTGTACTCATTTATGCTGAGCGCTGTATATATATTTATATATTATATATATATAAATAAAATAGTCAGACCTAGATCTTAGTTTAAGTAGATTACGTTCACTCTCCAACCATAGCAAAAGAAAATTAATCATGGAATGCACTTGGCTGCTATTAGAAAACTTTCAAAGCTTTTCTTTGCTCCAGTTTTTTTTAAATGCAACCCAAAAAGGTTTCTGGAGTTATACAACAGGTGCAGAAACACCTTTTATACTATTGTAAAATGTATAATTAAGAAGCATGCAACTAGGTTAATTGCCTTGTTACTAAATTAGTTCTGGAGAGTGCAAAGGCCTGAGAAAGGAATGGATACAGTAAATGTCAGCAATAAAGGAACTGTAAAAACCTTTGAAACTGTCAATGCGTGTTTGCTATTGCAATTGCTCCATCTTATAAAACTAACAGTAAGTTCATGTTTTCAGAAAAAAATGAAAAGGTGAACTAACTACCTACACCTGCCAGGCCTCCCTCATGGGTGATGATTAGTCAGTGCCCATAAAGCTGGTGTAGCGGTAGGGGGATTTGAGATCCCTGCTCTTCTCACTCTTCTTTCTGCAGTGCTTCTGGGATGGATCAGAGCAATTCCGATTGGCCAGTACTGCTTTGATCTGTTCATTTCAAAAAGAAGAGGAAGAAGAGTGGGGATTTTAAATTCCTGGACTGCTGCACCAGCTGTGAGGCAAGTTCATATACAAGGGGGACAAAGGAGGGTGTCTGGTATTAATTTACTGTTTCACTATTTTCTGAAAAGGTGAACTATCCCTTAGTAACATAGTAACTTAAAGTGGATGTAAACCCACTCTCATCCTTTCTAAACTACTGCCATAGTGGTTATCATATATAGTAGGATATACATGCCTCCTGCATGTATCATTACCTGTCAAATGTCTCCCCTCTGTTATGAGATCCGAAAAACTGCAGATTCTGTGGGTGGGTCTGTTGTCCGGAGCTCGGTGGGTGTTTTTGTTCTTTTCGGGTTTACATCCAATTGTTAAGCTGGCCATAGATGGTTTGAATCTCGGACGGTTCAGCAGGGATCGGTCGAGATTCGAACCATGTATGGGCAGACTGATTGTACCCATCAATCGACTTTGGTACAACCAGCATGTTGGACTTCTAGCATGGGAGACAGAGGAATAGAGGGATTCCCCCATCAACAATGACTGTGTTGATGGGGGATTGAGTGATTTTCTTTCCTGCAATCCGTGGTTGCAGGAAGCAAAATTGCATCATCTATGGCCTGCCTTAAAGTGTATTCAAACCTAAGAACAAAACAAATCCATGGATGTGGGGGTCTGCATTAGTTTTCTTAATTTTCATCTGAGAACACTGCCATTAACACACTTCTGACAGGACAGGGTGACCATGCTCACTTAGTGTACGGTACCTATAGAAAGAATATTGGGGGGGGGGGGGGGGGTGTTAGGACTTTAAATGAAGCACATGGTAAATGTGCCTCCATCCCTGGTTCGGGTAAACAAAAAAGGAGGTTTGGGACTTTAAATGAGGCTGTTGACTTGTTGATATTGGATAATAGGTAGACATATTTGCTAGACATAAATATCATACCATCTCCTATTAATCATGTCCATACAATCTTTTACCAAAATTACATTATTGCGATGTGTCGTCCATATGACATGTGTTCATACATGAATTTATACAACTTTACTAACAATTCTTCCTCATTATCATGCGCTGTCAAGCACACATGTTTATATACATGTATCCACGATGTTCATGCTATGTGTGCATGTGTGTATATATATATATATATATATATAAAATTACTTTTCCACATGTTTTGTACCATGTCATGTACTCCAATATATATTTATGCCTATCAAATGTGTCTACTTATTATCCAACCTCAACAAGTCAACAGCCTCATTTAAAGTCCCAAACTTCCTTTTTTGGCACCTATAGAAAAGTAGCCTTGTCACCCTAGGCTGCTCTATCCTGATTTGGAATACAAAACCTCTCTCCCTTTACTCATCTACATAACATATAGGGGAAAGGTGTTGTGTACCTGACACACTGGGTAGGATCGGTATCAATAAAATTACAGTGCAGTACAGGCAGAATCCTCAGGAAGTCAGGAGCCCACCGGATTTCTGGTTGGATCAGAAGGTATTTTTTGCATTTATCAGATATAACAAAATGCTTTCAATTGTTCTAAGGATTTACATACCCTTTAATATTCTATACTAGACTGTTAGTTGCGAGAGTTCTTTTGCACGCAAGTTTTGCATACAGTAATTAAGAAAAAAAAATAAAAATTAGAAGCTTTTCAGTTTATAGTCTTAATTCTGTATTTATTAAAATAATTCATTTTACTGAAACAAGCATGTTTGCATTTTGTTTCATTCTGCAAAAGGTCAAGAAAAATATATCAATTACATTTATTCCCAAATTCATGTAAATGCATGGCTCTGTGCACATGCTCAGTAGCTAGTCTTCTTCAAGGATATACATCCACAGGCAGCTGAAAGTCTTTGAAAGTGTAAAAGGCCACTTCTCCATAATCCACCAGAGCAAACACCACAGGTACATCTCCGCTTTGATAGGCCAGGTTCTTCAGCGTGAGTAGAGTGGGAATCTGCTCATCAAAGCTATAAGAAGGGAGGACAATGGCTATTAATTGCATTAAGTCATAAAGGGGGAAGTATTTTGTATGTTCAGTGAACATATAGTTTAGGTTACCATTGTGTTGTCACTTTTAATGTGACTTTTACACGGTTGTTATTCCATATTTTTGCTATTGTATAAAAGAAGTCTTCAGTGAAAAAAAAAAAACACTACTCACCCTTTCCACGCTCCAGCTACATCCTCCTCTGCTGGACAACAGTTAAATGAAGCGGAGATTCATTCAACCTACTTTCTGTAAGCCAAGGTTATCATAGACACTCCCCAGGGGTGTATCACCAAGCAGCCTGGACTGACAGAAGAATGCTTTATCTGCATTCCCTGCAGCATGGATGACCATCCACTGCTGGAAGCAAAGTAAGAGTACCCCATTTAACATGTGACTGTGCAGAAGACACCTGGAATGTAGGAATTTACACTGGAAATTATAGAAAACTTTAATGTATGTGAGCTGCCTAATCTAAAAGTTGGGCTTTAACCCCTTCCTGCCCTCAATCTGTATATTAAGGCAGCATTGTTCTGGGAAAACATTTACAACATCTTCCCCTTGAGAGTCACCAGCAGACAGTGCAGCTGTTGGTTATAAATCCCAGCTCCCATTAACTCCAGTCCCAACTGATAAATGGGAACCAACCAGTCAGCTCTGACATTACATGCAGGCTACACACCTAAATGGCAAAATAAGCCTTTAGCCTGCAGATGAACACTGCCACCTTACTGCTGAGATGGGATCTACTGTGCCAACTATTGAATAATGCAGTTGTCAGATTCAATTAACGTATTTAAAATCAGGGGAAGTCGCGGGTGCGTGTTATACGCCGATCCCCCAAAAAAATGTGGCAAAAAAAAAAATCAAATGGCGCCAAAAAATAGCGACCGCCGTCCAAAAAAAGGAGCGCCGACGAAAAAGGCAGAGCGCCGACGAAAAAAAAACAATCTGACTGTTCGGCTCCGCTCGCAGTCCTGCCTCCCTGCGCTCGCTTTTCGAAACAGCAGGGAGGCGGGACTGCGAGTGGAGCCGAACAGTTGGCTCGGTCTTTTCCATCGCGGAGCTCGCTCGGTCTTTTCCGGCGGCGCTAGCTCGGTCTTTTCCGGCGGCGCTAGCTCGGTCTTTCTAGGCGGTGCTAGCTCGGTCTTTCTAGGCGGCGCTAGCTCGGTCTTTCTAGGCGGCAAATTTAAACGTAGGCAAGCTGCAAATGACGCTAGCAAGCTGTAAATGACACTGGGCAAGCTACAAATGACGCTGGGCAAGCTGCAAATGACGCTTAAAGCGGTTCTGCACACACTATTTTTTATTTATTTTTTCCTGTAATGTTAAAATAATTTTTATTATTTCAATACACTCACGTTTTTGGTGTCCGTCCGTGTCCGTAATTCTTAAAATTCTGAACTTTGAAAATATATGCCAGCAGCAATGTCATTTTGCTTGTGGGCATTTGAAACCCACAAGCATTTACTTCCTTGTTCCCTTTCCTTATGGGAACCAGCATGCCTCGCGTTCGGCAGGAGCCCCGCAAATCTCGCGAGATTTCGGCAGGAGCCCCGTAAATCTCGCGAGATTTCGGCAGATGTCCGCACTGACTCCTGGGATCAATGACACCAGATCACAGGAGACAGTGCGGCATGACGAGGATCCCCCGAAGAGACAGAGCAGCAATTACAAGGTAATTACAAGGTAAGTGGGAAAAAAAAAAAAACACGCCATTTAGTACTTTGCCTGATTTGGAAGGCAAAGAGATTTACTAAATGAAGTGTGTGCAGAACCGCTTTAAATGTAAGTTTATTTTTTCCCTAAACTTCCCTCCTAAAACTTTTTTTCCTTAAAATGCCCTCCTAAACTTGGGGTGCGTGTTATACGCCGATAAATACGGTACATTAATAAAAACAATAAATTAACAAAATAAATGCAAATTTTTTAACTTAACTGTTTTCTTATTTTTTTCCATTTAAAAAAGTGTACTTTTCCCCCCAAAAATTGTGTTTGTAAGATTGCTGCGCAAATACGGTGTGACAAATTATTGCAACGACTGACATTTTATTCTCTAGGGTTTCTGAAAAAATATTTATTTATATATATATATATATATATATATATAAATGTTTGGGGGTTCTAAGTAATTTTCTTGCAAAAAAAAAAAAATGATTTTAACTTTAAAAAAATAGGCCCGATCCTTAACCACATGCCGACCAGCACACGACGATATACGTCGGCACAATGGCCTGGCTGGGCAAATGGGCGTACAGGTACTTCCCCTTTAAAGTGGTTGTAAACCCTCTGGGACTACTTTGACCTACAGGTAAGCCTAGATTAAAGCTTACCTGTAGGTCCAAGAAATATCTCCTTAACCTGCACAGTTAAGGAGATATTTTGCAAAGAAAGGTCACTGCTCTCTACGGCACATGCGCGCCGTAGATAACGGCGCAGGCGCACCACAAGTGAAGGCAACACGCAGTCACTTACGGCTCCCGCTCGCATGCATGGGATTGATGTCATTGCGGCTCCGGCCAGTCACAGTGCCGGAGCCGCTATACACGGAAAGAAGATGGACGCTCCATGGAAGAGGGGACAGCGGTGACATCGCTGGCTCCTGTATCAGGTAAGTGATACATAATGGGCTACTATGTGATGCATAGTAGTCCATTATGCTTTACCTTTGCAAGGAAACAAAAAGGAAGTAAACCCATCAGGGTTTACTTCCTCTTTAAATAGGGGCATTGTGGGTGCACGCGCGCAACGTACTCCGTGCCCGCGGGCTCGATGTCCGCCGGTGTCCTGTGATCGTGTCGTGTAAACAAGGCATTTTCCCATTCTGCCTAGTGACATGACAGGGATCTACTGCTCCCTGTCATTGGGAGCAGTGAACGCTGTCATGTCAGTAGTAGCCCACCCCCCCCCCCCCCCCCCCCCCCCCACAGTTATAACACCTACCTAGGACACACTTAACCTCTTGGATTGCCCTCTAGTGTTTAACCTCTTCCCTGCCAGTGTCATTTATACAGTAATCAGTGCATTTTTATAGCACTGATCGCTGTATAAATGACAATGGTCCCAAAATAGTGTAAAAAGAGTTTGATGCGTCCGCCATAATGTTGCAGTCACGATAAAAATCGCATATCGCCGCCATTACTACAAAAAAAAAACATAAATCTATCCCTTATTTTGTAGACGCGATAACTTTTGCGAAAAAGAATGCTTATTGCGATTTTTTTTTTTTTACCAAAAATATGTAGAAGAATACATATCGCCCTAAATTGAGAAAGAAATTCGTTTTTTTATATATTTTTTGGGGATATTTATTATAGCAAAATTAAAAAATATTGCTTTTTTTCCCAAAATCGGTGCTCTTTTTTTGTTTATAGCGCAAAAAATTAAAAAACGCAGAGGTGATCAAATACAAGAGCTCTATTTGTGGGAGAAAAAGGGCGTCAATTTTGTTTGGATGCAACTTCACTTGACCACGCAATTGTCAGTTAAAGCGACGCAGGGGGTAAATCCTTCCGGGCTAAAGTGGTTAAATGGTTAAAGAGATGCAGACACAAAGGCATTTCTCCTTACAGCACTAAGATCACACAGGTAATTAAATGAAGGCAGATTCCTCCATTGCGAAATGGCTCTGATAAAGTACATAGAAACAAGAATTTCTTCATAACCTAAATCTTTGAGATGTTTATAGTTTTTTTTCTAAAGAAAAACCTAGTTACCCTTTTTCTGTACCCATTTGCCCGTATGAGCTCTAATGTGCCATATGCAGCTCCTTAAAGCCTTTCTGTGCTCATTACACTAACGGAATAATCTTTTCATCTTGAACACAAAAACAGACCACAATTAAGTGTAGTTAAATTCATTATAGCACAAAATATAAATCTATGACTATATACTGAATGTACTTTTTTTATAAAAGTGGATCATTTCAATCTTTGAGTATTTTCTTCAATCTAAGGCCCCTTTGCATTTCACTGATCTGTGCTACTGTTTAAAGCATAACTCCACTTTTGGAACATTCCCCTCTGGGTGATTTACGTACGTTGCAAACTTTGTTGCATATGCCTTCCTATTGTTATTCTGAAGAAATCCCTGTGTGTTTGTCTGTGCCTCTGCTCAGTGGGTCTAATGGGAGTGGTTTCATAATTATCTGTCAGCTGTGGCACTAATGAGGAAATCTGCAGGGTCTGCACCACTTTAGACATTTTCCTATTGAAAGTAGCTCACCAAAAATGAAATTTGCGTTACGGGGGATGCCTGAAATCTGACTTGTATCTTGGCCAGACTTCTGGGAAAATTGGTGAGCCAATCACACAAGCAGGAAATGTTGTTTCTGGGGAGTGGTCAGTACACACTCTGTACAGAACAACTCCAGGTAGCCATATTGCATTTATAGAAAATTACAGCAGCTGCAGATTAAAAAATAAAGGTAATTTTTAATAACATCCAATTACATTATAACTTGTATCGCAATTGCGCCCCCCCCCCCCACGAAAGTGGAGTTACCCTTTAAATGTCTAAAGACAGAAGAGACATATGGCAAAAAAATAAATAAAAAAATTGATGGTTAGATTAGGGAGGGAAGAGCATCCTAATGTATAAACCAGTGTAACCCTCTGAGGCAGGGGTTCTCCCTCCTCCCGCACCTCCAGACCTCTTAGTTCCCTTAGTGGTCCATCGTGCCCTTCAACTGCCTACGGAGCTCCGAGGCCCCTAAGGGCCCTCAGCCCCCACAAGCCCACCCCTGTCAACCTCCCACAGTTCCTCCTGCCCCCAACCTTCAACCGTGTCCCACAGTGCTCCCTAGTTCCTACCACAGTGCCCCAGAAAGCCCCCAGCCTCCCGGAGAGACTTGCAGCCCTCTTCAGAGACCTCATTCCCCCAAAAGTGGCTCCCACCTATCTCCAGAATCCCTTACAGAGCCACCAAGTCTCCTGCAGAGTCCCCAAACCCCCTTCAGAATTCCCAGCCCCCCCCCCCCCCTCATAGTGACACCCAGCTCCATCCAAAGCCTTCCAGCATTGTATGCCCATAGAAGGTTTTGAATGAATATCCCAGGCCCTGGCCTCTATAAGGTTGGGAATGAATACTCTATAGTTAAAAAGCGTAACTCCACTTTTGCTGAGAAAAAAAAAAACATTCCCCCCTGGGTGATCTATGTACATTGCAAGGATTATAACAACCTTTGTTGCAGATTCCTACCTTTTGTTATTCTGAAGAAATCCCTGTGTGTTTGTCTGTGTCTCTGTACTGAGCGGGTCTAATGGGAGTGGTTTCATAATTATCAATCAGCTGTGGCAGCTGCAGGGCACTACTGAGGAAATCTGCTGGGCCTGCATCTCTTTAGACGTGTTCCTATTGGAAATATCTCACCAAAAATTACATTTTTGTTGCAAGGGGATGCCTTAAATCTGACTTGTATCTTAGGCGTGTGTGTGTGTGTGTGTGTGTGTGTGTGTGTGTGTGTGTGTGTGTGTGTGTGTGTGTGTGTGTGTGTGTGTGTGTGTGTGTATGTGTATATATATATATATATATTTATATTTATTTATTACACATACATACAGTGGATATAAAAAAAAAGTCTGCACACCCCGGTTAAAATGTCAGGTTTCTGTGATGTAACAAAATGAGACAAAGATTAAATAATTTCAGAACTTTTTCCACCTTTTAATGTAACCTATAAATAGTACAACTCAATTTTAAAACAAACTGAAATCTTTTAGGGGGAGGGAAGTAAAAATAAAAAAATAAAATAATATGGTTGTATAAGTGTGCACACCCTTAAACTACTACTTTGTTGAAGCACCTTTTGATATTATTACAGCACTCAGTCTTTTTGGGTATGAGTCTATCAGCATGGCACATTATGACTTGGCAATATTTGCCCACTCTTCTTTGCAAAAACACTCCAAATCTGTCAGATTGTGAGGGCATCTCCTGTGCACAGCCCTCTTCAGATCACCCCACAGATTTTCAGTCGGATTCAGGTCTGGGCTCTGGCTTGGCCATTCCAAAACTTTAATCTTATTTTGGTGAAGCCATTCCTTTATTGGTTTGGATGTATGCTTTGAGCCGTTGTCATGCTGAAAGATGACGTTTCCCTTCATGTTCAGCTTTCTAGCAGAAGCCTGAAGGTTTTGTGCCAATATTGAGTGGAACTGTTCATAATTGCTTCTACCTTGACTAAGGCCCCTGTTCCAGCTGAAGAAAAAAAATAAAAACCAAAGCATGATGCTGCCACCCCCATGCTTGACGGTGGGTATGGTGTTCTTTTGGTGATGTGCAGTGTTGTTTTTGCACCAAACATATCTTTTAGAATTATGGCCAAAAAGTTCAACCTTGGTTTCATCTGACCATAAGACATTTTCCCACGTGCTTTTGGGAGACCTCGGATGTGTTTTTTGCTAAATTTAGTCGGGGTAGGATGTTTTTCTTTGTAAGAAAAGGCTTCCCTCTTGCCACTCTACCCCATAGCCCAGACATATGAAGAATACAGGAGATTGTCACATGTACCACACAGCCAGTACATGCCAGATATTTCTGCAGCTCCTTTAATGATGCTGTAAGCCTCTTGGCAGCCTCCCTGACCAGTTTTCTTCTGGTCTTTTCATCACTTTTGGAGGGACGTCCAGTTCTTGCTAATGTCACTGTTGTGACATTTTTTCTCCACTTGGTGACTGTCTTCGCTGTGTTCCATGGTATATCTAATGCATTGGAAATTCTTTTGTACCCTTCTCCTGACTGATACCTTTTAACAATGAGATCCCTCTGATGCTTTGGAAGCTCTCTGCGGACCATGGCTTTTGCTGTAGGATGCGACTAAGAAAATGTCAGGAAAGACCTACTAGAACAGCTGAAATTTTTTTCAGGGTTAAGTTAATCAGAGGCACCTTAAATGATGACAGGTGTATACATGAGTTTGAATGCGATTGCCTAATTCTGAACACAGCTACATCCCCAGTTATAAGAGGGTGTGCACACTTATGCAATCACATTATTTTATTTTTACTCCCCTCCCCCCCTAAAATATTTCAGTTTGTACAGTTTATAGGTCACATTAAAAAGGTGTAAAAAGTTCTGAAATGATTTATCTTTGTCTCATTATTTTACATCACAGAAACCTGACATTTTAACAGGGGTGTGTAAACTTTTTATATCCACTGTATATACACGCAGTGCCTTGAAAAAGTATTTATACCCCTTTAAATTTTCCACATTTTGTCACGTTACAACCAAAAACGTAAATGTATTTCATTGGGATTTTATGTGATAGACCAACACAAAGTGGCACAAATCTGTGAAGTGGAAGGAAAATGATAAATGGTTTTCAATTTTCTTTTACAAATAAATATCTGAAAAGTGTGGCGCGAATGTGTCAATACTTTGTAGAACCACCTTTCCCTGCAATTACAGCTGCAAGTCTTTTTGGGGATGTCTCTACCAGCTTTGCACATCTAGAGACTGAAATGTTTGCCCATTCTTCTTTGCAAAATAGCTCAAGCACTGTCAGTTTGGATGGAGAGAGTCTGAACAGCAATTTTCAAGTCTTGCCACAGATTCTCAATTGGATTTAGGTCTGGACTTTGACTGGGTCATTTTAACACATGAATATGCTTTGATCTAAACCATCCAATTGTAGATCTGGCTGTATGTTTAGGGTCCTTGCCCTGCTGGAAGGTAAATCTCTGCCCCAGTCTCATGTCTTTTGCAGGCTCTAACATGTATTTTTCTAAGATTGCCCTGTATTTGGCTCCATCCATCTTCCCATCAACTGACCAGCTTCCCTGTCCCTGCTGAAGAAAAGTATCCCCACAACATGATGCTGCTACCACGTTTCTGGTGGGGATGGTGTGTTCAGGGTGATATGCAGTGTTAGTTTTCCGTCACACATAGCGTTTTGCTTTTAGGCCATACAGTTACATTTTAAGTCTCATCTGACCAGAACACCGTCTTCCACATGTTTGCTGTGTCCCTCACATAGCTTTGTGCAAACGGGACTTCTTATGGTTTTCAACAATGACTTTCTTATTGCCACTCATCCATAGGCCAGATTTGTGGAGTGCACGACTAATAGTTGTCCTGTGGACAGATTCTCCCACCTGAGCTGTGAATCTCTGCAGTTCTTAAAGAGTTAACATGGGCCTCTTGGCTGTTTCTCTGATTAATGCTCTGAAGACAGATAGACCCAGAGGACTGGCAGATCATGACAGTAGCCCTTTCAAAAAGCTCCAAGAATGTTCTCATAATGGAGAATGCCTACAAGGTGTTATATAGATGGTACTATACACCAGCTAGACTGATCCGATTTATTCCATGTCATTCCCCTCTCTGTTTACGGGGCTGTTTACAAAAAGGAACTATGGTATGTCCTAAGGTATGCAGACTATGGGTCAGGGTTTATACCCTTCTTCATAACATGTTTCACACTAACCTCAATAGAGACCCCTAACGAGGCCCTTCTTTGTAAACCAATCTCAGAACTGCTTTGTCCTGAGCGCCAACTGGCTCTGCATCTTTTTACCTGCAACTAAGTTGACCATTGCCAGAGCTTGGAAAACCGCTGTGCTTAGCTTTGAAGCAGTCAAGAACAGTATGAAAGATATCATGATAATCAAGAAAATTGATGGCTTTTGCCTTGGATACCCATAATAAATTTCTCAGGGTCTGGCAGCCGTGGATAACATACAACAAACCTTCCAGGTTTGATAATAAACTCTTTTCAATTTAAGTGATCTCCCGCTACACATCCCGGTGGACTCCTCCCCTTCTTTTTCATCTTATCTGAGCTCCTTTCCTTTTCACTTTATTTTTCAGCTTTCGTTCTAGCTCTTTTCTTTTTATGTATAAATGTCTTTTACTCACCAGGCTGCCGTACGTGGGTTTGGTGATTCTTTATTAACACATTTTGGTGTCTAGGTTTTAGTCCACCATGCACTACACTCTGGAGTATTAAAGTGGTTGTGAACCCTTAAAAAACACTTTGACCTACAGGTAAGCCTAGATTAAGGCTTACCTGTAGGTCCAAGAAATATCTCCTAAACCTACACGGTTTAAGAGATATTTGCCAAAAGACAGGCACCGCTGTCTATGGCACATGCGCCGTAGACAGCGGCGCACTGCTTGCGCCGCTCTCAACGGCGATATGCCGCGAGTAGTGGCTCCCGTGCGCATGCGCGGGAGTGACGTCATCGTGGCGCCGTCGAAAGACATCGCTGGAGCAGCGAGACCCACCAAGAAGATGGAGGCTCCGTACACAAGGGGACAGCGGTGACTTCGCTGGCTCCTGTGTCAGGTAAGTGACACATAATGGACTACTATGCGATGCATAGTAGTCCATTGTGCTTTACCTTTGCAGGGAAACAAAGAGGAAGTAAACCCATCAGGGTTTACTTCCTCTTTAAGCTCTCTTCATCAATGACTTAAGTTGATATTTTATATCGTATTTGAGAATTATGTAACATTATTTTGCACCCCTCTGTTGGGATCTTTTCCTTTATGCTATGTTTGATGTAACCATCTCTTTGTCGAACTAACTTGTTGAATACATTTTTTGCAATAAAATCCTTTTGAAAAAAAAAAAATACCAATAAAATACAATTACGTTTTTGTTTGTAACATTACAAAATGTGGAAAATCTCAAGGGGTATGAATACTTTTTCAAGGCACTGTGTGTGTATGTATATTATATATATTTACATATAAAAATGTACACACACACACACACACACACACACACACACACACACACACACAGTATATTTATTTATTTTTTATAAAAATACAACCTATGCAAAAACAGATCCCTTGTAGTACAATAAGCAAATACCACAAATTAAAATGGCCAAGGGAGTTTCAGGGACCGATTAAGGCAGTCATTTCAAAACTTTCTGTAACAAGTTTGCCTTAAACATTGAGGAAAAAACCCCACATGATGTCATTAGCATTCTCTTGTGGTTATGAAAATGCATAATGTACAACATTTATATAAGTGTCTGATATATAATATTGTCATAAATAACCTGAATACAGGGGCCATTGTGAATTAGACTTTCCTAATCATGCATATGCTCATTGCACAAGTCACAAGGTCCCAGGTCTAAAAGCGTTGCATAGATATCCTCCCACCTAATGTTCCAAGGGAGATATATGGTTTAGTTTGTCACCTTTGGCTGCTTTCCTGTTTTTGTTATAGTTGGGGCCTTGGATGATCACTTCTTATGGACATTATGTGGATCTGTCTGTCAAGTCATAGCTCCTAACTCAACTCTGCACTGTTATCAAACATCAAATGCAAGACATTTTTCAGCTTGCCTGCAAATCTGTAGAGCTCTTGTCCTAGTGATGACCAGTGACTCCACATGCTAGAAACTTGGTGCCTAACCCAAAATAGTTGCATACTTTATAGTTCATGGATTTAATAATGGCAGCGATTCTCTCTCATGAGAGCCCCTGAGCTACAGCGAGGGAAAAAAAGTAATTGATCCCCTGCTGATTTTGTACGTTTGAGCACTGACAAAGAAATTATCAGTCTAAAAATTTAATGGTAGGTTTATTTTAACAGTGAGAGACAGAATAACAATAAAAAAAATCCAGAAAAACACATTTAAAAAAAAGTATTTGACCCCTTTGCAAAACAAGACTTAGTACTTGGTGGCAAAACCCTTGTTGGCAATCACAGATGTCAGACGTTCCTTGTAGTTGGCCACCAGGTTTGCACATATCTCAGGAGGGATTTTGTCCCATTCCTCTTTGCAGATTCTCTCCAAGTCATTAAAGTTTTGAGGCTGACATTCGGTAACTCGAACCTCCAGCTCCCTTCACATATTTTCTATGGCAGGGGTAGGCAAACTTCTCAAGATGGAGCTCTACTAGAACACTGATGAAGTCAAAGATCACTGGGCACAATCCCCCTACCTTTTAGTTTTTTTGATAAAATATTTTTAACATATTACAAGAGAGTGCAGGGTTCAGGAGTGCATTACAAGAGAGTGCAGGGTTCAGGAGTGCATTACAAGAGAGTGCAGAGTTCAGGAGTGCATTACAAGAGAGTGCAGGGTTCAGGAGTGCATTACAAGAGAGTGCAGGGTTCAGGAGTGCATTACAAGAGAGTGCAGGGTTCGGGAGTGCATTACAAGAGAGTGCAGGGTTCGGGGGTGCGTTACACTCAGAACGCAGGGTTCGGGGGTGCGTTACACTCAGAACGCAGGGTTCGGAAGTGCGTTACACTCAGAACGCTGGGTTCGGAAGTGCGTTACACTCAGAACGCTGGGTTCGGAAGTGCGTTACACTCAGAACGCTGGGTTCGGAAGTGCGTTACACTCAGAACGCTGGGTTCGGAAGTGCGTTACACTCAGAACGCTGGGTTCGGAAGTGCGTTACACTCAGAACGCTGGGTTCGGAAGTGCGTTACACTCAGAACGCTGGGTTCGGAAGTGCGTTACACTCAGAACGCTGGGTTCGGAAGTGCGTTACACTCAGAACGCTGGGTTCGGAAGTGCGTTACACTCAGAACGCTGGGTTCGGAAGTGCGTTACACTCAGAACGCTGGGTTCGGAAGTGCGTTACACTCAGAACGCTGGGTTCGGAAGTGCGTTACACTCAGAACGCTGGGTTCGGAAGTGCGTTACACTCAGAACGCTGGGTTCGGAAGTGCGTTACACTAAGAACGCTGGGTTCGGAAGTGCGTTACACTCAGAACGCTGGGTTCGGAAGTGCGTTACACTCAGAACGCTGGGTTCGGAAGTGCGTTACACTCAGAACGCTGGGTTCGGAAGTGCGATACACTCAGAACGCTGGGTTCGGAAGTGCGTTACACTCAGAACGCTGGGTTCGGAAGTGCGTTACACTCAGAACGCTGGGTTCGGAAGTGCGTTACACTCAGAACGCTGGGTTCGGAAGTGCGTTACACTCAGAACGCTGGGTTCGGAAGTGCGTTACACTCAGAACGCTGGGTTCGGAAGTGCGTTACACTCAGAACGCTGGGTTCGGAAGTGCGTTACACTCAGAACGCTGGGTTCGGAAGTGCGTTACACTCAGAACGCTGGGTTCGGAAGTGCGTTACACTCAGAACGCTGGGTTCGGAAGTGCGTTACACTCAGAACGCTGGGTTCGGAAGTGCGTTACACTCACAACGCTGGGTTCGGAAGTGCGTTACACTCAGAACGCTGGGTTCGGAAGTGCGTTACACTCAGAACGCTGGGTTCGGAAGTGCGTTACACTCAGAACGCTGGGTTCGGAAGTGCGTTACACTCAGAACGCTGGGTTCGGAAGTGCGTTACACTCAGAACGCTGGGTTCGGAAGTGCGTTACACTCAGAACGCTGGGTTCGGAAGTGCGTTACACTCAGAACGCTGGGTTCGGAAGTGCGTTACACTCAGAACGCTGGGTTCGGAAGTGCGTTACACTCAGAACGCTGGGTTCGGAAGTGCGTTACACTCAGAACGCTGGGTTCGGAAGTGCGTTACACTCAGAACGCTGGGTTCGGAAGTGCGTTACACTCAGAACGCTGGGTTCGGAAGTGCGTTACACTCACAATGCAGGGTTCGGAAGTGCGTTACACTCAGAACGCTGGGTTCGGAAGTGCGTTACACTCAGAACGCTGGGTTCGGAAGTGCGTTACACTCAGAACGCTGGGTTCGGAAGTGCGTTACACTCACAATGCTGGGTTCACCAGTGCATTACACACAGAATGCAGAGATCAGGAGTGGGCTGGGCTCAGAATGCAGGTTTCACCAGTGCATTACGTGCAGAATGCAGAGATTAGGAGTGGGCTGCGCTTAGAATCCAGGGTTCACCAGTGCATTACGCTCAGGATGCAGAGATCAGGAGTGGGCTGCGCTTAGAATGCAGGGTTAAAGAGTGCGTTATGCTCAAAATGCGGGGTTCAGGAGTCCAGTGGTTTCCAGCAATTTAACATAAAACGTTTGCTTGGCCAGCTCCTCCTTCCGCCCTCCGCCCTGAGCTGCGTTTCCTCCTGGTCTCCGCTGTTCACTGATCACAACGGCGGAGGAGGCTGGAGGAAGTGCGAGACCGGGACATAGATAGGGCAGCAGAGCCGTGGAGGAGGCTGGAAGGGGAGACAAGGAATGACACATAAAAGGCACATTGCAATCCACCTGTCGCCTGCAGGTGGTGGACAGCGATCGACAGGTTGCCGACCCCGTTCTAGGGGATTAAGGTCTGGAGACTGGCTAGACCACTCCAGGACCTTAATATGTGCTTCTTTTTCAGCCACTCTTTTGTTGCCTTGACCGTGTGATTTGGGTCATTGTCATGCTAGAATACCCATCCCGACCCATTTTCAATGACCTGGCTGATGGAAGGAGGTTCTCACCCAAGATTTGACGGTACATGGCCCCGTCCATCTTCCCTTTGATGTGGTGAAGTTGTCCTGTCCCCTTAGCAGAAAAACACCCTCAAAGCATAATGTTTCCCCCTTCATGTTGGACGATGGGGATAGTGTTCTTGGGGTCATAGGTAGCATTCCTCCTACTCCAAACATGGCAAGTTAAGGTGGATGCCAAAGAGCTTGATTTTGGTGTCATCAGACCACAACACTTTCACCCAGTTCTCCTCTGAATTATTCAGATGTTCATTAGCACACTTCAGATGATTTTAGTCTTTCACGACGTAGTGTATTACCCATTGTTTTCTTGGCGACTATGGTCCCAGCTGTAAGATCATTAACAAGATTCTCCCGTGTAGTTCTGGGCTGATTCCTCACCGTTCTCATTAACATTAAAACTCCACGAGGTGAGGTCTTGCATGGAGCCCAAGACCGAGGGAAATTAACAGTTCATTTGCATTTCTTACATTTGTCCACATGGTGACCCCGCCCCTTATGATGTCAAGTCCTGTGCATGTTGGGACTGTGATGTCATACAGGGTGGGGTCACCATGTGACATCAACCAGTGACCACGCCCCATGCCTATATAAGTCGCCGCGGACGTCGTACAAGCCATTACAACG
Source organism: Lithobates sylvaticus (assembly GCA_028564925.1). Lineage (NCBI taxonomy): Eukaryota > Metazoa > Chordata > Amphibia > Anura > Ranidae > Lithobates > Lithobates sylvaticus. The sequence goes on along the minus strand of CM053037.1, from coordinate 63,892,141 downwards.
GGAGAGAGCGTTGTGTCAACATTGGAAGAAGAGAAGAGGGAAGAAGGACGGAGGAGACCAGGCCACCGCTAGTAAAAGAGCTGGAAGAAGATAGCGGAGGAGCCCGGAAGAAGAACTGGAGAGCGGAAGAAGAACCGGAAAGAGCGGAGAAGAGGCCGGAGAGCGCAAAGGAGTCGGAAGAGACCCCCGAAGTCAGAACCCCACTGGAGCTGCCTAATAAATTACTTTAAAAACCTGTGTAGTGGGTTTTTTTTATTGACTCTTTTCCCCAGGTGAATGGGTAGGGGTACGACGTACCCCATACTCATTTACATAGGGTGGGGGGCCGGGATCTGGGGGTCCCCTTATTAAAGGGGGCTCCCGGATTCCAATAAGTCCCCCGCCCCCGACAACCAACAGCCAGGGTTGTCGGGAAGAGGCCCTTGTCCTCATCAACATGGGGACAATGTGCTTTGGGGTGGGGGGCCACAGGGCGCTTGCTCGTTCCCACCCCCTTTCCTGACCGGCCGGGCTGCGTACTCGGAAAAGGGTCTGGTATGGACTTTGGGGGTACCCCCAGCGCCGTTTTTTCGGCGTAGGCGGTGCCCCTTAAAATCCATACCAGACCTAAGGGCTTGGTATGCTCTTGGAGGGGGAACCCATGCCGGTTTTTTATTTAAAATTTGGCGTGGAGTTCCCCCTCGAGAGCTGATTATTCTACGATTGGCCACGGCCAAAGTCGCCTGGCCTGGGGCGACTTAAAGTCATGTTATAAGTCGCCCCAAGTCGCGCTGTTATTCATACTCAAGTCGTGTCCAAGTTGCCTCCAAAAGTCGCGCTGGAAGTCGTGTTGTCCCTGTGTGAACCGGCTCTAAGAGTGTGCTCCCAATCTCAGCTTGTTACCTGTATAGAAGACACCTGGGAGACAGAAATCTTGCGGATTGATAGGAGATCAAATACTAACTTCACTCATTAAAATGCAAATCCATTTATACATTTTTTGAAATGCATTTTTCAGGATATTTTTGTTGTCATTCTGTCTCTCACTGTTAAAATAAACCTACCATTAAAATTATAGACTGATCATTTCCGTATATAGGAATATATAATTCATAGCAATACCCAAAGTCTGACCAGCCACTAGTTTTGGCCATACACATACTGATCTGACTGTTTAACCACTTTAAGACCAGCCCCTGCAGTTGTACTGCGGCAGGTTGGCTCTCCTGGGCGAATAGCCATCGTACACTTTAAGAGCTCTAGGGGGCGGGGGCCCGCGGCGCAATGCCGGAGCCGATTTGCGTGGTCGGTGGCCGCGATGTCCTCCGATCTCCCGCGATCGCTCCTGAGACAGATCTCTGTTCTGTCAAGGGAGGAGAGGCAGATCTGTTGTTCCTAGTGATTAGGAACAGCAATCTCTATCCTCCTCCATTCAATACACTCCCCCCACTGTTAGAAACACCTCCCTAGGGAACACCAAATCCCTTGATCGCCCCCTAGTGTTAACCCCTTCCCTGCCAGTGACATTTTTTACAGTAATCAGTGAAGGTTTTTAGCACTGATCGCTGTATAAATGTGACTGGTCCCAAATAAGTGTGAAAAGTGTCCCATCTGTCCGCCGCAATGTCACAGTCCCACTAAAAATCATTGCATATTTAGTGGAATCAAACTGAAAATAACACAACTGGATAATAAAAGTGACCTTAGTGCTTGTTTTGGACATCCAATTGGTTAAAAAGTTTGAATGGTTGATGGGTGTATGGCCAGAATAACACCAATAGGTGTCATGTGCACAGAACCAAATATTAGCACACACAAGCAGCCACTCAGTTTACATGATCTTAGTCAGTAAAGGATAACAATGTACCTGGCACTGTACATTCTCCCACTCACACATGGTGAGTCTTTCTCACAGTGACAATGACAACTAACCTAAAGAGGAAGTCTTTGTGTTAATATGAGCAATAGAGTTTCACCCAGCTACCCACCTTCGTACACTCAAATGTGCATAGGGCTTCCCTGGTTTAGACTTCCTAAATACAGAGGTTCCATCAGCCTGATACAGGTTAAAGTGGATCTGTGGAAGGTTTGGCATCTTTTGAATCCTGGTAAAGCAAAAAGGCAGTTATATAGGTTCGGCAAATTGTCTTATAATGTGCCATTAAAGCACACCAAACCTAAAATATGTACATCCAAAACTATACTACATATGACCGTTAAAAAAATGAAACCTACTACAGACACATACACTAGAGATACCAACATTAAAATGAGGCAAAGACTTCTTAGATAGGTGATTTAAGATTAGAGTAGTCTTACAGCAAGGCTGATCATGTGACCACTGTCCCTCCAGATCCTGATTATTAAACCAAGAGCTATCTGAGAGCTTGGTCACTGTGCTGTGATTGCGCTCTCAGCAGAGAAAGCTTTGCCACCCATGGATGCACATGTGTGAAGCATGAACGTTAAAAGCCCACCCTCTCTGCCATTACACATATGCATTACATGGACCACAATCGGTTAAATATGCCCCTTGTATAAAGACTATAGTATACCCTCTCTTCATTAATATAGGAGGAGGTGTTTTGTGGTGCACAGAGACAGCTGTGAAGTACAGCTCAGACAGAGTGCACAGGAAGTGATTAGCTCAAAAGATTTCCGACAAGATCAACAGGTTATTTTTTTGCAAAAAGAACACTTTCAATGGTATTTACCAAACCAAAAAGGGAGCAACAAAGAAAAAGTTGATTTTACGGTTTACATATACCGTATATACTCGAGTATAAGCCGAGTTTTTCAGCACATTTTTTTGTGCTTAAAGTGCCCCCCCCCCCCCCCCCCCCCCTCGGCTTATACTCACTCGAGTCAAGCACTTTTCTGCAGCAGAGAATGACATTTTCTGACCCGATTTTGAGGCCCTGTATCCCGGGGCCACTTGGGACTAGGGACCCCAAATTTGGAGTTCATAGCACCAAGTGGCCCCTATATAGGGGGCCCCAAAGTTGGTTCAGAAAATGTCATTCTCTGCTGCAGAAAAGTGCTTGACATTTTCCGACCCGAATTTGGGGCCCCCTATCTCTGGGCCACTTAGTGCTAGGAACCCCAAATTTGGTGTGCAAACCCAGTGGAACCAACACTGGGGTTCCTAGCACCAAGTGGCCCTGAGATAAAGGGCCTCAAAGTCGGTCAACTGTGTCCACCTCCAGCAATGTCATTTCAGGACCCTTTGGGTCCAGAGACCCTAAATTTTGTCTGCAGCTAGGGGGCATCTAGGAACCCTTAAATACTAAGTTTGAAGTTTAGGGGACCTATGGCTGCAAATGGGCACAGTAAGGCAGAATTATTGCTCTCTCTCTCTCACGATCACGGCGATACCTCACATGTGTGGTTTGAACACCGTTTTCATATGCAGGCTCTACTCACGTATGCGTTTGCTTATGTGCACGAGCTCGGCGGGACGGGGCGCTTTATTTAACTTTTTATTTTTACACTGTTCTTTTAAAAAAATAAAAATAAATTGTGTCACTTTTATTCCTATTACAAGGAATGTAAACATCCCTTGTAATAGAAAAAAAGCATGACAGGACTTCTTAAAAAATTAGATCTGGGGTCAAAAAGACCTTAGATCTCATATTTGCACTAAAATGCAATGAAAATAAATAAATAATCTCTTTAAGAGCTATGGGCGGAAGTGATGTTTTGATGTCGCTTCTGCCCTGCAATGGTATGGAGCCAAGCGGAGGCCATCTTCCCTTCACTCAGCTCCATGCCAAGCAGGGGACAGGACCCAAATGCCTCCACCATCTCCGGTAAGTGGCTGAGGGCACTGGAGAGCTGCGGGGGGGGGGGGGGGGGGGGCGGCCCCTCTCTCACCACCGATAAAAGTGATCTTGCTGCGAAAATGCCGCTGAGACCACTTTTATTTGAAAGCAGACCGCCCGTTAAAGAAGTGGATATGGAAGCTAGCTGCTGCCATAACAACGGTATTCCACTTCAAAGAGCCGCCATGTAATACCAGCAGGCAGTCCGTTAATGGTTAATGCATTCTATGCATTAAAGAGGTTGTAAACTCTGAAAAAAAAGAAATTGCATACTAGCTCACTATGAAACACCTTAGAGCGAAGCTGTTGCAGCGGCGTTTTTTCCGGGTTTGTTCACGGCACGGAGCTCGGAAGTAACGGCATCCCGTGGCCGTTTCTTCAGAGCGCATGTGCCAGTGATGTCACCAGCTGCGTGTAATGTAAATATATCCTAAACAGTGCACATTTAGGAGATATTTTTACTACCTATAGGTAACATGCCATTAGCTCCCGCTGCTGTCAAAGTCGGTGAGCCAATGAGGAGAAAGGGGGGGCAGGGCTGAATGGACACACAGAGCAGCGGCTCAGCCCATAGATAATGGAAAGTGAGTTGTGTTGAAATGCAGGTCTCACTGGTGAAGTGAGCTGTATGCAAATATAACTTGTTGCATAGACATTGAGAAGTGAATTGTGGGTGTTGGAGATCAGGTATCTCCGGGGAGTGGGCATAGTGTGTGCTGGAGACTGGATACTGGGAAGAGATCCAAGTGTGTGGTACGTCTGGGATTTCTCATGTAGAGCCTTGCTCTGTTCTGCTAAATTTACATCTGGGGGAAAATCCTCCAGCAGTGAAACAGGAAGTTGCAATTGCCAGAATCCCTTTTAGTACTATATATAGGATAGTATAGATTAAAAAGATAAATGATTATATATATATATATATATATATATATATATATAATATCTTGTAATAAGTTGTGTTTCACCCATGTAGCAAGAGAAAACCACAGATACTCAGTACTTACCTCTTACTATCATCCAGCATAGTAGACTGGCTCATTGCTGTGATCTTTTCCAAAACAGAAGCTAAATACAGAAATATAGACATTAAAAACTAAAATCCCATTAATGTGAAACCACAGGGATAAAATGACAAGACAGAAAATTTACAAATATTCACACTTTTCACTAAAATGTAATACAAGGAGATTTAAAAGTAATTGTGAAAATAGAAGTACATGCAAAATCATCACCTGTAGATTTAATAGATCCAGGCATCAGCAGTGGTTGAACATTACTCTTCCAGAGATGTGGAGGTCTATCTTGGTCCTGCTGACATGCCTTCTCCTGCAGGAGCGCCTTGTATTCCTGCCAGTTGGTGCATTTCTTTACTTTAGGGTCAGCATTGATACTGATTTTATACTTGCGCTCCCAGTCCCATTGTTCTTGCTCTCTGCGAGATGCCTTCTCCCGACGCAAGTTCAGCTTCCCTAACCAACACGATATGTCCACGGGACGCCCGGACACGTTCTCTGGTATCAGAGTCGGCTCTGGGTCTCGAAGATTAACACAGGGTTGATCAGGGGCACAATTTGGAAAACAAAGTTTGGCAAAGTCCCATTGAGAACTGGTTGGGAATGTTGATCCTGATTTGCATGTTTTTATGTCAAGTTGGGAAGTCTTACATGGAGATTTTACATGGGTATCTGAATGGCGGCTGTCTATTTCTCCAATGGCTTGTTGACTACTCTGATGTAAGGGCACTGTGAAAGATGGTGTATTCTCTTCATCGGGGCATAAGGTACTAGCAGCAATAGCGTTGATTTCTTCTTTGCCAGTGTTTATTGAGGTTTCAGGCTTTGATCCTAAACTGCAAACACAACAGTACTTGATTGTAATTTTCATATTTTATTTTAAAAACCCAATACTAGATACAACATAAAAAAACATGAAAATACACAAAATCCATTTTAAGCCACTATGTTCCTAAAACCAAAACCTAAAAGCTAGTTTCTGGGTAAATATAAAAGCACTCTCTAACTTAATCTGTGTGTTTTTCTCTTTCTGAATGTATGAAAGGAGTTGTAAAGGCAGAGGGTTTTTTTTATCATGCTGCATTCTATGAACTAGGAAAAAAAGCCTTCTGTGTGTAGCACCCACACCAGCACCCCCTAACACTTACCTGAGCACCCTCTTTGTCCAGCGATGTCCACAAATCCCTTGCCCGCCCAGGACTCTCCCCCCTAAATGGCTGAGACACAACAGTGGCGCCATTGGCTCCCGTGGCTATCAATTAAAATCAGTTACCCAATCAGGGGAGATAGGGGGTGAAACAGCAGATTCGTGCACGGAGCTGCAGCTCTGCTCGGTGCCACCATAGCAAGCCAGGGCCAGGAGCAGCAAAAGGAACCCGAGAAGAGGAGGATCCAGGCTGACCTGTGCAAAACCAACTGCACAAAATCATTTGAAGTATGATATAAATCACCTAAATCCACAATGTGGGTCCCTTGCCGGATTCAAATCCAGCACGGCAGATACACATTTTTTTTAATGAATGAACACACGCATTCCTTTCCTGAATGAACACAGTGAGTGATCGGCACCATCACTCATGTGTTCATTCATCACTGAAGCATAGTACACTGTTCAGTTCATGAATGAGCAAGAAGCTTCAGAGCGCTTACAATTCATTCATTTTTGCAACTGAGGCTGCAAAGAAAGGGACTGATAAATCTATATCCTCAGTCACTACTGGTGAAGGCAGGGGGCCCCGACAGATATATGGGGCCCTGTGATTTCTAACAGCAGCCCTGTATTTCTTTTACCACCGACGCCCCCAACGCCCCAGTGTGAAATTAGCCAGAAATAACACATTGGTATAAGTATTCAGATCCTTTGCAACAACACTTTTAGCGCAGGTGCCTCCCATTTCTCTTGATTATTGCTGAGATTTTTCTACACCTTGATTGGAGTCCACCTGTGGTAAATTTATTGGACGTGATTTGGAAAGGCACACACCTCTCTAAAAAAAGGCCTCACAGCTGACAATGCATAGAGAGCAAAAGAGGCCAAAAGAACTGTCTGCAGAGCTCAGAAACTGGATTATTGCAAGGCACAGATCTGAGGAAGGCTACAAAGAAAGGTCTGCTGCACTGAAGGTTCCTAAGAATATAGTTGCCTCCATAATTCTCAAATGGAAGAAGTTTGGCACAACCAGGACTCTTTCAAGAGCTGATCGCCAAGCCAATCGGGGGAGAAGGGCCTTAGTAAGAGAGGTGACCAAGAACCTAATGGTCACTCTGACTGAGCTCTGGAGACCCTGCTTGAGATGGGAAACCTGATGGGTTTTACTGCCTCTTTTTCCCCAACAAAGTAAAAGCATAATGGGCTAGTATGCATCGCACTTACCTGCAAACGAAGCCCGCAATTTCCCTGAGGTTCCCGCTGGTGGCCACGACCATCTTCACCCCTCTTCCTTCCGGGGCCATGGACTCCGGCTCTGTGACTGGATGGAGTCATGGGAGCCGATGGCACGGGCCCTTTAGAAACAGCACAATCATGCCCTTTCTTCAGTGCACATGCGACGATGAGGTCGGCGCAAGCTTATATGGTAATTATCTCCTAGACCGTGCAGGTTTAGGAGATATTTCCAGTACCTACAGGTAAGCCTCATTATAGACTTACCTGTAGGGAAAAGTGGTGCGTAAGAGTTTACAGCCACTTTAAAGCACCGAAAGGAATCTCAGACTGCGGGAAACAAGATTCTCTGGTCTGATAAAACCAAGATTGAACTGTTTGACCTCAATTCTAAGGCTTCATGTGCACTACAGCTATTTCAGTTTAGGAGCTTTTGGCATTTTTTGCCAAACCTCCTAAACTTAACTCCATAAAAGCCTATATGGCCATGTACACATAGGCTTTTAGGATCATTTAGGAGCTGCTGCAGTTAGAGGAGGTTTAACCTCCCTCAACCACCCTCTCCTGAATGCGGTAGGAAAGTTTTGACCGCAAAACCTGCTGCCTTTTGCGCTTTCCTGTGGCCGGCGATCATATTAGGCTATGTTTACATGATGCCTAAACGTTATGTCTGGAAGAAACCAGAGACCGATCATAACCTGTCCAATACCACCCAAACAGTGAAGCACGGTGGTAGCAGCAGCATGCTGTGGGGTCTTTTTCAGCAGCAGGGTCTAGGAGACTGGTCAGAGTAGAGGAAAAGTTGAATGGAGCAAAGTACAGAGCTATCCTCAAAGCAAACCTGTTACACAGTGCTCAGGAACTCAGAATGGGTCAAAGGATCACCTTCTAACACGACAACGATCCTAAGCAAACAGCCATGACAACAGAGGATAGCTTAGGGACAACTCTGTGAATGTCCAAGAGTGGCCCATCCAGAGCCCTGAATTGAAGCCTACGGGAGACCTGAAAATGGCTGTTCACCGACGGTCCCCATCCAACCTGACAGAGCTTGAGAGGATTTGCAGAAGAAGAATGGTGTAAAATCCTCCAATACAGGTGTGCAAAGCCAAAGATGCTTCTTCAAAGTACTCAGTAAAGGGTCTGAATATTTAAGTACATATAATATTAAAAAAATAACAGACATTTCTAAAATTCTGTTTCCACTAGGTTATATTAGGCAGTGTAGATTCATGAGAAAAAAACAATTTGGATTTTAACTACAGCTTACCTGTAAAATCCTTTTCTTGGAGTACATCACGGGACACATAGCAGCCATAACTAACTGGGTTATAGACCACCTAGGTGAATGGACACTGGCAAACCAAACAAAAAGACAGGAAGTCCACCCCTATATAACCCCTCCTACACTGGAAGTACCTCAGTTTTGTAGGAAGCAATAAACTTCCCAGACAAGAGGGGAGGGATCTCTGTGTCCCGTGCTGTACTCCAAGAAAAGGATTTTCCAGGTAAGCTGTAGTAAAAATCCTAAATTTCTTTATCGTACATCATGGTACACAGAGCAGCCATAACTAACTGGGACATCTCCAAGCAGTGCTCTTTGAGGGGAGGGAACCCATTATAACCGAAGAAACACCATCAGAACAACAGGATAGTGTCTATACTGCTGCCTGCAGTACACTGCGTCCAAATGCAATATCCTCCTGAGTCCTAACATCCACTTATAAAACCTAGTGAATGTTTGTACCGAAGACCAAGTAGCAGCCTTGCAAATCTGAGCCATCGATGCTCAATGACGAACTGCTCATGAAGCACTCACTCTTCTAGTAGCATGTGCTTTTACTGGAAAAGGCAGAGCCTTACCCCTTAAACCATACGTCTGAACAATAACCTGGCGGATCCACTGAGAAATAGTTGACTTAGATGCTGCCTGTCCCATCTTGGGACGTTCTGGCAATATAAACAGAACATCGGACTTCCGCATCTGAGCTGACATTCTCAGATAGTACAGGCTATCAGAGTCTATGTCAAGAGAATGAAATAATCTCTCCTCTGCAGACTGTGGATTCAGAAAAAAGGAAGGTAGAATAATATCCTAAATTAAGAGGAAAACTGGACACTACCTTGGGCAAAAATTCTGGTTTTGGCCACAAAACCGCCCTATCCTGGTGCAAGATCAAATAAGGTTCTTTACAAGATAGAGCAGGCAACTCCGACACCCTCCTGGCCGACGGCACTGCCACCAAGAAAACAAATTTTCTTGGGAATCTGCCGAACAAGATGTGCTTTAACTGCAGACTTTCAGCTTTAAATTTGAGGGTATTTACATCCAAATCAGGTGAACGATGTAGGAATTACAACAGTTTGTATATGTGCCTCACACTTTTTAAGGGATCAAAAGTAATGGGACAGATTAACAATCATCCATCAAACTTTCACTTTTTAAAACTTGGTTGCAAATCCTTTGCAGTCAATTACAGAAGTCTGGAACGCTTAGACATCACCAACCACTGGGTTTCATCCCTGGTGATGCTCTGCCAGGCCTCTACTGCAACTGTCTTCAGTTCCTGCTTGTTTTTGGGGCATTTTCCCTTCAGTTTTGTCTTCAGCAAGTGAAAATCATGCATCAGATTCAGGTCAGGTAATTGATGTGGCCACTGCATAACATTCCACTTCTTTCCCTTAAAAAAACTCTTTGGTTGCTTTTGCATTATGCTTCGGGTCATTGTCCATCTGCACTATGAAGCGCCATCCAATGAGTTCTGAAGCATTTTGCTTAATATGAGCAGATAATATTGCCCGAAACACTTTCAGCTTTAATTTGAGGGTATTTACATCCAAATCAGGTGAACGGTGTAGGAATTACAATAGTTTGTATATGTGCCTCCCACTTTTTAAGGGACCAAAAGTAATGGAACAATTGGCTGCTCAGCTGTTCCATGGCCAGGTGTGTGTTATTCCCTCATTATCCCATTTACAAGGAGCAGATAAAAGGTTCAGAGTTCATTTCAAGTGTGCTATTTGCATTTGGAATCTGTTGCGGTCAACTCTCAATATGAGATCCAAAGAGCTGTCACTATCAGTGAAGCAAGCCATCATTAGGCTGAAAAAACAAAACAAACCAATCAGAGAGATAGAAAAAAAAATTAGGTGTGGCCAAATCAACTGTTTGGAACATCCTTAAAAGAAAGAACGCACCGGTGAGCTCAGCAACACCAAAAGACCTGGAAGCCCACGGAAAACTGTGGTGGATGACCGAAGAGTTCTTTCCCTGGTGAAGAAAACACCCTTCACAACAGTTGGCCAGATCAAGAACACTCTCCAGGAGGTAGGTGTATGTGTGTCATAGTCAACAAAACTGTCTAGTTTCCTGTTGAACCTGGACTCCAGCAGGTCTACACCTGAAACCCCCCCATCGGTGTCAGATTGATGCAAAGATCTTGGGATTTAGGGACCACTCTCCTGGTAACATCTGCTGGCGACTAAGAAAGTCCGCCTGCCAATTCTCCACTCCTGGGATAAACACCGCCGATAGGGATGGAACAAATCTTTCTGCCCAAGTCAGAATGCAATCTACTGACTTCTGGGCTGTCTGACTCCTGGCGCCCCCCTGGTGATTGATATATGCCACAGCCGTGGCATTGTCCGACTGGACTCTGACAGGACATCCCTGTAGCCTGGGAGTTCAGAAGCTTAGAGCCAAGCGAGCTGCCCGAAACTCCAAAACACTGAGGTACTTCCTGTGTAGGAGGGGTTATATAGGGGAGGACTTCATGTATTTTTGTTTGGTTTGCCAGTGTCCATTCACCTATAGGTGGCATATAACCCAGTTAGTTATGGCTGCTCTGTGTCCCGTGATGTACGATAAAGAAAAATGTATTTAAACAACTGTAGTATCAGGCTGCAACATAACAAAACAGAAAAAAGTGAAGTGGATCTGAAAACTTTATGAATGCGCTATATAACACATACTATAATATATATATATATATATACACACACACACACACACACATACATATACACACACACACACACACACATACACACACACACACACATATAGTTATGCTTCCAAATAAATATGTAATGCTAGAAATATGTAGGCTGTCACCTAAAAAAAAAAAAAAAACTATAATATAGCTTTAGAGAGACTTCTCGTTATATTTTATCTGCTGAATATGCTTGTTCCAGGTCTGTAGCTCAGAATTAGCAAAACCAGACACAGCCAAGCAGTTGGACCGATTTTAGAACGTCAACAACGGCAGCCTCTGTATTTCCTAAATGGCAGGTGTACATTAGAGGAGAACTGTACAGCACTTATGGCACGTTCCCATGAAAATGAATGGTATTGGGCAAAGAAGCATACATACACATACATACATTTTTGCACATTTTAAAAACCTCAAATTTAAGCAGATGTAAAACAGCTATTTCATGATTCCTTAAAATAATTAGAAATAGAAATAGCATTTGAATGTGCCTGTATATTAGCTTTCTGTATTTATCTTGCATGGAGAGGAAAAGGATAGCACAAAGATGACGTTACCAACGTGCCTCTGCTACTTCATTGGCTAATTACAATTTGTTTTATTGACACTCTCCGATTGGTTACTGTGATTTAATGGGGATATACACTCACCGGCCACTTTATTAGGTACACCTTGCTAGTTGGACCTCCTTTTGCCTTCATAACTTCTTAATTCTTTGTGGAAAAGATTAAACAAGGTGTTGGAAACATTCCTCAGAGATTTTGCTCCATATTGACATGATAGCATCACGCAGTTGCTGCAGATTTGTCGGCTGCACATCCATACAAATACAAATCTCCCATTCCACCACATCCCAAAGGTTCTCTATTGGATTGAGATCTGGTGACTGTGAAGGCCATTGGAGTACAGTGACCTCATTGTCATGTTCAAGAAACCATCATCCTGCTGGAAATAGCCATAAAGGGATGGACATGGTCAGCTACAATACTCAGGTAGGCCGTGGCATTTAACCACTTCCATACCAGGGCACCCCCCCTCCTGCCCAGGACAATTTTTAGCTTTCAGCGCTGTGTTTTGTTGTGCAAAAATTGCAACACTGTACCCGAACTATATTTTTTATAATATATATAAACCACTGTACCCGAACTATATTTTTTATACTATATATAAACGAATATATATGAAACGAAAAAAGACCGACAATTAAAAACAAAAAAAAAACAAAAAAACTGATGGGCACTGATAGGCGGCACTGGATAGGCAGCACTGATAAGGAGCTACTGACAGGAATTACTGAGGGGCACTGATCGGCACTGACAGGCGTCAATTATGGGGACACACTGGCAGGTGTTGGGCACCGATTGGCAGCTTATGGGCACATTTTGATGGGGCTGTGCTGATAATCAATGTGGCGATTATCAGCACAGACCCCCTATCTGACAGAAGGAGCCACGATCAGCTTTACCTGTCAGCATGAACAGAGGAAAGCTGTTTACCGGCACTTCCTGGTTCACGCGATGATCAGCTGTGATTGGTCACAGCTGATCTGTCAGAGACTTCATACCATGATAGGAGTTGCTGTGTGTCAGACGGACGCACAGCACCTCCGATCCATGAGCTACACACCCCCCCCCGGGCACGCGTCGGCTGTGTTATCCAGGATATCACAACCACTTTGCCGCCGTCATTCTGCTATATGGCGGGCGGCAAGTGGTTGAACAATGCTCCCAAAGTGCGCCAAAAAAATATCCCCCACACCATTACACCACCACCAGCCATTGATACAGACAGGATGGATCCATGCTTTCATGTTGTTTACACCAAATTCTGACCCTACATCTGAATGTCGCAGCTGTAATAGCTGAAATCGAGACTCATCAGACCAGGCAACCTTTTTCCAATCTTCTATGGTAGAATTTTGGTGAGTCTGTGCGAATTGTAGTCTCAGTTCCCTGTTCTCAGCTGATAGGAAGGGCACCCAGTGTGCCCTTTAAGGTTTAAGGTGTTGTGCGTTCAGAGATAGTATTCTGCATACCTTGGTTGTAATGAGTGGTTATTTGCATTACTGTTGCCTTTATATCATCTTGGACCAGTCTGACCATTCTGCTCTGAACCCTTGTCACCAACAAGGCATTTTCCTCCACACAACTGCCCCTCCTTGGATATTTTCTCTTTTTCGGACCATTTTCTGCAAACCCTAGAGATGGTTGTGTGTGAAAACCGCAGTAGATCAGCAGTTTTTTGAAATACTCAGACCAGCCCATTTGGCCCCAACAATCATGCCACGTTCAAAGTCACTTAAATCCCCCATTCTGATGTTCGGTTTGAACTTCAGCAAGTCGTCTTTACCACATCTAGATGCCTAAATGCATTGAGTTGCTGCCATGTGATTGGCTGATTAGCAATTTGTGTTACCAAACAATTGAACAGGTGTACCTAATAAAGTGGCCGGTGAGTGTATAAAAGGCACAAACCTCTGTTGTTCACGTCATTTGCTTCCCTCCTTACACAAGTTAATCAGAGTGCAAAAGCTGCTTAAAGCAAATTGATGCAGGTTAGATGGAGGTCAAAGGACTGGTTCACACCTATGCATTTAAAGAAGTGCACTACAGTCCATTTACCATTGTTTTCTATGGGACACGTTCACATATATGCGTTTTTCAGCAGCTGCGTTTTAGAAAAGGGTCAGGGAGCTTGTATTAGGTGCATTCCGTTTGCATTTAATTAGGGTTTCACCGATACTGGTATCGGTGGAACCCTAATTAAATGCAAACGGAATGCACCAAAATACAAGCTACATTTATAGCTATAATAAAGAACATAGGGGTTTATTTACTAAAAGACAAATCCACTTTGCACTGCAAATGCAGTCGCTTTAGATCTGAGGGGGGAAGATCTGAAATGAGGGGAAGCTCTGCTGTATTTTTCATCCAATCATGTGCAAGCTAAAATGCTGTTTATTTTCCTTGCATGTCCCCCTCAGATCTACAGCGACTGCACTTCGAAGTTTACTTGCAGTACAAAGTGGATTTGCCGTTAGTAAATAAACCCCATAGTCTTCTATAGGATGGCCTGAACTCCCATTTGAAAAACAGAGTTTACTAAATGTATTTCCTATGAGAGGGTGGAGTCTGTGAACAGAGGATCTATTCATCAGAAGCTACAAGCATTGTTACCACAGACAAGGAAACCACTACAAAACCAAATTGTCACATGTGATGATCTAATTAGCTACATATACAAGCACTCAGAAGTGTTCCACCTGCTTGCCAAAGACCCCCCCCCCAAAAAAAAAAAAAAATAGATATAATTTGCTGACAGGATAGTACAGTGTATAGACTTGCTATCACAGACGTTTACGTTCAATACTGCCTTTTCTATTCCTATAAAAATAAAACTGGTGAACAGATAAGCTCTTACACTTTGTGTATCTCACTGCAGTAATTAGATCCAAGAGCTCTGATAATTACCAAGGACTTGAGCTTCTTTTGCGTTTACGGCTGCGTTCAACATGGCTGTCCAAGTTTATCTGCCTCTCATATGGCGTTTTTACAGAACTGCAAAAGATTAGAGTAGCACATATAAAAAAGCTGAACAAGAATTATATATACACAATACAAATGTCAGAAAAAAATAAAATAACTGTATGCTAGAGAAAACACACAGTGCAACTGAAGGTTAACCAACTTTTAATAACGATTGGATAACGTTAAAAGGAGAACGCCAGCTTTACTGGTATCTGTAAAATTTACTTCTGCCTTTGGCGCTCAGTGGAAAACAGTGCTGTTTTTTTCCCCCCCTGCCCATTGTGTACTTCTGAATTTTCACTGAAGGGCATTGCAGCAGGTAAACTTCCTGTCAGCAGATGCCGTCTGACCCACTGACTGTCTTAGACACACCCCCTGGGTATCAGGGAGTGTCAGTCACTACTGCTGTGTACTATGTGGTGCACGCAACTTTCATGCAGTCAGTTACATCTGGATGAGAAATAATTACTGCAGAGCCTGCCCTTCCACACACTGGGGGCCATTTACTAAAACTGGGAGTATGCAAAATCTGGCGCAGCTCTGAAAATAAACCAATCAGCTTCCAGGTTGTATTGCCAAGGCTTAATTGAACAAGCTGAAGTTAGAAGCTGCTTGGCTACCATGCACAGCTGCACCAGATTCTGAGTGATACAGTTTTAGTAAATCTCCCAAACAGAATCCCTGAACTCAGGAACAGAAGGCAACCATATACTATAGTTTGTTGTGCTGCCTTTGCCTGTTTTTGACCAGTCCCCACTTCCGGGTGACCTCACTGCGGCGAGGTTCAACGGAAGTTCAGCCCCCTCCTCCTTCCCCGCCATTCACAAAGCGCAGCAGGGAACCCTTACACAGTATGGCAGCGGCAGCACCCAAGAGCCGATTGAAAAATCAGCCGCGGTGCCGATATCGCTGGATCCCTGGACAGGTAAGTGTCATAATATTAAAAGTCAGCGTAGCTGCTGACTTAATTTTTTGGTGGGGGGGCTGGAGCTCCACTTTAAGCTGGCTATAAAAGGATCTTTTTTTTTTTTTAATCAGCTAGTGGGCCGATTGAAAAACTGAATAGATTTTCCCATCCACATAAGTGAGGTGGATGGGGGAATCCTCCGTGCTGTATTATTGTATTTTGACAGCGGGAACTCTGCTGTCACAATACACTGATCAGCAATGCTGCCAATTGAGTGGACGTTACTGTGGG
Organism: Lithobates sylvaticus; assembly: GCA_028564925.1. Classification (NCBI taxonomy): domain Eukaryota; kingdom Metazoa; phylum Chordata; class Amphibia; order Anura; family Ranidae; genus Lithobates; species Lithobates sylvaticus. Next base: position 63,876,228 of record CM053037.1, on the reverse strand, counting down.
AATGTGCTGGCTCACCCTATAGACTAGTGCAGGGAAAGATGAAAAGAATGAGCTTGGTTATGTGAACCCCTTGTTTCATTTAAAGTAAAAATAAAGTCAAACCTTTTCTTTTGGATAGAGTAGGGCAATGTCCCGGTCATGTTTTATTGTTTATTTTTCTATCTGTGCCCCACTGAGGCAATTTCCCTTCATTTCTTGTTCTGCAGACACAACAGGAAGTGAGAGAAATCCCCTCCTAAACAGCAATCACCACAATATTGGAAGATTACCCCTCTATTCCAGTTCTGGTAGCACTTTCATCCCCAGTGAATTGAAACGGTGATCAGGCAAGTCAGAGTATATTTCCCTAACAAAAGATAGGGGGAATCACCATTCACTCAATGTTTCCGCTTTAGACTCTATTCAAGGTAGAAAACCTAAGAAAAATGTAACAGGAATCCACAATTTGCTAAAGAATGCTCAATGCTGTAGCTATTGTTTACTATTGTGGCTTACCTACAATTGGGGGAATTAACAAAGAGTTGTACAAGCACACCTCTTCTAAATTTAGAAGTGCCCCTTTTTTTAATTAGGAGCAATCAGTTCTCTGTTCTGTGGCTGAGATAGGCACAGCACAATTCATAGAGAACAGAAACCTGGAGTAACATGCTCTGACTCACAGCCAGCCCTGCCCCCTAATTAGCTTAGAATGGAGGGGGGAGGAGGGTGTTAACCATGCTTACACTCTACTCATGTAGTATAATCACTGCACATGCAGGAAGGAGGACGTGAGCAGTCTGCTGACAGCTCACATCCCCTAAGACAAGGTCACACCTTGCGGGAATCTAAGGTAGTTTTCGATATTGAAAAATGCCATATTCCCTTTGTTAACTCCTTCCCGACCAGCTGCAGCAGTTATACTGTGGCAGCTTGGCTCTCCTGGGCAAACAGACGTAGCTGTACGTCGGTTTGCCTTTTGACCACTAGGGGACGCGCCGACTGAGGCGGTCATCGTGACCGCCGGGCACCCGCAATCGCTCCACACAGAGACAGAACGGAGATCTATCAATGTAAACAGACAGATCTCCGTGCTGTCAGGGGTGAGGAGAGCGATCTGTTGTTCATACTTAGTATGAACAACAGATCACTCTCCTCACCCAGGCAGTCGCCCCCCCCCCCCCCCAAGTTAGAATCACTCCCTAGGTAACACAGTTAACCCCTTGATCGCCCCCTAGTGTTAACCCCTTCCCTGCCAGTGACATTTATACAGTAATCGATGCATTTTTATAGCACTGATCGCTGTATAAATGCCAATGGTCCCAAGAATGTGTCAAAAGTGTCCAATCTGTCCGCCATAATGTCGCAGACCCGATAAAAATTGCAGATCACCGCCATTACTAGTAAAACAAAAAATAATAATAATAAAAACGCCATAACTCTTTCCCCTATTTTGTAAACGCTATAACTTTTGCGCAAACCAATAAATATACGCTTATTGCAATTTCTATTATCAAAAACATGTAGAAGAATACATATCAGCCTAAACTGAGGAAAAAAAATCCTTATTTTTAAAAAAAATGGGGATAGTTATAGCAAAAAGTACAAAATAGTGTTTTTTTTTTTTTTATAGCGCAAGAAAGAAAGCTCTATTCGTGGGGGAAAAAAGGTTGTCAATTTTGTTTGGGTACAACGTTGCACGACCGCACAATTGTCAATTAAAGCGACGCAGTGCCGTATCGCAAAAAATAGCCTGGTCATTGACCAGCCAAATCTTCTGAAGTGGTTAATTAGTGGCAGACCTGTGCTAGTTTCTACTGTATTTCACTTTGAAATAGACCTAAAACAGGTGTATCTGCTTAGATGATGTGGCACAAGAAACTTTTGATGGTTTCCTGCAACCTTATAATGCTGCAGGAAGTTTGATTATTTGCCCAGATTATGTGTACTCAGATTATCTAGGATAATTACAATGTATATAGTCAGCATAGACTTCGGTTATTTACAAAGCTGCGATAAATTGCAGGGAAAGAGGAAAACGGTATGATCATGAATTGTCCTTGTAGTTAGACGTTTTGTTACCCAGAGATAAAACTAAATTAAAATGGCACCATTACCTTGGGTTAAAGCGTGTGACAATGTAGCCCAGTCTCTTCAAATGGCTATAAACCTGCAGAACAAACCATGCACAGACAATGAAGAGAAAGCTGGGTCAATAATGATTCTATTGTTCTGTAAATGAATGACTAGAATGAGAAGTCCTTTCAAACAGAATATGATCAAGTTTGTACCTGGTAGTATGGCAAGGCGATTGAACCAGCCGAAAGTAGTTTCTCATAGGCCCCCTGGACAGACAGTGCTAGATCCCTATAGAACAGCTGGATTGTGCCCTAAGCAGAGAAAAGAATTGACATATAAAAAAAATGATAATATATAATGAGGCATAGCAAATAAAAGCAAACATGTCATTGCTTGGTATTACCAAAAGCTAAACTTGGTATTTCCCTAGAATTCGCCAAGCTGGGTAAATGAGAAAGTAAAAATAAATGCTAACATAGAACCTAGATCTATAGACTAACAGAAATCTATGTTGAAGGTCATTCTGGGATAACATACATACACAAATAAATAAATGATTTTTATATATATATATATATATATATATATATATATATATATATAGATGATTTGGACATTAACCTCCCTGGCGGTATGATTCTGTCCGGAATTTAGTGCTGAAAGCGGTACAATTATTTTGCATGGAAATTTGGCGTTTTTATATTGTAGGCCTGCAATTCTTATGAATAACTCACTTAAATCTGTCCGAACCAGAGTCTAGTAGACATCCCAGGTATGATAAAGTTTGAAACACAAAATCATAAATTATAATATAATAAAAATATATATAAAAATGATTCAATAATGTAATCAAATCAAAAACACTGAAATTTGCTCAGTTGCAGAATAGTCGCTGTCATTAGATTTATTGTTTGATGATAAATTGTGATTCTAATTTTTTATCGGTGTTTTCTAGCTGGTCTAAAACCACTTTTGACATAAAGGGACACTTTTTGGTTGCTATGGACAATCTCCAGTTTCCAGGCAGAAAAAAATAAATGTTATTATATAAAATGACATGCAGGGCACTGGGCAGACCACTAGGGACAAAGGGGATGTGTATTTTTTTGTATACAGTACTGTAATCTGTAAGATTACAGTACTGTATGTGTTGTGTGTTTTGAAACTTTTTTGAATTTGGCGCCGATCTCCGCTCCCGTGCGTCGGAACGTCGCAGGGAACGGAGATCAGCGGCACTCGGCACTGTGTGAATCGAGCGAGCGGACGGCTCGCTCACACAGCGGGGAGACATCGCAGGATCCAGGGGAAAAGGTAAGTAACTTCCCCCCCTGTATCCTGCAATGCAGCCCGAGTCTGGCTCGGGGTTACCGCTCCTAGCAGAAAAAAATGAACCCGAGCCAGACTCGGGATTACCGCTAGGAAGGTTAAATGGTCTACTCCAGGCAGATTACATACATATTCACATTATAGTTCATTGAAAAATAGAAAGAAGACAGTTGAGATTAAAAACAAAGAGGACTGACATACATGCCCCTATACATAAAAACAGTGGTGTGTAATCCTTTCCTTAAAAGGGAAAAAATAATACTAAACTGTCCAAATAAAGATTAAAAACTAACACTTTTTATATATCACCAATTGGACATCATATGTTCCTCTAATACACAGTGAAAGACACCGAAAAATGGGCGGAAGACAATAGCAAGAAGCCACCATAATGAAAATATTAGTGCAAGAACATAGTAAAAGCTAACCTTATATCAAAAGGACAGGCACAACTCCATAAAGGGTTGGACTTGTACAGCAAACACCCGAGATGGGTCCTTTAGGATCGAATATCAAATCTGTCCTTTTTTTTTTATACATCTCCACACTATAGGTATAGGGAATTGGATATCTATAATGTATGGAATTATTCATGTATGTCTAGGTTATCTTTAAAGAGGAAGTAAACCCTAATGGGTTTACTTCCTCTTTGTTTCCCTGCAAAGGTAAAGCATAATGGACTACTATGCATCGCATAGAAGTCCATTATGTGTCACTTACCTGACATAAGAGCCAGCGAAGTCACCGCTGTCCCCTTGTGTACAGAGCCTCCATCTTCTTGGTGGGTCTCGCGGCTCCGGTGCCGTCGAAAGACAGTCAAAAGGCTATGACGTCACTCCCGCACATGCGCAAGGAAGCCGCCACTCGCTGCATATCGCCGTTGAGAACGGCTTTCTCAGTGTGCCTGCGCGCCGCTGTCTACGGCGCATGCACCATAGACAGCGGTGCCTGTCTTTTCGCAACCGTGTAGGTTTAGGAGATATTTCTTTGACCTACAGGTAAGCCTTAATCTAGGCTTACCTGTAGGTCCAAGTGGTTTGTAAGGCTTTAAATCCAGATTTGAGTTAGCTACAAAGAAAGCTAGCACTGTAGAAGTGGATGTAGATACCACAAAACATGTTGGCTACGTCTATGTAATATCTTTGTATAAAATGTTGTATACACACCCCTGTTTTTATGTATAGGGGCATGTATGTCAGTCCCCTTTGTTTTTAATCTCAACATTTCAACTGTGTTTTTCTATTTTTCAACAAACAATATAATATGAATGTTATCTGTCTGGAGTAGACCATTTAACGCCCAAATCCTATTAAAATTTAACTATTTTACCAAGGGCTGACACTGGATATGGGCCTGACACTATATATTCCTACTATACTCATATACATTATATATATACACACACACACACACACACACACACACAGTATCTCAGAAACGTGAGTACACCCCTCACATTATTGTAAATATATTATATCTTTTCGTGTCGGTTCACACAGGGACGACCTGTCAGGCGACTTACCACCTGACAAGTCGCGATCCATGCATTGTAATAGAACCATTCTAATAGGAGCGACTCAAGTCGCTCTGACTTAGAAAAAGGTTCCTGTACTACTTTGGGGCGACTCCGGAGCAGCTTGCATTGACTTCTATACAGAAGTCCTTTTGCAAGCCGTGCTGAAGTCGTGCTGTACGGGGCGGCTTCAGAGTTGGATGAGAGTCGGGCGAACTTTGAAGCCGCCCGTGTGAACCGGCACTTAATGTGGCAACACTGAAGAAATTACACGTTGCTACAATGTAAAGTAGTGAGTGCACAGTGTATAACAGTGTAAATTTGCTGTGTGTAAACACAGAGATCCCGGTTCTCTGAGGGGAGAAGTGACAGATCGTCTGTTCATACAAAGTAATGTTTAATGTTGATAAATGTAAGGTTATGCATTTGGGGGCTAAGAATATGCATGCAGGGGGGTATAACTGGGGGAATTAATGGTGGAGAAGGATCTGGGGGCTTTGGTAGATCATAAGCTTACCACTTCAGCCCCGGAAGATTTTACCCCCTTCCTAACCAGAGCACTTTTTGTGATTCGGCACTGCGCCGCTTTAACTGACAATTGCGCGGTCGTGCGACATGGCTCGGAAACAAAATTGACGTCCTTTTTTCCCCACAAATATAGCTTTCTTTTGGTGGTATTTGATCACCTCTGCCGGTTTTATTTTTTGCGCTATATAAACAAAAATAGCGTCAATTTTGAAAAAAAAAAAAAAAAACGCATTTTTGCTAGAATAAATATACCCAAAAAAATATAAAAAAAATAAAAAAAAAACATTTTTTCCTCAGTTTAGGCCCATACGTATTCTACATATTTTTGGTAAAACAAAATAAAAAAAAAAAAAAAAAAAACGCAATAAGCGTTTATTGATTGGTTTGCGCAAAAGTTATAGCGTCTACAAAATAGGGGATAGTTTTATGCCATTTTTATTAATAATTTTAATTTTTTTACTAGTAATGACGGCAATCATTTATCGTGACTGCGACATTATTAGCTTTAGGGTGAACTTCTATTTTAAAGGGAGGGATCTATAGATACTGACTTTTGGAAGATCTGTTGTTGCTGTGGGGGCCTGTTGTTGCTGGGGTGAATCTATAGTTACGGGGGGGGGTGTTTTGTTGTGGGCAATCTATTGTTGTTGGTGGAAGATCTATTGTTGCCGGGGGGTAGTAGGTTGCTAGCGAGTCAATTATTGCTGGGAGGAATCTACGGTTGAAGGAAGGATCTATAGTTGCTGGGTGCTGGAAGGTCTGTTGATAATGTCTGCTGGGAGATCTGTTGCTGCTGGGGAATGAATGAATGACTTGTATAGCGCTACAAATGCGAACTGAATCGCCTCAAGGCGCTTGAGCCGTCCTGTGTTGTTCTCCTTCTTAAAAGAGGTGGGTCTTGAGATTTTTCCTGAAGACCCGATGGTTTCCTTCCATGCGGATGTTCGTGGGTAGAGCGTTCCATAGCTGTGGTCCTTGGACTGCGAATCTTCGTTAGTCCCTTGATTTGTAGCAGGACTTGGGAATGAGGTTTTGGTTAGTTAATCTGAGGCTGCGATTGGGTGTGTAGTGTTTTATTTTTTCGCATAAGTATTGAGGAGCGTTTCCTTGTGTGCATTTGTGGGTCAGGCAGAGGGTCTTGAATGTTATCCGATCCTTTATGGTTAACCAGTGTAGGGCCCTCAGGGATGGGGAGATTGATTCCCAGGGTTTTTTTCCCGTTACCAGTCTTGCTGCCATGTTTTGAACAACTTGTAGGCGTGCAATCTGGTATTTAGGTAGTCCTATGTAGAGAGAGTTTGCGTAGTCGAGTCAAGAATCGATGATTGTTCCAATTACTACTGCTTTCTCCTCTTCTGGAATGAAGGGGATGAGTCTACGTAGCAGGCGGAGAAGATGGTAAGATCCGCTGACTACTGATCCTATTTGTGCATCCATTGACATCTCTGAGTCGAAGATGACTTTTGTGCTTGGGGAGATGGTCTGTCCAAGGATGGTGGGTGGAGTCCATGGGGTCTTAGTTTTTGTATTTCAGTTTGCGTTTAGAAGTTCTGTTTTGGGTGCATTGAGTTTGAGGGAGCTCGTGGTCATCCAGTCATCTATCGATGTAAGGCATTTTTCTAAATCCCGATATTGGTCTTTTTGTCCGGTAATGCGAAAGTAGAGTTGAGTATCGTCCGCGTATGAGTGGAAGCATAGGTCCGATTTGCTGATGATTTTGAGGAGTGGCTTGATGTAGATACACAAAGGTGATCCTTGAGGGACTCCATAAGAAATTGCGCGAGATTCAGAGGTGAAGACTCTGAGTTTCACTGTCTGTGAACGATTTCCTGAATGAATGAATGATTTGTATAGCGCTGCAAATGCAAACTGAATCGCCTCAAGGCTTCCTAAGAAGGAAGCGAACCATGGTAGATCTGAATCTGTGACTCCTGCTACTTCTTTGAGACGGATGAGAAGAGTGTTGTGATCCACTGTGTCGAACGCTGCACTGAGGTCCAGCAGTACCAGGAGACATGATTCTCCATCATCTGCTGCTTCCAGGGCGTCGTCCCATATTTTGAGGAGTGCCGTTTCTGTGCCATGGCCCGGGCAGAAGCCTGATTGCAGTGGGTTTAGGAGTTTGTGTGTGTCCAGATGGAGTTGTAGCTGTTGTACTACTGGGGAGGGGAGGATCTATTGTTGCAAGGGGGGAATTTTGTTGTAGGGGATCTATTGTTACGGAGGAGGGTATTTTGCTGTGGTGGGTCTATTGTTGCTGGGAGGGGGTCTATTTTGTTATGGAGGTCTATAGTTGCAAAGGGGGGGTTCAGTTGTTGCTGGCTGAAAGAGATCTATTTTACAGGTTTTCTTATGGATTAACGAATTTCACACAAATTTCTTAGCACCACAAAATAATACGTGGTTCTGGGTGGTATTGGGGGGTGGAAACAAGGGACGGCACTTGGAGGTGGTTAGGGGTGGAGACAGAGGGTGATTTGGAAGGGGGGGTACCTGTATCTAGTCTCAGAGGAGAAAAAAAAAAGAGATTATTATTATAATAATATATACATAAACACACACACATACATACAGTTGTGCTCAAAAGTTTACATACCCTGGCAGAATTTATGATTTCTTGGCCATTTTTCAGAGAATATAAATTATTAACACAAAAACTTTTCTTTCACTCATGGTTAGTGTTTGGCTGAAGCCATTTATTATCAATCAACTGTGTTTACTCTTTTTAAATCATAATGACAACAGAAACTACCCAAATGACCCTGATCAAAGGTTTACATACCCTGGTTATTTTGGCCTGATAACATGCACACAAGTTGTAGTGTGTGTGTGTGTGTGTGTGTGTGTGTGTGTGTGTGTGTGTGTGTGTGTGTGTGTGTGTGTGTGTGTGTGTGTGTGTGTGTGTGTGTGTGTGTGTGTGTGTGGGTGTGTGTGTGTGTGTGTGTGTGTGTGTGTAAGGTCAATGAGTTTCTGGACTCCTGACAGAGCATTGAGCATTGCATCTTTCATCCAGTGCTGCACTGATGTTTCTGGATTTTGAGTCATGGGGAAAGCAAAAGAATTGTCAAATTATCTGCAGGAAAGGGTAGTTGGACTGTATAAAACAGGAAACAGATATAAAAATATATCCACGGAATTGAAAATGTCAATCAGCAGTGTTCAAACTTTAATCAAGAAGTTGAGGGGTTCTGTTGAAACCAAACCACGGTCAGGTAGACCAACTAAAGTTTGACAAGGCTGCATGCATCATCCAGGTGTAACCTCTCCTCACTGTAAACACTTTTTTTTCCCCAGGTGTTTTTTTTTTTTTGGACAAGTTCTGGCTCCCACTATTCCCTAACCCCCCACCCTGCAACCTCCTGGAACATGTCACAGGTAAAAGTAGGCTGAGGGACCACCAATCAGAAAGCACAAGGCATCTTGTGCATGCACAGTGGGGAGCTGGCTGTGAGCCAGCAGGAAGTCATAGTCGGCATAGAGGCACCGATGACCCAAAGACCGATGAGGACAATGCTGGATCACAGGTAAGGGTCTCTCTAGTAAAAGTAAGTAGCTGCAGGATTTGTAGCCACCGACTTTATTTATTTATATATATATATATTTTTTTTTTTTTTTTTTTTAACAAGATCGGAGTTACTCTATATATCCTCCTGTATATGAGAGACAGGAATATAAAATAAAAATACTTACATTATTACTATTATACAGTTACTTACAAATTGTGTTTATAAGGTTGAGGGTGAGATATAGTGGAAGAGTTAAGACAACAAGAACTGAATATAAACATAATACTTACACATTCAAGCAAGTAGAGCCCTTCTTCAGGCAGCAGGCACTGTCTCCCTGCCTTGGTGAAACCCATTGTATGCCAAAATTTGCCCTACACAAAAAGAAGGCAGCATTATATTCACTGGTTTCTTTTTCAGTGCTTACATTTAATTAGAATTTAACAGTCACAGCACACTGCAGAAAGAAAATCCGTGAGCAAAGATTATCTTCAGTAAAAAGACTGGGGTTGATTTACTAAAGATGGAGAGTGCCAAATCTGGTCCAGCTCGGCATAGAAAGCAATCAGCTTTCAAGTTTTTTTTTTGTCACAGCTTAATTGAACAAGCTGAAGTTAGAAGCCAAATTGGCTACCATGCACAGGTGCACCAGATTTTGCACTGTTCATGGTTAGTAAAACAACCCCTGTATATCTAAACCAGGGGTGTCAAATTCCATTTCCTCAAGGGCCACATCAGCATTATAGTTTCCCTCAATGGGACAGTTGTATCTGTAAGACAATTTAAATTTATCCAGGGCTTTTTTTCTGATAGAATAGGTGCAGGAACTCAACTACGTCCCTCCCAGCCAAACTGCATCAAATGGTGGGTGTGGCCAAATAGCACTAACAGTGGGAGGATCTTAAAGGGGCAACTACATGGCAAATGAGATTTAACGTGGAAAAATTTAAAATAATGCATTTGGGTGGCAAAAATATGAATGCAATCTATACTCTGGGGGGAGAACCTCTGGGGGACTCTAGGATGGAAAAGGACCTGGGGGTCCTAGTAGATGATAGGCTCAGCAATGGCAGCTGCTGTTAACAAAGCAAACAGAATATTGGCATGCGTTAAAAAAGGGATCAACTCCAGAGATAAAATTATAATTCTCCCGCTCTACGCGACCCTGGTCCGGCCGCACCTGGAGTATGCTGTCCAGTTCTGGGCACCAGTCCTCAGAAAGGATGCTGAAACTGGACAGGGTCCAGAGAAGGGCAACAAAGCCAATAAAGGGTCTGGAGGATATTAGTTATGAGGAGAGGTTACGAGCACTCCACTTATTGTCTCTGGAGAAGAGACGCTTGAGAGGGGATATGATTTCAATTTACAAATACCATACTGGTGACCCCACAATAGGGATAAAACTTTTCTGGGAAAGGAAATTTAATAAAACACGTGGCAATTCACTAAAATTAGAAGCGGTAAGGATGTGGAATTCCCTTCCACAGGCGGTGTTTTCAGCGGGGAGCATCGATAGTTTCAAAAAACTATTAGATAGGCACCTGAACAACCACAACATACAGGGATATACAATGTAATACTGACATATAATCACACACATAGGTTGGACTTGAAGGACTTGTGTCTTTTTTTAACCTTGCCTACTATGTAACATACCAGGAGTGCGTTATGTACTGCAGAGTGCAGAAGTCAATGGAGCTCTATATCCAAGTACAGGGTTCAGGGGTGTGCTATATGCAGAGTGCAGCTTCAGGGGTGCCCTATGCACAGAATGCATCTTCAGGGGTGTGCTACATACAGAGTGCAGGGTTGAGGGGTGTGCTATGCACACAGTGTGCAGAGTTCAGCTCCCTCAAATTCCGGTTATAAAAAGCCCTGGGTGCAAGGGCCACAAGAAATGGCCTGGAGGACCGCGGGCCTTGTGTTTGACACATGTGATCTAAACAATCAGAAGAAGACCTACATGCATTGTTTGCTTGGTTTATTTCTGTCTCCTCGTTTGTCATTTAAACTTTTATAGCCAGCCATTCACAAACACATGGCAGCATGGTGGTGATCTTCAATACTGTGCTGCCACATACAGTAAATGTGTACAGCTGGGCAGCCTGTGCTGTAAGTGTGCTCACTCAGCACCGCCAGCACTGTGTCTAAGCCGTCACCAGCAGCTCCAGGTCACCGTTTACGATTGGGAAGCCAATAGCAGTGATCACATGATCGGGAGCCTGCCTACAAGCCTCTGTTCTAAAGGAACCCCCTAAAGTGTTGGCGGGAGCCAGTGGTAAGGGGGTAATGTGATGGCAGCCTCACTTATTAACAAGAAAGCTTTGCAGGAAAAAGCAAGTGGGGCTTGACTTTTACAGAAACACTGCGGAAATTGCATATAACTTCAGCTTCCAATAGCTCTGTACCTACTGACCATTCTGAAAATACAGGTTTCATTGTAATGCTTTGTTTTATAATCAAATGTTCTGTTAAATAGGCCTTTGACGTGGTTACTGTATTAACAGACGAACAGTGATTCTGTCCAACATGTTTAACCACTTGCCGACATCAGTTTTACTGATAAAGGGCAGCCAGGCTGTGCAGGATCATGTAAATATACACACACATGTGATCCTGCCCTTCCGGGTATCAGACGCAAGAGCGCGCCACCGAAGGCTCATTCGCACTGTGATTCTACACAGCGGGACCCGCAGTCCTGATGTCGGCCGTCACCCGCTGATCATGTGGTCCAAACATGTAAACAAGGCAGATTGCAGTAAGGAAGGCGTGGATCCTGTGTTCCTGCAAAGCAGGGACATGGATCTAGGCCTTCCTCTAGTGAAAGCACCTCCCACACTACAGTTAAATACCAGCTAGGCAAACAGTTAACCCTTTAATGGATACAAAGTCTGGACACTGATAAAAGTCAGGAGACTGCTCTAACAGCTGATGAGAGAAAAAAAAAAAAAAAAAAGGTATTTAATCATTTATATTTACTAAAACTATTGCATTTCCATGTTCTGTGTACTGTGGGAGACCAGATATAGTGAATGCAGGGTCCTGGGTTTAGTAACACTTTAAGTAGTGGTTGTGTACAGATTTTTGAGGAATAAGAATAATGTATAGTGTCACTAAACAGGTTTTCACAAATGAAGGATTATATTAGGCCTCTTTCCTCATTTTAGTACTAGAAAGCAGTGAGCACCATTCCCGATGGTTGTAAAACTCATGCATTATAAAGATAAGAGAACATTCTACACATTGGTTAGGTGGTGCGATGTACTTTACACATTGCTTCCAAACATATTATTTCCGTGGCTGGGCTTGTCAAAGGAATGCTCTTGTATATGGATAACAGGCAGAGGTTCTAACCCTTCCCTGCTCTACCCTGGGCTCCAAGATAATAAATGTCCCCAGAAAGTGAACCAACGTACATACCGCAGGCCGTGTCAGTTCCACCAAGTCTTCCTCTGGCTTCCATACTCCTCTCCCCAAACTTCCTCTTAAAAAAAAAAAAAAAACAACAATTAGGCAAGGGATCTCGAACGTGTAGAAACAGGTCAAGAAAACTTTTTTCACACAGTTCTGTGCCATGAACAGGGTTGTTTATTAACGTCTCTGCACTTCACATACTGTATGTGCCTGCGTCACATAACGCAGGCATTAGAATCAGCTCTTTACACATACAGGCACACATAATTCTCTAAATCCAAAACATACATAGAACACGGCCTTAAGCCTTACGCACACAGGACATTTTTAACACTGCTGTTAGGGGTATCTAATGTTGATCATGATTCCTTCACATATTTTTATATAATTTTAATAATGAATGAATTCATATACCTTAAAGCATTTGGTGGATTGGTGCATATTATTATCCTTAAGAGCATAGGGTGCCGTTGGGTTAGGATTTATCATTACGCGCCTAGGGCAGTTCTCTGCTGTTTTTTTGTGAAGTTGTATGGAGTCACCCTTGCCTGCAGGGACCAGAGTTGTGTGTATGGAAGCCTGAGCATAGTTATTGCCATAAAAATCTGACCGACTGGGTACAGAAAATAAGATGGAACACTTGGAATTGCTTCGTTCCTCGGGACCTCTCCCAAACAGCTCCTACATAATAATCATTGTGCAAATATCTTTGGTATATCAGATGTATTTTGTATTAATACGATTATAATGTATTAAAGCTATCTGGTATCAAGGGATAAAAGGCACCACATCCCATAGAAAACTATTTACAAAATACAAGAAAATAGAGATTTTTAGGATGCTCACACAAGTAACATTTAGGCCCCTTTCACACATGCGGACTCGTTTGATCAGTTCAGTCACTTTTTTTCAAAGAAAAAAAACAGATGAATTTTACATCAGTTTTTCATGTGCCAGCTAGAGGCATTAACCACTTGAGTCCCGGAGTCATTTTTTCAGGCAACAACGAACGCATCCATTTACATTCGTTTTTCATCCGATCTGTTTTTTTTTTTTTCTTTAATGGATGAAAAATAGGGCTTTCATCCATTAAAAAAAAAAAAAACAGATGTTTTGACGGAAGCGAATGAAAAATGGAAGAAAATAGATGATCATCTTTTGTCATGTGTTTTTCCATAGGAAGGCATTGATGTCCGTTTTTCATATGTCAACAGATGGATGAAAAACCGACGAATGGTCCATATGTGTGAAAGGGGCCTAAGGTATATGATTTAAAAAAAAAAAAAAGAACTGTTTTATTAAGTTTACAAAGTGTTACAACACCATCAAGATACAAATGTTAAAACCATCACAGAATGTGCAGCTTGAGCATCAATGCAGCGACTTTAGCGCTACATGTTTCACCACGATATGGCTTCTTCAGGAGCCTTATGAGTGCTGCATGAGCTATCAAAATAAATAAATTAACAAAACAAATCAAATAAATATTTACAAAAACAAATTCTACAAAAACTAATTTTGTTCTTGTAAATGTTAGTTATTAATTTGATTTGTTAGCATTTTTCATTTGTGTGTGTGTTTTCTCATGTATGAATGGTACATTTAATTTATTTTAATAGCCTTTGCAGCACTCAGACTCCTGAAGAAGCCATATCGTGGTGAAACATATAGGGCTGAAGTCAACGCATTAATGCTCAAGCCGAATTTTTCTGTGATGGTTTTAACATTTGTATCTTGATGGTGTTTTAACACTTTGTAAACTTATTAAAACAGTTTTTTCTATCATATACCTAAATGTTACTTGTGTGAGTATTGATTATGGCAGGGCTCGACAAGACCCAGGCGCCAGGTCGCAATGGCGACTGAAAATTGCGCCCTGGCGCCTGGGCTACACCGCAGCATCTGGAACGTGCTCACCCACTTCCCAGGCGGGTGCACGGACTTTGGCCGTGCTGGCCAAATTGAGGCCACGGCGTTGCGGCCTGCTGGAGTGAACCAGCGTCCTCTGGTGGACGGTGCTGTGATTAGCACGGCTCGCTCACTTCTGACATCATCCTCCCAGTTTGACAGCTGGGGTTGAGGTTGTGGGCTTGATCGGTCGCCCGTTCCTCACCACCACTGTGGATGGGGAGTGCTGCCTGTCAGTGCCATCTCAGTGCCCATCAGGGCCCACCAGTACCACCTGTCAATGTTGCCTACCAGTCCCACCTCAGTGCTGCCCATCAGTGCCACCTCAGTGCTGCCTCATCAGTGCCCATTAGTGCAGCCTATCAGTGCACATCAGTGAAGGAGAAAAATAACTTATTTGCAAGACCTTATAACAAACAATATCTTTTAAATATTCAGTCTTTTTTGGCTTAGCATCAGAAGTGAGCAATTCTTATAGCCCAACGCCCCGGGCATTCAGTTCTGGGTGCTGGGCAGCTGATATAAAAAACTGGCTCCTAACTTTTTCAGCTGGCTCCTAGATTCTAAGTAAATTTATCAAGCCCTGGATTGTGGCACTCTGAAAATCCCTATTTTCTTGTATTTTGTAAAACGATCATCATGTACTGAATAATATAAGTAATTAGCAGGATATAGTGTGCATTAGGTATGCCTGAAAAACAGAATGAATGACATCACAGCATAGCAGAGAAGTGCAGTAAAACAAAGAACTACCTTCTGTAGCATGCTGCAATGTACGGATTTGTAGTTGTACAGGGAGATTGTGCAGAGGAATGGATTTTATGGGCCAGCTCCCAGGAACTCCGCTCTAAGGTGAACTGGATTTATTACTTTATTTTACTTACAAACGCTCAACTCGTTCTTCTCCTAAGAGTTCCCACTGTTCTGTACGACAGATCTGCAACTTTGTCTCCTGAACTTCCGAGCCATCTGGTAAAAAGTCCTTCTGCCCATGAGAGCGCTGAGGAATGTTCTGCTGCCGACTTCGCACCGCGAACAGCTCTGCTGGACTGAATGACGCATATGTTAGACACGATGATATTACTACTACAGCCATGCTGTTTAATTGGTATTCAAGACCTAAATCTGAACTCGTGTCTTTTCTATATTTGTTGTCCTGCTAAATAAGAGAAGAAAAAGCAGCACTTGCAGCAATACTCATCTCCAATCTAGAACAGTCCCCAGCAGTAATTCCTTCCCACCACTAGATGTTCTTGGCCTCATCTACTTCCTGTAACCACAGGCTGCCATAGACCCGATGACCCCACAAACATTAGATTACCCAATTTTGGTAAAATATAACAGATGAGGTTGTGACAAGTAAATAGATACCAAACAATTCAAGCCTTAAATTTGCGCACACCTGTATGATCACATCCATGTAAAGGCTAGATAGGATGTACATGATGTAGAGTAACCTGTGAATACTATACATACAATATCTGTGAACACTGAGAATGTTTTTTCCCCTTTTTTGGAAATATTAAACAAATTTGTTCGCACAAAAGTTTGCACCTATCTTGTTTATCTCTTTGATTGAGAATAAGGCCTCATGCACACTGGACATTAAAATAACGTTATAAAAACGCCAGTAGCTTTGCAGTGAGATTTTCAACGTTTTTTAGAGTTTATTCGTGTTTTTCTATTGTTTTTCCACTTTAACGTTTTTTTTTTTTTTTTTTTTCAATGGATCAAAAACGGCCAAAAAAGGCTGGTGAGCCAAGTTTTTAAGCGTTTATTGGCGTTTTTTGACATTAGAGCATTTTTACAGCTGAAAACAGCTAAAAAAAAAATCCACTAGTTTTGGGTTTTTTTGTAAAGCCAAAAAACGCCCCAGACAAAAACTGCCGATAACTGCCTATATGTGCATGGACACATAGGATAACATGATGGGGAGTTTATTGACAGTAGAAAAAAACATCTGAAGCCAAAAACAGCTGCTGTAAAAACATTCAAAAACGTCCAGTGTGCATGAGGCCTAATGATAAAAATGACTGGAAACGCAAATTGTTCAGGTCAGTGAAACAGCAAAATTTGCTACCCAAAATAGTCCATAAGCATCACTGGATAAGGCTATACAGGTCATCAGTTGAGCGCCGACCATAAATGATGGCTCTAGAATGATTGCTGTGATCTGCAACACGTGTCACGCAATCATCATTTTCATACATAGGCACACCCGTCACATGCATTTATGTTTCTATGTGCTTCAAAAAAAAAAATGTTTTTGTAATGTTACTTTACTGTCAGCAGGAGCCACCCCTTTAAAGTTCTGCCATACCATAAATGTTACAAAGGGTTCCCAACCATGTGAGCACATGATCAGGAGCCTGCCCCACAGACTGCCAGTTATAAACAGTGACTGGAGGCGGTGAATAAGCAGGCTCCCAGCAAACTAAGGGTTGCTGGCTGTATGCACATACACAGATCAGCCATACCTTTATGATCACCCACCTAATATTGAGTAGGTCCCCCTTTTGCTGCCAAAACAGCCCTGATTCATCAAGGCATGGACACCACTAGACCTCTAAAAGGTATGTTGTGGTATTTGGCACCAAGCTGTCAGTAGGAAATCCTTTAAGTTGTGATGTGGGACCTCTATGGATTGGACTGGTTTTTCCAGCATACCCCACAGATGCCCAATTGGATTGAGATCTGGAGAATTTGATGGTCAAGTCAACACCTCAGACTCATTCTTGTGTTTCTCAAACTATATTTGAACCATCTTTGCAGTGTGGCAAAGTGCATTATTCTGCTGAAAGAGGCCATTGCCATCCGGGAATACTGTTTCCATGAAAGGCCCCTTTCACACCAGAGGACTGATGGGGTCCGCCAGTCCATTTTTCAGGCGGACCCGATCGGACCATCCATTGTTCTCTATGGAGCATTGGATGTCAGTGGATATGTGTTCGCTGACACCTGCTGGCAACCAATACGCTAAAAACAGACAGATGGGGATACGTTCGCCATCCGTCCGGTGGATCAGATGACAGTCGCATGAACGGACAGGCGGTCAGTTTCCATTTGACCACCCCATAGAGAACAGTGGGCTGTGTCCATGTTCGCTCTGCATAGCGGAGCAAACATGGACCTGTCATCCACCTGCTCAGCAGGGATCAGCAGAGAGATCCCCCACTGAGCAGGCAGACGTGCTTGACATAGTCCGCCCCATCTGAAAAGGGGTAAAGGTGTACTTGGTCAGCAGCAATGTTTTTGTAGGTGATATATGTCAAAGTAACATCTACATAAATGACAGCACCCAAGGTTCCCCAGAACATTGCCCAAAGCATCACACTGGCTTGCCTTCTTCTCATACTGCAACTCAGTGCCATCTCTTGCCCAGGTAAGTGACGCACATGCATCCAGCCCTCCACATGTTGAAAAAAAAATGTGATTCATCAGACCAGGCCACCTTCTTCCATTACTCTGTGGTCCAGTTCTGATGCTCACATTTTTTTCATGGGCACCCTGACCAGTCGGCAGCTACACAGCCCCATACAAACTGTGATGCACTGTGTTCTGACACCTTTCTATCACAACCAGCATTCAAATACAATAGCTCTTCTATCAGATGGAACTACATGGGCCAGCCTTTGCTTCTCACATCGATCAATGAGCCTTGGTTGCCCATGACTATTAGGCTACTTTGACACTGAGGCACTTTACAGGTGCTATAGTGCTAAAAAATAGTGCCTGTAAAGCGCTTCTCCTGTCACTCCAGTGCGCTTGCGGGACTTTAAAAAAAGTCCTGCAAGCAGAATCTTTGAGGCGCTTTAGGAGTGGTGTATACACTGCTCCTAAAGTGCCCCTGCCCATTGAATTCCATGGGTAGCGGTGCTTTGAACCCTTTTTCACCCGCAAGCGAGGGTTAAAAGCGCCCCGCTAGCGGGCAATGCCCCAGTGTGATTTTCCTTTCTTGGTCCACATTTGATAGATCCTGCCCACCGCAGACTGAAAACATCCCAAAAGAGCTGCAGTTTTGGAGATGCGGTGACCCAGTTGTCTAGACATTACAGTTTGGCTCTTGTCAAAGTCACTCAAATCCTTACACTTGCCCCTTTTTTCTTCTTTTTAACTCATCAACTTCAGGGACAACATGTTCACTTGCTGCCTAATATATCCCACCCAGTTTCAGGTGCCATTGTAAAGAGATAATCAATGTTATTCACTTTACCTGTCAGTTGTTATAAGGTTATGGTTGATCAGTGTGTGTACATCCCCATAATGATGAAATCAGATCACTGGGAACATTTCTACAATTCATTATTTCATCCCATTGAACACCTATAGCAGGGCTCAACAAAACACCAGGTGCCAGTTCGCAATGGCAACTGGAAATTGCATCCATGCGCCTGGATTCCTGCCACGTGCCCTCAATGCAGGTGCACGGACTCAGGTCGGGCTGGTCAAAATTGGGGCTGCGGCTTTGCGGCCTGCTGAAGCGGGATACACACTCCTTTCCGCGAACCAGCGATCTCCTGTGGTGGGAGGGGCTGTGATGAGCCTGACTTGCTCTCACTGCCCGCCCACCTCCAACATCATCTTCCCAGTTTGACAGCTGGGGTTGAGGTTGCGGGCTTGATAAGTCACCCGCTCCTTACCACCGCTGTGGACCTCATCAGTGCTGCCTGTCAGTGCTGCCTGCCAGTGCCACCTGTCAGTGGTCACCTCTGTGCTGCCTGTCAGTGGCCATCAATGCCATCTCAGAGCTGCCCATCAGTGGCACCTCAGTGCCCATTAGTGCAGCCTATCAGCGCACATCAGTGCAATAACTTATTTGCTAAATCTTAGAACAAACTTCTGTCTTTTTTTGCTTGGCATCAGACGTGACCGAATTCTTATTGCCCAACGCCCTGGACATGCAGTTCTGGGTGCTGGGCAGCCGATTTAAAAAACTGCCTCCTAACTTTTTAAGCTGGTTCTTAGATTCTAAGCAAATTTGTCAAGCCCAGACCTATAGTCACAGTGTACTATGAGCAGCAGTATATATTGTAAAGTAACTGTGTACTATGATCAGCATTGTATACACTCACTGGCTACTTTATTAGGTTCACCTGTTCAATTGGTAACACAAATTGCTACTCAGCCAATCACATGGCAGCAACTCAATGCATTTAGGCATCTAGATGTGGTGAAGACGACTTGCTGAAGTTCAAACTGAGCATCACAATGGGGAAGAAATAGGATTTAAGTGACTTTGAACGTGGCATGGTTGTTGGTGCCAGATGGGTTGGTCTGAGAATTTCAAAAACTGCTAAACTACTGGGATTTTCACACACAACCATCTCTCGGGTTTACAGAGAATGGTCCAAAAAAGAGAAAATATCCAGGGAGTCGCAGTTGTGTGGACAATAATGCCTTGTTGATGTCAGAGGAGAATGGGCAGACTGGTTTGAGATAATAGAATGGCAACAGTAACTCAAATAACCATTTGTTACAACCAAGGTATGCAGAATACCATCTCTGAATGCACAACACATCGAACCTTGAAGCAGATGGGCTACAGCAGCAGAAGACCACACCGGGTGCCACTCCTGTTAGCTAAGAACAGGACACTGAAGCTACAATTCGCACAGACTCACCATTATTGGACAATAGAAGATTGGAAAAACGTTGCGTGGTCTGATGAGTCTCGATTTCAGCTGCGACATTCAGATCGGGTCAGAATATTTTTTGGAGAGAGAGGGTATTTTGGAGCTACTATCAGGACCTGATGGAAGGAGTAATGGAGTGAGCTCCACAGAGCTGTCAGTGACAGAGGCCCTGTACACACACCATAGCAGACAAAGGTTGTGTATAATATGTGCACAGAGGAGGCCCAGCTCCCAGCACTGACACACAGGCCTTGTCGCCAGCACACAGGAAAGGCCGAGGATTCCCTCTAGGCCTGCTCCTCCCCCTGTGCTCCGCGGGCACTCGGCTCTCTCACTCACCCCGTAGATGGCATCCGTAATTCGGTTCCGTTTTAACGGGCGCCAGAGTTTACTGCAGTCTGCCACTTCATTCTGCCCACATCCTCCTCCTTCTCTCGCCGCTGCCACCAGAGGCCTTCCCCGTCCACCGAGACAGCGCTCACACCCACTCCAGGGATCACCAGGGGTGGTCCGCCCGGAAAGCCACCGACACACACATGGAATGAATGACCAAACGGCAAGTTTACAAAATTTGAAACAAAGATTGAGGCCCCTCCTCCTCCTCCCCTCAGCAACAGTGCAGCCAGGGGAGGACCGACCACATTGTGACCGACGGTATGGGGGGCCAATCCGGGGTCGACTCACGTTGTGTGACAAAGAGGTTAGCCAACCCACTTCAAGGGCAAGCTACCAATAATGACGCAGGGAGTTCTCCCTGAGCTTTAGTGGCCTCAGACGTTTCACGTCGGCTCCGACGGCTTCCCCTCCCCTTCGCAACAGGGAAACAGGAAACATCCCGGGGACACCATTGATCGGTGCGCGGTGCACGCTTTTAATGTGAGCACATTATAACAAATTGCTTGATGGTTCAGAATCACCAAAATCCGGAGTTGTGATCGTGGCGGGCGGAGAATCCTGATAACGATTCTCTGCAATTAATCGTGCAGCTCTACATGGATCCATCCTGTCTTGTATCAACGGTTCAGGCTGGTGGTTTTATGGTGTGGGGGGGATATTTTATTGGTGCACTTTGGACCCCTTAGTACCAATCGAGCATTGTTTAACCACTTGCTTACTGGGCACTTTTACCCCCTTCCTGTCCAGGCCAATTTTCAGCTTTCAGAGCTGTCACAATTTGAATGACAATTGCGTAGTCATGAAACGCTGTACCCATATGAAAGGTTTCTCTTTTTTTCACACGAATAGAGCTTTCTTTTGGTGACATTTATTCACCACTGGGTTTTCTATTTTTTGCTAAACAAAAAAAGACCAAAAATTTTAAAAATAAAAATATATTTTTTTATAGTTTGTTATAAAATTTTGCAAACAGGTAATTTTTCTCCTTCATCAATGTTGAGGCTGCACTGATGGACAGATAGGTGGCACTGGTTAGCAGCACTGGTGGGCAAATGCTGGGACCGATGTCCCTTTTACAGAAGGCAGTAATCGGCTCTATTCTTTTCGCCTTCTCCTAAAAAATAAAAAAAAAAGCCGATAAACGGCTTCTGTTTACAGCGGGTCACGTGGTAAAGGGCAGTAATTGGCCATTTATCCTGATCTGCGATCAGCCGAGTCCCAAGGACTCGGTGATCACAAGGGGCACATGGACGCCCTCCCGGGATTTTGAGCCTACGCTGTAGCCGTCTTTTCGACTATAGTGTGGTCATGAAGGGGTTAAACACCACGGCCTACCTGGGTATTATTGCTGGCCATGTCCATTCCTTTATGACTACAATTTACCCATCTTCTGATGGATACATCCAGCAGGATAATGTCACAAAGATCAAACCATCTCAAACATGTTTCTTGAACATGACAATGAGTTCACTGTACTCCAATGGTCTCCACAGTCCCCAGATCTCATCCAATAGAGCACCTTTGGGATGTGGGAAAAGAAGAGAAGGTGGGGAGCACGAAGGGCATGGGGACTTTATATGCTCCTGATGAGTGGATACAATCCACGAAACGCGTAGAGCTTTCATATTTGATGTTATGTCACAGTATCCATGTCTACACCATGGGTAGATCAAGTTGAGCCAGCAATAACATGTTCATGATGTTTGTGCCCATTTTTTTGTGTATGCTGTCGATATCTACTGTATCATGTGTCATATTGTCTACTATGCTACCAATCATTATTTTAAAATGTGGTTACTACTCATGTTTTACTTACTTTGTATGATACTCATTGATTTAATTAAAGATATTTAATAATACAGTATGCTCATTACGGTCACTACTGAACATTATATACATTTTATCTAGTTCTCACCATACCCGAGAAGTGTGTTTCATATAAAGTCCCCATGCCCTTCGTGCTCCCCACCTTCCCTTCTTTTCCGATATATTAGGGATGGAGACCTATGTACTGGATAGTCAAGGTCTCATACAAAGTCCCAACATTTTCTTTTTTCTCAAACCTTTGGGATGTGGTGGAACGGGAGATTCGTATCATGGATGTGCAGCCAACAAATCTGCAGCAACTGTGTGATGTTATAATGTCAATATGGAGCAAAATCTCTGAGGAATGTTTCCAACACCTTGTTAAATCTTTTCCACAAAGAATTAACCACTTTGAGCCTCTTTCTGAGATTTGGTGTTTACAAGTTAAAAATTTATTTTTTTTGCTAGAAAATTACTTAGAACCCCATTATACATTTTTTTTCTAACACCCTGGAGAATAAAATGGCGGTCGTTGCAATACTTTCTGTCACACCGTATTTGCACAGCGGTCTTACAAGCGCACTTTGTTTGGAGAAAATACACTTTTTTGCATTAAAAAGTAAGACAGCAGTAAAGTTAGCCCAATTTTTTTTATATTGTGAAAGATAATGTTACGCCGAGTAAATTGATACCCAACATGTCACGCTTCAAAATTGCACCCACTCGTGGAATGGCGGCAAACTTTTACCCTTAAAAATCTCCAATGGCGACCTTTAAAAAATTCTACAGGTTGCATTTTGAGTTACAGAGGAAGTCTAGGGCTAGAATTATTGCTCTCGCTCTAACGATCGCTGCAATACCTCCATGTGTGGTTTGAACACCGTTTTCATATGCACGCAAGCTCGGCAGGACGGGGTGCGTTAAAAAATTAAATTTTTTTTATTATTTATTTTTACATTGTTCTTTTTTTATTCCTATTACAAGGAATGTAAACATCAAGCATGACAGGACCTCTTAAATATGAGATGTGGAGTCAAAAAGACCTCAGATTTACACTAAAATGCAATAATAATAAAAAAAAAAAAAACGTTACAAACTTACAACCCCCTTCCTGCCCAGGCCATTTTTCAGCTTTCAGAGCTGTCACACTTTGAATGACAATTGCGCGGTCATGCCGGCCTGTACCCAAACAAATTTTTTTTATCATTTTCTTCACACAAATAGAGCTTTTTTTGGGTGGTATTTAATCACTGCTGGGTTTTTTATTTTTTACAAAAAAAAAAAGACCAAAAATTTGGATTTTTTTTTTTAACTTCGTTTCTGTCAGTTAAGTTTGTAACTAAGTAACTTTTCTCCTTCACTGATGTGCGCTGATGAGGCGGCACTGATAGGTTGAACTGGTGGGCATTGATGAGGTGGCACTAATATGCCACACTTATGGGCACTGATATGTGGCACTGATGGGCACTAATAGGCGGCACAGATAGTTGGTACTAATGGGCACTGATAGCCAGCAATGACTGGCATCGCTAATAGGCACTGATTGCTGCCACTGGTGGGCACTTATTGTAATCAGGGCACCGATTGCCCTGATTACATACCTAGTTGTCCCCTGTGAGAAGATGCTGCTGATCGGCTCTCCTCACACTGTCAGTGTGAGGCGAGGAGCGCCGATAACCGGCATCTCCGTGTTTACATGTGACCGGCTGTGATTGGACACAGCCGATCACATAGTTGAAGAGCCGCGGACACGGCTCTTTACAGAGATCGGATCGCACCGTGTCCTAGCAACACGGCACGGCGTGCGTGCGAGAGCGGCCATTCTAGGACGTCGTCATATGACGTTGTCCCAGAACGAGAGCCGCACAACCCCGCCATCATTTGACGGTGGGCGGGAACTAGTTAAAAGCTATGGGCGGAAGTGATATTTTGACGTTGCTTCCGCCCTGCAATGGTATGAAGATGGGCGAGGGCCATCTTCCCATCATTAGTCTCCAAACCAAGCCAGGGAGAGGACCCGATCACCTCCGCCGCCACCGATAAAAGTGATGTTGTGGCGAATCCGCTGCAGAAACCACTTTTATCTGAAACCGGACCGGTCACTGAAGAAGAGAATACCGGGGTTATGGTAGCTAGCTGCTGCCATAACAACGATATCCCTCTTGGACTATCGGCGAGAGCTGGTCCGGAAGTGGTTAACCACTTAAGCCCCGGACCATTTTGCTGGCCAAAGACCAGAGCACTTTTTGCGATTCGGCACTGCGTTGCTTTAACTGACAATTGCGCGGTCGTGCAACGTGGCTCCCAAACAAAATTGACGTCCTTATTTTCCCACAAATAGAGATTTCTTTTGGTGGTATTTGATCACCCCTGCGGTTTTTATTTTTTGCACTATAAACAAAAAAAAAAAAAGAGTGACAATTTAGAAAAAAATGCATTATTTTTTTACATTTTGCTATAATAATCCCCCAAAAATGTATAAAAAAAAATGTTTTTCCTCAGTTTAGGCCGATACGTATTCTTCTACATATTTTTGGTAAAAAAAAATTTTTAAAAATCGCAATAAGTGATTATTGATTGGTTTGCGCAAAAGTTATAGCGTTTACAAAATAAGGGATAGTTTTATGGCATTTTTATTAATATATTTTTTTTTTTTTTTTTTTTTTACTAGTAATGGCGGCGATCAGCGATTTTCATTGCGACTACATCGGACATTTTTGGGACCATTGTCATTTATACAGCAATCAGTGCTATACAAATGCACTGATTCCTGTGTAAATGACACTGGCGGTAAAGGGGTTAACCACTAGGTGGCAGTGTAGGGGTTAAGTGTATCCTAGGGGCGTGTTTCTAACGGTGGGGGGCGTGGCTGTGTGTGATACATCACTGATCTCTGCTCCGATCACAGGGAGCAGAGATCAGTGACTCTGTCACTAGGCAGAACAGGGAGATGCTTGTTTACATTAGCATCTCCCCGTGAGACGATCGCAGGTATCCCCACGGCGTTCGAGTCCGCGGGACCCGCGATCCGACTCACAGAGGTCCCAACCGGTATGCGCACTGTGCACGCAATGGCACAGCGGCAAATTTAAAGGGACGTACCTGTACGCCCATTTGCCTGTCCGTGCAAATTCTGCCGACGTGCATCTGTGTGCGCCAGTCGGGAAGTGGTTAACGCAGTTCTGAAGGCAAAAGGAGGTCCAACCCAGTACTAGCAAGGTGTACCCAATAAAGTGTCCAGCGAGTGTATAGTCATTGTATATATCCTGGCACAGAGATGAAGCATGGGGCTGACACTGCACAAGGGAAGTTACACCTGGCAAGGGAATTTTCCCCAGTTTCCTAAATGAGGTGAATTTACACTTTACAAAGACCAATCACATGCAAGGAAAATAATCAAACGATATATTTGCTAGGACATGATGGAAGTCAGCATAGCTTGTGCTCATTTACTGAGCTGTGGAGAAACTTCCATTGTAAAGTGCTGAGTCTGTCTTTAGTAAACCCCCCATAGGTGTATGTGCACAGGCCAGTCCTACATAACCATACAGCAGGTACACATGTGCTCACACAGGCTTACCTTAACATCAGGAAGTACTTCCCGACCGGACATCCGGTCCCGGCTCTCCGCCCACATTACAGGCTGTGATAGGAGACAGGTAGGAGCGAACACACTCTCTCCGCTATACCCAGACACTGAGGACTGCCTGTATGCTCCGTACATGGGGTTTCGGCGGAAAGCTCCCACAGCGCCATCTGCTGGTTGCTCTCTCAGCTCTCAGGCTGGAGGAGCTAAGAAAAGACTAGATTAGATGCCTATACCGCATTTCCGCACTAGATGGCGATATTTGCCATATAAAATAAACCGCTATCGTACTTGGCGCTATTTGCTCGTCAAATACGGTAATTGCCGTAAATGCAAAACATACAGTAAAACCAGCACAGAAAACCGCGGTAGACATTTGTAACAAAACATCTTACAGGTCTTTTTTTTAACCCTAAAGTGGAACTTCTGCTCATCGCATTCCTCCGCCCCTCCGGTGCCACAATTGGCACCTTTCAGGGGGGGGGGGGGGTTGCAGATACCTGTATAATCCAGGTATCAGCACCCACTTAGCGGAATAGCTAGCGGCAGATGTCAAACCCCCCTCCCCCCCCTGTTGTGTTCTGGGAAACACACATTTCCCAGGACACAACTGGGACCAGTGAAGACGCGCAGCGCGACTCGCGCATGCGCAGCAGGGAACCGGGCAGTGAAGCCGCATTGCTTCACTTCCTGATTCCCTGACAGAGGATGGCGGCGGGGCAGCCGAGAGACGAGCGATTTCTCGTCATCTGCTGCCAACATCCCTGAACCCTGGAACAGGTAAGTGTCCATTTATTAAAAGTCAGCAGCTGCAGTATTTGTAGCTGCTGACTTGTAATAATTTTTTTAAGGTGGCACTCCTCTTTAACCACCTGATTACTTTGCACTTAAACCCCCCTCGTGACCAGACCAATTTTCAGCTTTCGGCGCTGACGCACTTGGAATGACAATTGCGCGGTCATACAACACTGTACCCACAAATAGAGCTTTCTTTTGGTGGTATTTAATCACAGCTGGGGTTTTTATTTTTTGCTAAACAAATAAAAAAAGATGGAAAATTAAAAAAATAAATAAAATCATGTTTAATAGTTTGTTATAAAATTTTGCAAACAGGTAATTTTTCTGCTTCATTGATATGAGCTGATGAGGCGGCACTGGTGGGCACTGATAGGCGGCACTGGTGGGCACTGATAGGCTGCACTGGTGGGCACTGATAGGTGGCACTGATGGGCACTGATAGGTGGCACTGGGCACTGGTAGGGGACACTGATGAGCACTGGTAGGGGACACTGATGAGCACTGGTAGATGACACTGATGTGCAGCACTGGCACTGTGGGCACTGACAGATGGCACGGGGGCACTGACAGATGGCACTGGGGGCACTTTTATTAGCAAAGGTGGGCACCATGGACCCTGGGCATATTGCAAAGATGGCACGGATGGGTGGCACGGATGGGTGGCACGGATGGATGGCACTGATGGATGGCACTGATAGATGGCACTGATGGGCACTGATAGGTGGCACTGATGGGCACTGATAGGTGGCACTGGGCACTGGTAGGGGACACTGATGAGCACTGGTAGGGGACACTGATGAGCACTGGTAGATGACACTGATGTGCAGCACTGGCACTGTGGGCACTGACAGATGGCACGGGGGGCACTGACAGATGGCACGGGGGCACTGACAGATGGCACTGGGGGCACTTTTATTAGCAAAGGTGGGCACCATGGACCCTGGGCATATTGCAGTGAGAGGGACATCAGTCCCTCTCACTGCCGCCGGTGATCGGCTTTTTTTTTTCCTCCTCGCGCTGTCAGCGCGAGCAGGAAAAAAAGCCGATTCCTGGCTCGGTTATTATCACATGATCAGCTGTCATTGGCTGACAGCTGATCACGTGGTAAGGGGTCGGGATCGACCCCTTACTCGGATCTGTGATCCAGCGAGTCTCACAGACTCGCGGATCACAGAGCGTGCCGCGCGCGCCCTTCAGGGGCGCGCAGGCAGCTCGTTGCCGAGACGACGTCAACAGACGTCCCGGCACATCAGATCCGCTCTGTAGCCGTCATTTGGCTATGGCGCGGATCTCAGGTGGTTAAGGACCAGGCCTCTTTTTGACACTTGTTGTTTACAAGTTAAAATATTTTCTTTTTTTGCTAGAAAATAACTTAGAACCCCCAAACATTATATATATAAAGGGGGTCAGATTTGATGAAGTGAACATGCATGAGGGCCGACAATTTTGCCTGACATTCTTTGAACCAATTAAAATGTGGTCTATGTGCTGAGCACTAATACATGGCCCAACAAGAACTATCTTGCCTTTGTGACTGTGTGTGAGTAAAGAGATGAGCTTGGGCGTTTTATTTGGATATACCGTATTTATCGGCGTATTACACACACCTTCACTTTAAGAGGGACCCCCATTGTCTTGAATGCAGACCCCCCTGTTGTCCTGAATGCAGCCCCCCCCCCCCGTTGCCCTGAATGCAGCACCCCCATTGACATGAATGCAGATTCACCATTACCATCAGTGCAGCCTAAATCATGCCCATCTGCAGGCTCGGAGGGGACAGGGAGGTGGCGGGAAGAGAGCCAAGAGACATACAGGAGAAACTCCTTTTTTCTCGGTGGCCTCTTTAATAGAAAGTCCCGCCTCCTATGATGAACAGAACAGTTGTCCAATGTTAGCGCAGGAGACTGGACTTCCTTTACAGGGGCCGCCATGTAAACAGGAAATACTCCTGTATGTACGGCACTCGTCCCGCCCCCTCCCTGTCCCCTCCCAGGCAGCCAGCATGTATATCCTTTGTGGCCCCTGGGGGTCGGGGATTCGTTGGGGGCCACAAAAGATATACATGTCAAAATTACCAGACGGGCCATCTGGAACGCGGGCCGGACTTTGGACATGTCTGCCCTAGAGAATAAAATGGCGATCGTTGCAATACTTTCTGTCACACCATATTTGCGCAGCTTTTTAAAAAAATACACTTTTTTGAATTAAAAAATAAGACAACAGTAAAGTTAGCCCAATTTTTTTTATATTGTGAAAGATAATGTTACGCTGAGTAAATTCATACCCAACATGTCACACTTCAAAATTGTGCCTGCTCGTGGAATGGCGACAAACTTTTACCTTCATATCTCCATAGGCAATATTTAAAAAATTCTACAGGTTACTAGTTTTGAGTTACAGAAGAGGTCTAGGGTTAGAATTATTGCTCTCGCTCTAACGAGTACGGTGATACCTCACGTGTAGTTTGAACACTGTTTTCATATGCGAGCGCTGCTTACGTATGCATTCGCTTCTGCACACAAGCTCGGCGGGATGGTGCACATTAACCACTTCAGCCCCGGACCAATTTGCAGCCAAAGGACCAGGCTCCTTTTTGCGATTCGGCACTGCGTCGCTTTAACTGACAATTGCGCGGTCGTGCGACATGGCTCCCAAACAAAATTGGCGTCCTCTTTTTCCCACAAATAGAGCTTTCTTTTGGTGGTAATTGATCGCCCCTGCGGTTTTCATTTTTTGCGCTATAAACAAAAATAGAGCGACAATTTTGAAAAAAATGCAGTATTTTTTACTTTTTGCTATAATAAATATCCCCAAAAAATATATAAAAAAAACATTTTTTTTTTCCTCAGTTTAGGCCGATACGTATTCTTCTACATATTTTTGGTAAAAAAAACGCAATTAGCGATTATTGATTGGTTTGCGCAAAAGTTATAGCGTTTACAAAATAGGGGATAGTTTTATAGCATTTTTATTAATATTTTTTTTTTTACTAGTAATGGCGGCGATCAGCGATTTTTTTATTGTGACTGCGACATTATGGCAGACACATCGGACATTTTTGACACATTTTTGGGACCATTGTCATTTATATAGCAATCAATGCTATTTAAATGCATTGATTCCTGTATAAATGACACTGGCAGTGAAAAAGTTAACCACTAGGGGGCGGGGAGGGGTTATGGTCTGTGACGTATGTGTTTTTTTTTTTACATTAGGGGGCGTGGCTGACGTCTGACGTCACTGATCGGCTTTCCCGATGACAGGGAACAGCCGATTAGTGACAGGCAGTGTAGGAAGCATGGGGAGAGGTTTGTTTACACAGACCTCTCCCCGTTCTTCAGCTCTGTGACCCGATTTTGGGACACCAGCGGCGATCGGGTCCGCTGGTCCAGCGGCCGTGGTCACGGAGCTCCCGACCGGGTCGCGAGCGTACCGCCGGCAGCGCGCGCGCGACCCCACGGCTAGGCAATTAAAGGGGACGTACCTGTACGTGCCATTCTGCCAATGTAAATGTGCAGGAGGTGGTCGGGAAGCGGTTAATAAAAAAATTTATTTTACTTTTTATTTTTACACTGTTCTTTTAAAAAAAAAATTGTGTCACTTTTATTCCTATTACAAGGGATGTAAACATCCCTTGTAATAGAAAAAAAGCACGACAGGACCTCTTAAATATGAGATCTGGGGTCAAAAATCTCATATTTACACAAAAATGCAAAAAAAAAAAGAAAAAATGTTGTTGAAAAAAATAAATTAAAAAAATGTCCCTTAGAGCTATGGGGGGAATTAACGTTTTGACGTCGCTTCCACCCTGCAATGGTATGGGGCCGGGTTGGGGCCATCTTCCCCTCACTCCTCCTCCTCCATACCAGAGGAGAGTGGATCCTATCGCCTCCGCCACTGCCGGCGGAGGGCACTGGAGCGCGGCGGAACTGGGGGCCCTCTTCCGCCACCAATAAAAATTATCTCACGGCAAATCTGCCACGGAGACCACTTTTATCTGAAAGCCGACCGCCTGCTGAAGAAGTGGAGCTTTCTGCTGCCATAACAATGATATTCCACTTCAAACAGCTGACGTATAACAACGGCGGGGGCCGTAAAGTGGTTAAGACACTTTTTTTGGGTCACTTTCAAGTTTCCACAACACTATTATTATCTTGTATTTTGAAACCTCAAGGAGGTTGGTTGGTGTCCCTTGTTAATTTCACATTGTATTTAGGAAATGTACCTGCCTACTCACAAATAAACTGTGCTTTTTGAAGTAATAAAACACATAGGCAAGTATTTCCAAAAAATAAATATGCCTTTATTAGGGGGTCATAAGAAAATAAAGAGGAAGGCAACGCTGGAGAAACTGCTGAAATTGACAAAGCCTCTGTACCCCAGGGCACACATCAACTATTTAAAGGCAAAATTGGCGGCCTGAGAAGTCATTATATAAGGGAGTACAGTCTGGTCCAGAAGTCCAAGAGATCAGGAACAGCAACAGATGACATCTATGTCCCCAGGCTGTGGTCATATAACAGCCTGCGTCTTTTTTTCAGACCAGACTGAACCCAGGCCATCACTCTCTTGTCTTCCTTAGACACTTCCTTCCAGGCTGTGGCTCTGCTGTTGTAGTTGTGGCAGGAGGTGGAGGAGGGCGATGGTCGACCTCCTGGCTGCCACTTACACACATTTCTGTCATGGTGCTGAAAATTAGGAATATTTTTGTCAGTAATGCACTACATACATTAACCACTTCCCGACCGGCGCACACAGATGTACGTCGACAGAATGGCACGTACAGGCAGGAGGGCGTATATATATAAGTCCCTCCTTTCTGCCTGTCCGTGCCATCGGGAGCGGCGCGCTCCCGCGCCGGTCGGGACCCCCGTGAGTCCGATCGCGGTCCCCGCGGACTCGATCGCCGCGGGGACATCCGCGATCGTCTCACGGGACGGCTGAACGAGGAGATGCAGAGATAAACAGCATCTCCCCGTTCTGCCTAGCAACTAGTGACGCCGATCTCTGCTCCCTGTGATTGGAGCAGAGATCAGCATTCACTAGCTGACAGCCACGCCCCCCCACAGTAAGAAACACACCCCTAGGCCTACTTAACCCCTACACTGCCACCTTGTGGTTAACCCCTAAACTGCCAGTGTCATTTTTACAGGAATCAATGCATTTAAATAGCATTAATTGCTGTAAAAATGACAATGGTCCCAAAAATGTGTCAAAAATGTCCGATGTGTCCGCCATAATGTCGCAGTCACAAAAAAAAAATCGCAGATCTCCGCCATTACTAATAAAAAAAAAATTATTAATAAAAATGCTATAAAACTATCCCCTATCTTGTAAACGCTATAACTTCTGCGCAAACCGATCAATAATCGCTTATTGCGATTTTTTTTACCAAAAATATGTAGAAGAATACGTATCGGCCTAAACTGAGGAAAAAAAATGTTTTTTAATATATTTTTTGGGGATATTTATTATAGCAAAAAGTAAAAAATAATGCATTTTTTTCAAAATTGTCGCTCTATTTTTGTTTATAACGCAAAAAATAAAAACCGCAGGGGCGATCAAATACCACCAAAAGAAAGCTCTATTTGTGGGAAAAAAAGGACGTCAATTTTGTTTGGGAGCCACGTCGCACGACCGCGCAATTGTCAGTTAAAGCGACGCAGTGCCGAATCGCAAAAAAGGGCCTGGTCCTTTGGCTGCAAATTGGTCCGGTCTGAAAGTGGTTAACAACAAAAACCAAGGTGTGTGTGTGTAGCAGACCCACAACATAATAATAATATTATCTGAAGAGACTGTCACCTCATGTGTCAAAGAAATTTGGTTTGACCGTTGAAGAAAAAGGCCCAAACAAAATCAAAAAAAAAAAACTAGGAGAAACCCAAGCAGTAAATGAAAACAAATATTATTCCAGTTTCAAATATAAATTTATTAAAAAGATGTCTATCAAACATTGTCTGGAATATTAATGGCCCCCCTACCCGCAAAGTAATCCCTGTATCTGTTTCTGACCTTGCGGGCACTTTGGGGGGGGGGCAAGCCAGGATGGTCAGCTTCAAGTGCCGTCAGGTTGAAAAGTTCTGGAAAGTCTGCCTCATGCCCAACAGAGGCCACATAGTTTGGTGAGTTTTTTCTAATAAAATTGTGCAGAATGCAACAGGAAAGCGCTATATGATTCAGTTTATATTCCGCCATGTGGATCGCTGTCAAAAATAGGTGGAACCGGCTGACCATTACCCTGAAAGCGTTCTCCACCACTCTTCGGGCTCTGGCCAGCCGGTAATTAAAAACCCTCTGGTCCGGGGTGAGGGTCCTCATAGGGAATGGCCGCATAAGATGGTCCCCCAGCGCATACGCTTCATCCGCGGCGAAGGGGAGTCCTTCCACATTGTCTTCTGGAGGTGGCAAGCCCAAGCTCCGTCTGGGCGATCACTCCGACATCCGGCCATTTTTACCCACGTCCACATAGAGAAACTCGTAAGTAGCTGACACCACCGCGAAACATCACTATACTATTATACCCCTTGTAATTATAATAGTACGACTCAGAGTTGGGGGGTGGGATGATGTGGACGTGTTTCCAATCAATTGCACCTCCACAATTAGGAAAGTCCCAATGGGTGGCAAAGTCTGCCATTCCTGTGGCATTGAAGGAAACTGTGGAGTCAAACAAGAAAAAAAAATAGTAATATTGCACATCAACATTGCAAGCAGATTAAACGCAAACATTTTTGGCCAACATAATTAGAACATTTATTGAAATTCCTCACCCCATCTGATGGCCCATTGCAAAAATTTAGGGGGGGGGGGGGGGAATGTTTAAGACAGGTAACCCTCTCCACTTCATTGAGAGCTGAATGCATAAATAATATGCGTTACTTTGGCCAGCCCCTCCTTACACTATTGGCAGCCCACTGGACAGGTAAGAAGTGTCATAATAAAAAAAAATACACACTGAACAAATGGAAGCACATTTTTACATTCTGCTATTACCTATGAACATAATAATAGGAGAAACAAACTTTAGACAGTACCATTTTAAAGTATTCAGGCAGGCCCTTGCACTACATGCTTTGGTGAATTCATCCATAAATATGACCAGAAAAGAGGGAGGTATAGTGTGTATGGGGTTGCCAAAGTCAGCAGATAGAGGATTGGTATCAGCAGCGGTTGGGGGGAGGGAGGGTTGCAAATGAGCTTATGGCACTCTGCATGAATTTAAGGACAAGCATAACATTTGTACACATTTTAGGGGGTGTTTAGGGGAAAGCACTACTATGGAGCTGACAAAATACATTGCTAAGTGTCTAGGCTATAGGTGTATATGGGCACATGCTGGGGAGGTTAGTGAAGGAAAATATGCATGAAGGACAAAAAAGAAACTTTAAAAGCTTCCAGCATGCATAAGGACAAAGGGGCACAGCATATTACAGCATATTTCAATCATGGTTATTAGGGAATAATGGAAGAAATACAATACATAAGCAGACCTTAAATACATAGAATGTGATGTTAAAGGGTAAAACTTACCTTAATATAGTCCTTCTGCAGGACCTGAATAATGACAGAACAGGTCTCTGGAATAATGATCCCCAGAGCCTGGGGGGAGATGCCTGTCAAGAACTTGAGGTCCTGAAGGCTTCTCCCAGTCGCCAAGTACCGCAACGTGGCAACTAGCCTCTGCTTCGGCGTGATGGCTTGCCTCATGCAGGTATCCTGCCTGCTGATATAAGGGGTCAGCAAAGCCAACAGATGGTGAAAAATGGGGTCCGTCATCCTCAGATAATTCCTGAAATCATCAGGATTATTCTCCCGGATCTTGCGAAGCAAAGGCATGTGCGACAATTGGTCACGCTGGAGCAACCAATTCTTCATCCATGAACTCCTCTTCGCCCTGTTCATGGACTGGGCTTGTGTCAAAGCTAAAAGCCCAACACCAAGCCCCCGCACAGCATGAACTCCACACTAGTACGTACACGCAACATGGCTTCAAAACAGTCGGCTAGTCAGAACGGACTAACAGAAAGCACTGAAAAACAGCAAGGCCTGAAAGAACAAACTGAAAATTAGCAACGAGCGGACAAGAACGCACTGAAAATCAAATACGGTACTATAAATAGCACGCACTGACAAACAAATGCAAACTGACTACATGCACTGAAAAGCAGATAAGCACCGACAAGCACAAACTGAAGAGCAGTAACGATCTGAAGCACAAGTCTGAAAAGCGCAAATCGTCTCTAACCAAACTTCTACTAACACGCGATAAACACGAGATCAGCAGAAGGAGCCCAAAGGGTGCCGCACGTGGTGCTGAAGTTCTTTTTTATAGTCCTGTCGTAAGTGTTGTACGTCACCGCGTTCTTGACGATCAGAAATTCCGACAACTTTGTGCAATTGTGTGTATGCAAGACAACTTTGTGCCAACATCCGCCGGAAAAAATCTGATGGATTTTGTTGTCGGAATGTCCGACCGTGTGTACAGGGCATAAGAGTTGGTGAGCTGGTAATAAATGTTTGCTTTTGGGTTTAATACCACTTTATACCAGTTTAGCAATAAGGATTTTGTTGTGATAATGTGCCAACGGAACACAATAAAAACATAGGGAATAAGACATATTTCTAACTTAAAGTGATACACTATTTAATTGACATTGTCCCTTCTATTTCTGTATGTGGATGATGGTACTATAATTATTTTAATAATAATAAAAAAATAAAAAATCTAAGTTCCTTTTTCCTAATCAATATACAGCTTTCACATGACCCAGCTCTTTCCCAGCCTGTTTGCAAGGAAGCATAAGCAGGAGGAGCTTCTAGTCCTCTGCTACTGGTCATATGTTCAAAATAAATAAAACAGCCTTTGGAAAATAGAGTAAATAAATTACATCAATAAACTGTTTTAACCACTTAAGCCCCGGACCAATTTGCAGCCAAAGGACCAGGCCCCTTTTTGCGATTCGGCACTGCGTCGCTTTAACTGACAATTGCGCAGTCGTGTGTGTGGCTCCCAACAAAATCGGCGTCCTTTTTTTCTCACAAATAGAGCTTTCTTTTGGTGGTATTTGATCACCTCTGCAGTTTTTATTTTTTGCGCTATAAACAAAAATAGAGCGACAATTTTGAAAAAAATGCAATATTTTTTACTTTTTGCTATAATAAATATCCCCAAAAAATATATAAAAAAACTTTTTTTTTTTCCTCAGTTTAGGCCGATACGTATTCTTCTACATATTTTTGGTAAAAAAAAAAATCGCAATTAGCGATTATTGATTGGTTTGCGCAAAAGTTATAGCGTTTACAAAATAGGAGATAGTTTTATAGCATTTTTATTAATATTTTTTTTTAAACTAGTAATGGCGGCGATCAGCGATTTTTTATTGTGACTGCGACATTATGGCAGACACATCGGACATTTTAAGCCTCCATTAATCTATGTGTAATATCCCACTCCAATTGTGTTTAGCTGGTTAGTGGACATGGAGGAGAAGGAAGGGAGTTGGCTGTCATTTGCCACTGTGTATACGCCCACATGTGTAACTCTGTAGTCACATGGGCTGCTCAGATGTAATAGGAGGAAATGCTCAGACTATAAACTCACTGAGAACTGAGCATGTGCAGAGTTACCAGTACAGATGCAAAATCCCTAGCTGAATTAGGGACATGAACAGAAGCTGGAGATACAGTACCATAGTTGCCCAGAATCCCGGAAAATTGTCTTTGTCCCGGACAGCCTCGGCTTCCACCAGTTAAAAACATGGCCCTGGGCCGACTTTAGAACTGCACATGTGCCGATCGGGCTCAGGCGGGGGGGGGCATGTACATGACATCATGGTGCCACTCTTAATAAAGTGGGTACGCCCCCCTGCCGAAGACACATGTGAATGAAGCGGCGGGGCTGTGAGTAGAGGAGTCCAGGGACTGACCGGGACACGATAGGACTGAAGGTGATTATCACCCCCATCTTCTCTGTACAAAAGTCCTCCTCATCGCTCTGTGCTGTCAGCTGTGTCCTTAGTCTTTGGCCATCTATATAATGTCCACAATCTCTGATCCCATCTCTTGTAGTAGGTCTGCAGTCTCTTGTAGCATGTCCTCACAGTCTCTGACCATCTCCTGTACCATGTCCGTACAGTCTCTGACCATCTCCTATACCATGTCCGCACAGTCTCTGACCATCTCCTGTATCATTTCAACAGATTCTCTGACCATCTCTTGTAGCATGTCCGTACAGTCTCTGACCATCTCCTGTATCATGTCCGCACACTCTCTGACCATGTCCTGTAACATGTCTGTAATCTCTGACCATCTCTTGTATCAGTTTGATGGGATCTGCCTGGGGGATGGTATTTAGAGTATCTTTATATGCTGATTGTTAAACTTTCTGGAATACACATATTGCTATTGTGGTGTAGGATCTGGGCCTGCTGTCCTTCTGTCAGGAGAATACCCAGTTCAGCTCTGTGCGCCTGTGCGTGGCGGAACGGCACTGGCACACGTCTGGGCGCACCGGCGCGCGGCGGCACAACGTGACCCTTTGAATACCTGTTGTGACCCGGATTGCCTTTGACCTTGCTGCCTTATCCTGCACCTTGACCTTGGACTGTTTAAACAGACTTTGCTTGCCTCTTGTCTCCTGCCCTTGAACCTCTGCCTTGTGACCCGGATTTGCCTCTTGTCTCCAGCCCTTGAACCCCTGCCTGTGACCTGGACTTTCCTAATGACATCCTGACCTGTCACCTAAAGCCTACACGCAAGGCTCCTCCCACCAACTGGGTAGCCTGTGCCTCTTTGTGCCATCCACTCCCTGTCTCACCCCCAGGGGGCGGACTGCGCTCAGTCGCAAGGGTGAATCCCTCTCGGCACCTCGGCCTCTGTAAGTACTCACCTGACAGCAAGCCAGCCATGTCCGAGGCCGACAGAGCGCGTTCCCCACTTGAGATTCTGTGCCAGCAAGTATCGGCAATGACTGATGCAGTACAGAAGCTGCAAGAGGGTTATACTCCAAGTGGACAATCGTCTCCAGCAACTCTCTGGGCTGTCTGCACCAACCGTCGCAGCCCTTGCACCCACCAGTGGAGTCTCCACTCCTCCAGGATCATCCGGCCCTACTGTGATCGTGGCCACCCCTGAACCCAGGGTCCCCACACCTGAGCGATTTACTGGCATTCTCAAGAAGTTCTGGGCCTTTAAAAATGCCTAATCAAGGTAGGCTTCATTATCTCCCTCCTGGCAGAGGAGCCGCAAGCCTGGGCCCACAGCCTGATGGAGCAGAAGAGCCATGTACTGAATTCCGTGGAAACCTTCTTTGACAGTATGGCACAACTGTACGATGACCCTCAGCGTGTGGCTACAGCAGAAGCCACATTCCACAACCTACTACAGGGGCGCAGACCAGTCGAGGACTACACCGTGGAGTTCCCGGAAGTGGTCGGCAGATACCGGCTGGAACGAACCGGCCCTCAAATACCAGTTCCGTCAAGGGTTGTCTGAGGCCTTGAAGGATGAGTTGGCCAGGACCGAAACCCCCGATACCCTGGAGGACTTGATCCAAGCCGCTACCTAGCTGGACCGGCGCATGCGGGAAAGACGTTCTGAGCGCCTCCAGGCTCCCCGTCCTAGTTGGACGTTTCCAAAACCAACTCCTATTCCATCATCCTTCCCAGCTCCTCCAGCCTCCGCCACTCCTGAAGCAGAACCCATGAAATTGGGCTTGGTCCGTGCCCCTCTCACTTCAGAAGAACGACTGCATAGGTGACAGGCCAACCTGTGCCTTTACTGCGGGGCCTCAGGCCACTTCCTCCGCACCTGTCCTGTGAGACCGAGTAAGTCCTATCCTCAGTATATTATGAACTATCAATCTTCTGGGTTTTCTCAGACTTATGTCGCCCTCTTTGTTTCCCTACAGCTGGCGGAAAGGGAAACCCGACTATCAGCCATAGTTGATTCCGGAGCATGCAGCTGCTTCCTCGATGCTGCACTGGCCACCAAGCTACAGATTCCTCTCATTTCCAAAAAACTAAATCTGCAGGTATCTGGATGATGGGTCTCTTCCCCGCTCGGGACTCATCGCTCACGAACCCAGACCTATCCTTGTTACCTCAGAATCCGGCCACCAGGAACTCATACAGTTTGACATTATTCCATCCCTGATGTTCCCCATTATCTTGGGGCTCCCTTGGCTGCAGACCCACGAACCCCAAATTAACTGGAAGAAGAAAGAAGTGTCCTTCCTGTCCCAGCACTGCTCTCAACACTGCTTCCTTCCAGCTGTAGCCTCTTGCTCCTCTATAGCACCCCTAACTGACAACCTCCAGCATCTACCTCCAGTTTATCTGGAATTCAAGGATGTCTTCGACAAACAGGCCGTCTGCCTACCACCACATCGGCCCTACGACTGCCCTATTGACCTTTTTACCAGGCTCAGCGATCCCCTTTGGCCGTATCTTTCCACTGTCTGAAACTGAGTTGAAGTCTCTCAAGTCCTACATAGACGAGAACCTGGAAAAAGGGTTAATTCGCCCTTCCTCCTCACCAGCCGGAGCTGGTATCTTTTTCGTGGGGAAAAAGGACGGTTCTCTGAGACCCTGTATCGATTATAGGGAACTAAATAAAGTTACTATCAAAAATCGCTACCCCCTGCCATTGATCCCAGAGTTATTCCAGCGCTTCAGATCTGCCCGGATTTTCTCCAAACTGGATCTCCGTGGGGCCTACAACCTCATTCGAATTCGGGCTGGAGATGAATGGAAGACAGCTTTTAGGTCCAGGTTTGGGCATTATGAGTACTTGGTGATGCCTTTTGGGCTCTGCAACGCCCCGGCAACCTTCCAGCACCTGGTAAACGATATTTTCCGCAAACACCTTGATGACTTCCTAGTCGTTTACCTGGATGACATCCTTATCTTTTCTGCCACCATTGAACTTCACCAAGTGCACGTCAAACAAGTCCTTACCATCCTTAGGAGACACAAGCTATATCTCAAGGCGGAGAAGTGTGAATTTTAAAAGTCAACAGTACAGTTTCTGGGGTTCATTATTTCCACCAGCGGGGTCTCAATGGACCCTCAGAAGGTCAAGGCAATATTGGAGTGGCCGTCTCCTGTGGATAAAAAGGAGGTACAGCGGTTCATATGGTTCTCAAACTTCTACCGGAGGTTCATTGCTGCCTTTTTGTCTATTGTTGCACCCATCACCAAGCTGACACATCAACGCAGTCACTTTCAGTGGTCCCCGGAAGCCTAAGAGGCCTTCACCAAACTAAAGACTCTGTTCTCTTCTGCACCAATTTTACAGCATCCAGATCCAGCCCTGCCATTTGTACTGGAGGTGGATGCCTCTGAAACTGCCACAGGTGCCATCCTCTCCCAAAGACAGGGCTCCAAGGCTCTTTTGCATCCTGTAGCCTTTGCTTCGCGGAAATTAAGCCCTCCGGAGAGGAATTATGACGTCGGTGATAGAGAGTTGTTGGCCATCAAAGTTGCCTTGGAGGAGTGGAGGTACCTACTGGAGGGGGCGTCTCACCCTGTTATGATATGGACGGATCATAGGAATCTGGAGTATCTTAGAACAGCCAAACGCCTAAGACCCAGGCAGGCCCGATGGGCCCTCTTCTTTTCCAGATTCAACTATCATGTTTCGTACAGACCCGGCTCAAAGAATAAGAAAGCAGACGCCCTTTCCTGGATGTTCCATGAAACCCCTCAGGAGACTGAACCCAGTACTATCCTTTCCCCGCAAATTTTTTTTCTCATCTCTCAACCTGACCTGATCTCTGCCATTAAGGCGGCATCCAGCCATGCTTCCGACCTTGAAATTCCCTCTATGGAAGAACACGATGGCCTACTCTGGGCACGAGGGAACATTTTTGTCCCTCTGGAAGCAAGACCCTTGACCCTCAGGACATTCCACGACCATAAACTTGCAGGCCATTTTGGGTTTTTCAAAACGACCGAACTGGTTTCCTGTTCCTTTTGTGGCCGGGGTGGAGACGGGACTGTAGGAACTATGTCTCCTCCTGTGTCCCGTGTCAACGAAATAAAGGAGCAAATGCCAAAGCCTGGGGCCTGCTAAGACCCTTGCCCATTCCCGAACGCCCGTGGGCGGAAATATCCATGGAATTTATTGTGGACCTGCCTCCCTTGGGGGGGTTCACCACCATCCTTGTCGTTATCGACCCACTGTCAAAGATGGCAAATTTTTTACCTATGATTGGGACTGACGGCTGACGTATTCTTCAAGGAAATTATCAGGCTTCATGGCTTGCCTATAAGTATCACCTCGGATAGAGGTGCTCAATTCACTTCCAAGTTCTGGCGGAAACTATGCAAATCCCTGGAAATTAAAATTTGTCTCTCCTCGGCTTACCACCCCCAGAGCAACAGCCAGACGGAGAGGACAAACCAGACTCTTGAGCAGTACCTCCGCTGTTTTTGTTCTGACTCCCAGGATGAGTGGTCCACCCTCCTGCCATATGCTGAATTTGCATATAACAATTCTGTTCACACTGCCACCAACCAGACGCCCTTTTGGGCTAACTTCGGGTTTCACCCCTCTTTTCTACCAGGGTCCCTTCCTGACGTATCTATCCCTGCGGTCCAAGACCGGGTAGTCTCTTTGCAGCAGAACTTCCTGAGAATACAAGGGACTATGCAAAAGGCCCAGGAGGGGTATGAGAAATATTACAATCAGGGAAGGAAGGAGAACCCAGTTTTCAAGGTGGGCGAAGAGGTATGGCTGTCAGTTGTTAACCTTAGGCTGGCCATCCCCTCACGGAAGTTGGGGCCGAAGTTCATTGGACCTTTTAAAATCAAACGGATGGTCAACCCCGTAGCCTTCGAACTCTCTCTGCCCAACTCCTACAAAATACACCCGGTATTCCATGCCTCCCTTCTAAAACCTGTTGTTCCCAGTCCTTTCCCTGACAGATCCGAACCACCTCCACCACCAGTGCTTGTGGCTGGGGAGACGGAATTCGAAGTGGAAAAGATCTTGAGTTGCAGGAAAAAGGGGAGGCAACTCCAATACCTAATTAAATGGAAGGGGTATCCCCCTGAGGAGAACTCCTGGGAACCTTCCAGGAATCTACACGCCCCACGTCTAATCCAGGCCTGCCATCACGATCATCCAGAGTTGATGTCCAGTTTGGGTGTCCAGAGGCCACCCCTCGTGGGGGGGGGCACTGTCAGGAGAATCCCCAGTTCAGCTCTGTGCGCCGTGCGCCTGTGCGTATGCGCGGCGGAACGGCACTCCGGCGCATGCGCATTCGTGGCTCAGCACTCCGGCGCACACACATGCGCACTGGCGCACGTCTGGGCGCACCGGCGTAACGTGACCCTTAGGACTGCCTATTTAAGGACAGGCCTTCGTGCAGGCCATTGCTGGCTTTTCTTCAGCATCCGGCCTAAGCTTTGACCCTGCTTCCGGATTGCCTTTGACCTTGCTGCCTTATCCTGCACCTTGACCTTGGACTGTTTAAAACGGACTTTGCTTGCCTCTTGTCTCCAGCCCTTGAACCTCTGCCTGTGACCCGGATTTGCCTCTTGTCTCCAGCCCTTGAACCCCCTGCCTGTGACCTGGACTTTCCTAGTGACATCCTGACCTGTCACCTAAAGCCTACACGCAAGGCTCCTCCCACCAACTGGGTAGCCTGTGCCTCTTTGTGCCATCCACTCCATGTCTCACCTCCAGGGGGCACACTGCGCTCAGTCGCAAGGGTGAACCGCTCTCGGCACCTCAGCCTCGGTAAGTACTCACCTGACACCTTTCTTTCTTTCTTTCTTTCTTTCTTTCTTTCTTTCTTTCTTTTTCTCTCCCTCCATCCCTCTTTAATCGCAGACTCTATTTAACCACATCCCCTTTTTAAGCCACGCCCTATATTTAGCATAGTTTAAACCACGCCCATTTT
Organism: Lithobates sylvaticus; assembly: GCA_028564925.1. Lineage (NCBI taxonomy): Eukaryota > Metazoa > Chordata > Amphibia > Anura > Ranidae > Lithobates > Lithobates sylvaticus. Next base: position 63,833,852 of record CM053037.1, on the reverse strand, counting down.
TTTGCTGCACTTTTCCACTCCTACTAGACCAGGCATGTCCAAAGAATTTGGAATGCAGTATTGGACATTTCAAGTAAATCTTAAGGAGGTCTGTTCACTTCCTGTCCATGGTGACACAACAGGAAGCGAATACAAAGTTCCTCACAGTGTACCCAGCAGTAAAAACCCAACAGAGGTTTAATTTCTCCCTCACACTTATTCTATCCTTTGGGTCTGTAAGAATGTGGAGGGAGATCTTGGTGTCACACTGTTAGGATAAGCAGGGCCGGCGCTATAACTAGGCAAACTAGGCAGCTGCCTAGGGAGCAGCCATGGCCACTGGTTTATGGGACAAGGGGAGGTAGGGGTGGACTGGGCCAGGGGACAATTGCCCCTGGGACGCTCTGATGCCCCCAAAAAAGGTTGCTGTAGCACCGCTTTACTTACAGTATTAGTGTCCCGTTCTGCTTGTTCCACGCTGGCTGCTACTGCCCACTCCCTGGTTGATAGGACTTCCTGGCCCCAGCTGTCACAGTGGAGGTCAGAGGAGGATGTAACTTCCTAGTGCTTAGCTCCACCCACCTCCACCAGCACCTGCCAGGGCAGCCGCCTCCTCAGAGGGATAGGAACTGCATTTGAGAGTCTCAGTCTATTCAGACTGAGGCCGGGTGCTGGGCATGGAACCACATGTCATGAGGGAGCCAGGCAGAGACCCATACAGAAAGGATGGCAACTGAGCTACTGCTGAAGGAGGACAGATGACACCTGTGGAGGGATGGGAGGAGGAGGTCACATCCTTTAGATCTCAGAGGTTCATGTAAGGTTGCCACCTTTTCTTCAAGTCAAACCCGAACATTTTAGCGGCACACAGCAATATTTTATTTTTTTCTATAAACTATACATATATTTTGCTAATAAATAACATTTCTAATCATATGAAGTTAATAACAAGAGTCCCCCTTTACATCAGATTCCACAGAGTTCCCCTTTTACATTTGAACTCGCAGAATTCCCTTTCACTTTAAGAGGGGACTCTGCAGACTCTGATGTAAGGGAGAACTCTGGGGACCCCAACATAAAGAATGCTCTGGGAACCATGATTTAAGGAGGGGGGACAATGAGAACTCTGATGTAAGGGAGAACACTGTGGCCTCTGGTGTAAAGAGGAACTCTGATGTAAGGGGTGCTCTGAGAACCCTGATTTACCTTAGTTTACTCACTCAGAGGCAGGAGAGAGAAGGGGGAATACTTCAGTCACAGACAGGGATGGATGGTGAGCTCACTCACCCCTTGGCAGTCGGCACATCTCATCCAGATGTATCTGAGGCTGCTGGACTTCAAATTTCCAGCCCCCACTTTTCTTTTCTGAGGCACAGCCTCAGTAGGAGTAGGGCAGACACAGAGGGGTAGCTGCGGGAGGAAGAGGTGCAGATCAAGCATTCTCTCCTCTCCTGTCTGTATGTGGGGGGATTGTTAGTGTTGGCTTTGGGAAGCATGAAAGAGAGTGTAACAGACACTCTCAGCTTGGACAACTGCAGCCAGCAACCCTGCTGGGAAGCCATAGTCCAGTCTGAATAATGTGTCCGGGTTTCAGGCAGTCTGAAACCCGGACACATGATTCCAAACCCGAACTGTCCGGGTGAATCCTGGACAGGTGGCAACCCTAGGTTCATGGTGGGACTTGTAGTCCTTCACTTTGGGGAGGTGTGACCCCCCCCTCCCTCAAGTGAAGGACTGCAAGTCCCACCATGAACCCCTCTGAGCTGAGTACGGATCCCCCCCTAACTAGGGAAGGACTACAAATCCCAGCATGAACCCTTGAGCTCTAAGGATGTGACCCCCCAAAAGTGAGGACTACAAGTCCCAGCATGAACCCTTGTGATCAAAGGATGTGACCCCAAAAAAAGGTATCAGTAGTTGGACTTGGACTGAAAATCATATATTCTTTTTTAATATAATACTGTTTTTAACAATTTTTTTTTTTGGGGGGGGCGTGCAAGAAGCTGATCTTGCCTAGGGCGCAAGATTATCTAGCACCGACCCTGAGGAGAAGAATGTTGTCTGTCATTAGCAGACACATGATAAGGAATGATGTGACTTTAGTATGTACAGAACAAGCTGGGAGAATCCTCCATTCTGTCATCACTGCCTTCAGCTGATCTAGACAGAGAAGACTGATAGGGATCACAAAGGAGTGGGATTCCCTTCTGAGGAATGTTACAAACACACTATCTTAAGCCTGTACACATGCTATGTACACATGCTATGATTTTCGGACATCAATTGTGATACAACGACCGATCGTCCGCAAATCTTACTGTTAGTACGGTGCTTTCGTCAGCCGATTTCACTTTTTCGTCAGACAAAAGTTGGATGTGCAGACGATTACATTTTTGTCAGATGTGAACTTTAGGCTGGATTTACACCTTTGTGCTCTTGATTAATGCGTTTTTCCATTGAAGTCAATAAAAAGACATTAAATGCACAAACGATGTGTCATGACACACAGGAATGGATCATGCCATGCATCAGTGCTTTCCAATGAGGACAATGATGTGCTTTGATATTAATGAACACAAAATGCACAGCAACACACAACACATTGAGAACGTGCAACAGCACACGTTTACTCATGATGTCATGTCATGATGCTTTCCATTGATTTCAGGGGTGGAAACACATATGAGTCTAGGCTTATGAGGCCTTACCATTTCAATTCAGTCATTCCATATTTTCAGTATTTAAAGCGGAACTCCCGGGGAAGCAAAACTCCTCGCATTTAGTGGGGCTGCTGCTGTACTGCAAGGGTTAAAGCGTAACTTCACCCAAAAGGGGTGCTTGTTTGCATCCACCCCCCTGCTCCACTTCCACATTGGCCATGGGGGGGGGGGGGCAGGTGCCTGGTCTTGACAGGTACCCACTCCTACTTCCGGCTCAGAAACCCCCTGCAGCGATCTATGCCAGAAGTTCGTCCCGCCCTCCTTCCCCCCGCAATCTTTTGGGACACATTACAGGTCCCAGAAGACCACAGGACCATTCACAAGGCACAGCTAACGAATGTGCAGTAGGAAACCAGCTGTGAAGCCACAAGGCTTCACTTCCTGTTTCCCTTACTTGAGATGCCGATGTCTCGTCAGCACCCAAAGCTGATTGAAGAATCAGCTTGAGTGAGGACATTGCTGGATCCATGGACAGGTAAGTGTCCTTATATTAAACGTCTGTAGCTGCTGACTGAATTTTTTTTGGGGGAGCCTAGAGCTCCTCTTTAACTAGTCGTTTCTGTCTAGAGCAATGGTTCCCAACCAGGGTGCTGTTTAAGCTCCCCCCAGGGTGCACAGAACCCTTGTTTGCCCCTTGGTCAGCATCATAACTTGACATGGTGCCTCACAAAGCATTCTCTGATTGGATGAGGTGGAGAGGCAGGGCGTTGACATCATGATCTCCACCTCATCCAATCAGAGAACACTTTGCATTTATTGAGAGAATGCAAAGTATTCAGTGAATGGTGTGTAGCGAGACCCTGGGCCCCTGGGGCCTAATGGTGACCTCCAGAGTTAGGGACAGCTGACATCCTTCTATTCACACCCCTAAAGTCAATACTTTGTAGAGCCACCTTTTGCGGCTATCACAGCTCCAATTGCTTTGGATAAGTCTCTATGAGCTTGCCACATCTTACCACTGGGTTTTTTGCTCATTCCTCCTTGCAAAACTGCTCCATCTCCTTCAAGTGGGATGTTTTGCACTTTTGAACAGCAATCTTTAAGTCTGACCACAGATTTTCGATTGGATTGAGGTCTGGGCTTTGACTAGGCCATTCCAACACATTTACATGTTTCCCCTTAAACCACTCAAGTGTTGCTTTAGCAGTGTGTTTGGGGTCATTGTCCTGCTGGAATGTGAACCTTCGTCCTAGCCTCAAATCACACACAGAGTGGTACAGGTTTTGCTCAAGAATATCCCTGTATTTAGCACCATCCATCTTTCCCTCAACTCTGACCAGTTTCCCAGTCCTGACTGCTGAAAAACATCATGATGCTGCCACCCGCTTGTTTCACTGTGAGGATGGTGTTCTTTGGGTGATGTGATGTGTTGGGTTTGCGCCAGACATAGCGTTTTCTTTGAGGGCCAAAAAGTTCAATTTTAGTCTCATCAGACCAGAGCACCTTCCTCCATACATTTTGGGAGTCTCCCACATGCCTTTTCGCAAACTCACAAACGTGCCATTTCGTTTTTTGCTGAAAGTAATGGCTTTCTACTGGCTACTCTGCCATAAAGCCCAACTCTATGGAACGTACGGCTTATTGTTGTCCTATGTACATATACTCCATATATACTTTTGGTGTGCGGCCGTCTCTTGGCAGGTTTGCTGTTGTGCCATGTTCTTTCTATTTGGTTATGATAGATTTGATGGTGCTTCTAGGGATCATCAAAGATTTGGATATTTTTTTATAACCTAACCCTGACTTGTACTTCTCAACAACATTGTCCCTTACTTGTTTGGAGAGTTCCTTGGTCTTCATGGCAGTGTTTTGTTAGTGGTGCCTATTGCTTAGGTGTTGCAGCCTCTGGGGCCTTTCAAAAAGGTGTGTGTATATGTAATGACGGATCATGTGACACTTATGCTGCGTACACACGATCGGACATTCCGACAACGAAATGCTGGGATTTTTTTGTTGGCTCAAGCTTGTCTTTCATACACACGGTCGCACAAATGTTGTCTGAAATTCCGATCATCAAGAACGCAGTGACGTACAACACGTACGACGAGCCGAGAAAAATGAAGTTCAATAGCCAGTGCGGCTCTTCTGCTTGATTTTGAGCATGCGTGGAAGTTTGTGCATCGGAATTGTACACACACAGATTTTGTTGTCGGAAATTCCAACAAAAAATGTCCGATGGAGCCTACACACGGTCGGAATTTCCGACAACAAGCTCCCACCAAACATTTGTTGTCGGAAAATCTGATCGTGTGTACGCGGCATTAGATTTCACACAGGTGGACATCATTTCACTAATTATGTAACTTCTGATGGTAATTGGTTGCACCAGAGCTTTTTATGGGCTTCATAACAAAGGTGGTGAATACATAGGCACATGCCAATTATCAGTTTTTTATTTCTGAAAAATAGTTTTATGTATATATTTTTCTAATTTTACTTCACCAACTTAGACTATTGTGTTCTGATCCATCACATATCATTCAGATTAAAAAAAACATAGAAGTAAAGGCTATAAATGTAAAAAAAATAGGTTAAAAGCCGGGGGAGGGGGGGTGAATACTTTTGCAAGGCACTGTATGAGTGCTGCCAGCATTGCTGCAGAAGTTGAAGGGGTGGGGGGTCAGCCTGTTAGTGCTCAGACCGTACTCCGCACACTGCATCAAATTGGTCTGCATGTCTGTTGTCCCTTCTAGAAATGATGCACAAGAAAGCCCACAAACAGTTTGCTAAAGACAAGCAGACTAAGGACATGGATTACTGGAACCATGTCCTGTGATCTGATGAGACCAAGATATAGATAGAACTTATTTGGTTCTGATGGTGTCAAGCGTGTGTGGCGGCAACCAGGTGAGAAGTACAAAGACAAGTGTGTCTTGCCTACAGTCAAGCATGGTGGTGGGAGTGTTGTGGTCTGGAGCTGCATGAGTGCTGCCGGCACTGGGGAGCTACAGTTCATTGAGGGAACCATTAATGCCAACATGTACTGTGACATACTGAAGCAGAGCATGGCCCCTCCCGTTAGAGACTGGGCCGCAGGGCAGTATTCCAACATAACAACCCCAAACACAACTCCAAGATGACCACTGCCCTGCTAAAGAAGCTGAGGATAAAGTTGATGGACTGGCCAAGCATGTCTCCAGACCTAAACCCTATTGAGCATCTGTGGGGCATCCTCAAACGGAAGGTGGAGGAGCACAAGGTCTCTAACATCCACCAACTCTGTGATGTCGTCATGGATGAGTGGAAAAGGACTCCAGTGGCAACCTGTGAAGCTCTGGTGAACTCCATGCCCAAGATGGTTAAGGCAGTGCTGGTAAATAATGGTAAATAATGGTGGCCAAACAAAATATTGACACTTTGGGCCCAATTTGGACATTTTCACTTGAGGTATTTTGAGGGGACAGCAAATTTACACTGTTTTACAAGCTGTACACTCACTACTTTACATTGTAGCAAAGTGTAATTTCTTCAGTGTTGTCACATGAAAAGATATAATAAAATATTTCCAAAAATGTGAGGGGTGTACTCACTTTTGTGAGATACTGTATATCTCATATGATCACCTAGTGGCCATAATGTGCTATGTAAGAAAAATATATTTTTGACCACTAGATGGCCTGCTGAGTTAAAGTGCGTGTAAAGGGTCATTTTAAAATAATAAATAAATGTAAAATTATTTAAAATAAAAAAGATGTTATACTTACCTGCTCTGTGTAATGGTTTTGCCCAGAGAGGGCATCCGTGCAGGTGTGATTCCTAGCTGAGCTGTGCGTCCATGGGGCTATGGCTCCGACTGTTCGCAGAGTTTCCTGTTAGAGCAGCAAGAGAGGAGGGCTGAAGAAGGGACAGTGCTGGATTAGTGGAGGACTCAGGTAAGTGTTTAGGGATGGGGAAACAGGTAGTAGGGAATTTTTTAGGCCTAATACATAGATGGCATTAAGATACAAAATGCATAGACTTTAGAACAGTGGTCTCCAAACTGTAGCCCAGGGGCCGGATGCAGCCCTATGCTTGCTTTTTATCTGGCCCTTGGGGCAGTTTTTCATCCACTGACACCAATGAAGGGGCACAATTCCTCCCAATGACTCCAACAATGGGGCACAATGTCTACCAATGACACCAAGGATGGGGCACAGTTCCTCCCAATCAAACCAACAATGTGGCCAAATGGCATCATTGATGTGGCACAGTTCCTCCCAATGACACCAACAATTCCTGCCAAAGACACCATTGATGGGGCAAAATTCCTCCCAATGACGTCAACGATGGGGCACAGTTGCTCTTACTGACACCAAAGGGCATTGTTTATTTTCACTGATGCTGGGGCATTTTCTACTCCTGACAGTCCAAGTCCAGCCCCCCTAAAGTCTGAAGGGCAGTAAACTGGCCCTTTTGTTTAGAAAGATTGGAGACCCCCTGCTTTAGAACCACAAAGTGTCTTTCCCTAGACTGGATAAATTTAGTTTTTGACTTTGGCTCTGCTGTACCCAGCTGAGCAGCTAATTATTTTCCAGGTCTGGTCAGGTCTACCCCTAAGCCTGGTGGTTGATTGCTTCTGCCTGCCTCTGGAAGAAGTTTCCAGAAATAGAGTAGGAGGGTCAGCCACTGGGTTATGAATATTTATCTGACCTCAGCCAATCCCTGGGAGGTAGTGTCTTGAATCAGGTGTGATCAGAACTGCGTGGACAGCAACAGAGGAAACCAAATGCATGTAAAGTGAAAATAGAGTAATTTATTATCGCTTCCCGACCGCCTCACGCAGATATACTGCGGCAGAAGGGCACGTACAGGCAGAATCACGTATCTGTACATTGCCCTTTAAGAGGCGGCGCGTGCGTGCCTGCGGCAAACTCCGTGAGTCGGGTTGCGGGTCCCGTGGATCGGGGATACGGGTAGGAAGAATGGGGAGATGCTAATGTAAACAAGCATCTCCCCGTTCTGCCTAGTGACAGTGTCACTGATCTCTGCTCCCTGTGATCGGAGCAGAGACCAGTAACGTGTCACACACAGCCACGCCCCCCCCCAGTTAGAAACACGCCCCTAGGATACACTTAAGCCCTACACTGCCACCTAGTGGTTAACCCCTTCACTGCCAGTGTCATTTACACAGGAATCAGTGCATTTGTATAGCACTGATTGCAGTGTAAATGACAATGGTCCCAAAAATGTGTCAAAAATGTCCGATGTGTCTGCCATAATGCCGCAGTCACGATAAAAATCGCTGATTGCCGCCATTTAAAAAAAATATATTAATATAAATGCCATAAAACTATCCCCTATTTTGTAAACGCTATAACATTTGCGCAAACCAATCAACAATCGCTTATTGCAATTTTTTTTTTTTTTTTACCAAAAATATGTAGAATAATACGTATCGGCATAAATTGAGGAAAAAACGTTTTTTATATATATTTTTGGGGGATATTTATTATAGCAAAAAGTAAAAAATAATGTGTTTTTTTTTTTTTTCAAAATTGTCGCTTTTTTTTGTTTATAGCGCAAAAAATAAAAACCGCAGAGGTGATCAAATACCACCAAAAGAAAGCTCTATTTGTGGGGAAAAAAAAGGGCATCAATTTTGTTTGGGAGCCATGTCGCACGGCTGTGCAATTGTCAGTTAAATCGATGCAGTGCCGAATCGCAAAAAGGGCTCTGGTCAGGAAGGGGGTAAATTCTTCCAGGGCTGAAGTGGTTAAAGTAAGTGAAATATAAATACAACACCTCCAATACAACACAGTGCACAACAAACCAACTATCAGACAGAGACCCACAAATAACAGTCAGACAGGTATATACAATAAATGGGGAATACCAGAATCGTAAACGTAGCCAGGCCAGGGTCATCAACGGGAGATTAGCAGATGGGGGCAGAGAGCAAACAGGACAGGGAAAGGATGGACAGATCAGGCTGCAGGGCAAAGGTAAAGGTAAAAGGGTCACAGGAGGGACAGGTTTAGGTACAGGTTCAGATACAGAAGATCGCAGATACAGGTCAGGGCTTGAGGACAATACCAAGGCAAGTGTATGTGTGTTTATCGGGTATTAATACACATCTCCTGCAATCAGGCGCCACCAGCAGGTGGAACCTTTCCTGACAGGTAGGTTCAGATGGTATGGCTGGGGAGAAGATAAAGGTTTGAGAGGGCCTATTCAGAGCTCTCGAGAAAAGTGAAGGTAAAGGAGTGCCCAATGTCTAGTAGATGTAGGTTTGAAATAACATTTTATTTAGAATAACAACAATAAAATAAAAGCCAACCCATTTTAGGGGAACAAGGACTCCCCCTTCCTCAGGGCTGCTGCTAAATACTATTGGAGAAGAATCCTAATCGGGTCTGCCTGTGGCGCAAAGATCGGATGGATTGGTATCTGAGTGTCGGCTGTAATTTCAAAGGCAGCAACCAGTAGGCCTTCCCCCTAGGCAGCAGCCCAGGCCCCCGATAGCCCAGGCCTCTTCCCAAGCCGGGCACTAATCTCTGGAAGAAAATCCTTCTTACCTGCCCACACTTTCACATATCTACAAGCAGTGACTGTTCGAGTCAGTCCAGCGTGATCTCCACCCCCAAGGAGCAATTTCCAGAGCTTGGTCTCTCTTGGGGGTCTCCCCCTGGGAGGCAGCCTGTGTTACTAAAGAGCTGTTTTTATCAGGCCTCAGCATGTGCCTGTCTGAGGGCCTGAAGGAGCCTGGATTAAAGCAGAGTTCTGCCTAATTTTCTTTTTTTAAAGTCATCAGCTGCAAATACTGCAGCTGCTGACTTTTAAAATAAGGACACTTACCTGTCCAGGGCGCCCGCGATGTCGGCACCCGAAGCCGATCTATACCTCGGCTGTCGGGTGCTGCTGCTGCCATCCTCGGTAAGGGAATCAGGATGTGAAGACTTGCGACTTCAATTCCTGGTTCCCTACTGCGCATGCGCGACTCGCGCTGCGCTATCCCACTGGTCCCTGCTGTTTTCTGGGACCTGTGTGTCTCCCAGAAGACAGCGGGGGGCGTAGATAACCACGGGTGGCTTGGGTATCTATGCCCGGAAGTGGGAGCAAAATACCTGTATTAGACAGGTATCTGCTCCTCCCTCCCCTCTGAAAGGTGCCAAATGTGACACCGGAGGGGGGGGAGGAACCCGGAAAAGCAAAAGTTAAATTTTTGTGTGGAACTCCGCTTTAAGGAGAACTAGCTGGAGAACAATACCTTAGGACACTGGACTGGAGAAGGACCCCTTTCAGTGAAGAGTGTTGCAGGGAAGCTGGCTAGGTGCTCACTCTGGACATTGTGAGTAGGACCTTTTGCCTTGAGCTCCAGGGGTGCTTGTGCTTTGAGGGTTAAATCTTCAAAAAGACACTCCTAGACTGAGCCTGAAATTTGTCAATGTGCCCTAGAACTGGACCTGGGGTGGCAGCCTCTGAACCAGTCAGGGAGACCTGGGTTATTTCACACGGGCCCTTCCGAGGTGAGCACTAAAATCACTTTAAAGGGTAAGTTCAATCTTTCACAAAAAATTTTAATGTGGACTTATACCAAATATCCTGACCAACCCTCTGGACCCCACAATGGCAAGCCCTCATTGGTGACTGCACTTACCAATGAGAAGTGCTTCTTTATACCGGGACACAATGTCAGAAGACGCCTCAGATGTGCTTCTCATCGGTCAACATGGTCACCATGGTCACGTAGTCATGTTGACCAACCAGCTCTTGCCATTGTGAGCATTATGAGGGCTACTTAGTCCTGGGCTGTTGATTGTGCTGTACAGACCACTACACCAGCAGCATGAAGCATCATGGCTGCAACGTGCAGTGGTGTCCCGAGGGGTGGCCAGGATACTTGGAGTTAGTTTTTTTTGTGAAAAAGTGAACTTGCCCTTTAAGTCCATGATCTACCAGAACAGCCAGATCCGTCTCTAGCATTGACTCCCCTAGTTATACTCCCCCTAGAATGTATGATGCGTGCATGTTTTCAGTTTGTAACCTGTATGATGAGCCTAATGTGGTATGAAGTAATAAAATACACAATCAAACACAGCTGTGCAATGGCCGGATCCTTGACATTTGTCTCCACTCCTTTATGAAGTAATCACACTTATTTGCAGGCTTCGCTCTCTGGCAAGGAGCTCCTAGGAATTTAGCGTAGCTATGATAAACAAAACATTTGTGTGTATGTCTGCTTTTACTATTATTACGTCAGACCAACTTTTTTTGCGATATGCCAGGAAATGGATCCTTCTGATTGGTTGGCATCATCGGACACATTGTAACATAAGACACCTGTGAAAACTCTAACCTTTCTACACTGTTAGCTCACATTAACCCTGTGATGACCACCAGTGGATCCATCAGATCCATATTTCATTTCCTGTACTGATCAATGACTGCAACAAGAGATTTTAAATTAATTTAAACTAAATTAAAAAAAATAATAAACTACTGAGGTTGTGCATTGGTTAAGGTTATTCTAAAGGATTTTTTTAAAAATAACAAACATGTCATACTTACCTGCTCTGTGTAATGGTTTTGCACAGAGCACCCGATTAGAGTGACCACATTTCCAAACTGCCATTCAGGGACATTTTTTTTGGGCCGATTTTTGGGGCAGGGGCGTATGAAATCAGCGGGATGGACAGGGGTACCGTGGGATGCACAGGGGGACAGTGGGATGCACAGGGGGACAGTGGGATGCACAGGGGGACCGTGCCGTGGGATGCACAGGGGGACCGTGCCATGGGATGCACAGGGGGACAGTGGGATACACAGGGGGACCGTGGGATGCACAGAGGGACTGTGGGATGGACAGTGGGATGGACAGGGGGACAGTGGGACGCACAGGGGGACCGTGCCGTGGGATGCACAGGGGGACCGTGCCATGGGATGCACAGGGGGACAGTGGGATACATGGGGGGACCGTGGGATGCACAGAGGGACCGTGGGATGGACAGTGGGATGGGCAGGGGGACAGTGGGATGGACAGGGGGACAGTGGGATGCACAGGTAGACACTTACACATACAGACTTGTCTCTGACTGTCTCCCCGACCTCTCGGTTCTTCCTTCCTAGTAGGCTGTTCCCTAAGGCCTGCGCTCTCCCTGCCGGACTCTTCTTCCTCATCACTGTCCTGGGACGAGGCGAGCGTCCCCTCCGCGCCTCCTGTCTGCCATGTCAGTGAGAAGAGCATCGGCGGGGCTGCGCTGGAAACCACACTTCCCATTGCGCAGCGCGGCACATGGAGCACTCCATAGAGATGACTGGGGGAGGCGGCTTGCGTAGCTTGTCTGAGCGGAGCGGACATGTTCCCTGCTGGAGCAGAGTGGACCTGCCCAAGCTGAGCCAACCTGGCCCCCGGCCCGAGCCAAGCAGATACGCCCCCCATCCGAGCTGTTTATTAGTGTGGCTGTATGTCCTTATTACATTCCGGGACACTGTATTGTCCCGGAATGAAGGTGCCCGGGTCATGGGACACATATGAATTCAGGGACAATCCCGGGCAATCCGGGACATGTGGTCACCCTACACCTGATCCTCTTCCTCTGGGGTCCCCTGCCGGCACTCCTGCCTAACCCCCCCCTGCCAAATGCCACTCATAGCAAGCCACTTGCTATGGCAGCACTCATGTAGGCTCAGTCCCAAGACACGCTCTGTGTATCCATTGACGTAAACAGCGCAGCTCATCCCTGCCCTCCTGCTCTCTGCTCACTGGCTGTGATTGACAGGAGCAGGAGCCAATGGCTCCCACTGCAGTCTCTGATCCTTTAAGGGGAGAGAGAGAGCCAAAGTTTTTTTTATCTTAATGCAGAGAATGCATTAAATGACAACTATAGGCAAAACTTTTTTTTTTTTTCACTCAGCCCCCTCACACCTGTATTCACTTACCCCCTCCTCACACCTGTACACACTCAGCCCCCTCACACCTGTATTCACTTACCCCCTCCTCACACCTGTACACACTCAGCCCCTCCTCACACCTGTACACTCAGCCGCCTCTTGCACCTTTACGCACTTAGCCCCTCTCACACCTGTACACACTCAGCCCCACCCAACACCTGTACACACTGAGCCCCCTCCTCACACCTGTACGCACTAACCCCTCCTCACACCTGTATGCACTCAGCCCCCTCCTCACACCGGTAGGCACTCAGCCCCTACTCACACCTGTACACACTCAGCCCCTCCTCACACCTGTACGCACTCAGCCCCTCCTCACACCTGTACGCACTAGCCCCTCCTCACACCTGTACGCACTAGCCCCTCCTCACACCTGTATGCACTCAGCCCCCTCCTCACACCGGTAGGCATTCAGCCCCTCCTCACACCTGTACACACTCAGCCCCCTCCTCACACCTGTACGCACTCAGCCTCTCCACACACCTGTACACACTCAGCCCCCTCCTCACACCTGTACGCATTCAGCCCCTCCTCACACCTGTACACACTCAGCCCCCTTCACACCTGTATTCACTTAGCCCCTCCTCACACCTGTACACACTCAGCCTCTCCTCACACCTGTACACTCAGCCCCCTCCTCACACCTGTACGCACTCAGCCCCCTCCTCACACCTGTATGCACTTAGCCCCTCCTCACACCTGTATGCACTTAGCCCCTCCTCACATCTGTACGCACTCAGCCACCTCCTCACACTTGTACGCACTCAGCCCCTCCTCACACCTGTACGCACTCAGCCCCCTCCTCACACCTGTACGCACTCAGCCCCTCCTCACACCTGTACGCACTCAGCCCCTCCTCACACCTGTACGCACTCAGCCCCTCCTCACACCTGTACACACTCAGCCCCTCCTCACACCTGTACGCACTCAGCCCCCTCCTCACACCTGTACGCACTCAGCCCCCTCCTCACACCGGTACGCACTCAGCCCCTCCTCACACCTGTACACTCAGCCCCCTCCTGCACCTTCACGCACTTAGCCCCTCCTCACACCTGTTCACACTCAGCCTATCCCCACACCTGTACACACTCAGCCCCCTCCTCACACCAGTATGCACTCAGCCCCTCCTCACACCTGTACTCTCAGCCCCCTCCTGCACCTTCACGCACTTAGCCCCTCCTCACACCTGTTCACACTCAGCCTCTCCCCACACCTGTACACACTCATCCCCTCCTCACACCTGTACGCACTCTGCCCCTCCTCACACCTGTACTCTCAGCCCCCTCCTGCACCTTCACGCACTTAGCCCCTCTCACACCTGTTCACACTCAGCCTCTCCCCACACCTGTACACACTGAGCCCCCTCCTCACACCTGTACGCACTCAGCCCCCTCCTCACACCTGTACGCACTCAGCCCCTCCTCACACCTGTACGCACTCAGCCCCCTCCTCACACCTGTACGCTCAGCCCCCTCCTGCACCTTCACGCACTTAGCCCCTCTCACACCTGTTCACACTCAGCCTCTCCCCACACCTGTACACACTGAGCCCCCTCCTCACACCTGTACGCACTCAGCCCCTCCTCACACCTGTACGCACTCAGCCCCTCCTCACACCTGTACGCACTCAGCCCCTCCTCCCACCTGTACGCACTGAGCCCCTCCTCACACCTGTCACACTCAGCCCCTCCTCACACCTGTCACACTCAGCCCCTCCTTACACCTGTATGCACTCAGTCCTCTCCTCACATCTGTACGCACTCAGCCCCCCCCACACCTGTACACACTCACCCCCCTCACACTTGTACGCACTCAGCCCCTCCTCATACCTGTATGCACTCAGTCCCATCCTCACACCTGTACGCACTCAGCCCCCTCCTCACACCTGTACGCACTCAGGCCCTCCTCACACCTGTACGCACTCAGCCCCCTCCTCACACCTGTATGCACTTAGCCCCTCCTCACACCTGTATGCACTTAGCCCCTCCTCACATCTGTACGCACTCAGCCACCTCCTCACACTTGTACGCACTCAGCCCCTCCTCACACCTGTCACACTCAGCCCCTCCTCACATCTGTACGCACTCAGCCCCCCCCCCCACACCTATACACACTCAGCCCCCCTCACACTTGTATGCACTCAGCCCCCTCCTCACACCTGTACACACTCAGCCCCCTCACACCTGTACACACTCAGCCTCTCCTCACACCTGTACACTCAGCCCCCTCCTGCACCTTTACGCACTTAGCCCCTCTCACACCTGTACGCACCCAACCCCCTCCTCACACCTGTACGCACTCAGCCACTCCTCACACCTGTACGCACTCAGCCCCCTCCTCACACCGGTACACTCAGCCCCCTCCTGCACCTTCACGCACTTAGCCCCTCTCACACCTGTTCACACTCAGCCTCTTCCCACACCTGTACACACTGAGTCCCCTCCTCACACCTGTTCACACTCAGCCCCTCCTCACACCTGCATGCACTCAGCCCCTCCTCACACCTGTGTGCACGCAGCCCCCCCTTATACCTGTATGCACTCAGTCCTCTCCTCACATCTGTACGCACTCAGCCCCCCCCCACACCTGTACACACTCAACCCCCTCACACTTGTATGCACTCAGCCCCTCCTCATACCTGTATGCACTCAGTCCCATCCTCACACCTGTACGCACTCAGCCCCCTCCTCACACCTGTATGCACTTAGCCCCCTCCTCACACCTGTATGCACTTAGCCCCTCCTCACACCTGTATGCACTTAGCCCCTCCTCACACCTGTATGCACTTAGCCCCTCCTCACACCTGTATGCAGTTAGCCCTACCTCACACTTGTACGCACTCAGCCCCCTCCTCCCACCTGTAAGTACTCAGTCCCCCTTCACACCTGTACATACTCAGTCCCTCTTTACACCTGTTCGCACTCAGCCCCCCACACCTGTACACACTCAGCCCCCCCCACACCTGTACGCACTCCTCCCCTCCTCACACCTGCACGCACTTAGCCCCCCTCACACCTGTATGCACTCAGCACCCCCCGACTTGTACGAACTCAGCCCCCATCACACATGTACGAACTCAGCCCCCATCACACATGTACGCACTCAACCCCTCACACCTGTACACAATCCTCCCCTTCTTACACCTGTACACACTCGGCTCCTCCTCACAGCTGTACGCACTCAGCACCCCCACACACTTGTACGCACTCAGCCACCCTCGCACCGTACACAATCAGCCCCCCTCACACCTGTATGCACTCAGCCCCCTCACACTTGTACACACTCAGCCCCTCCTCACACCTGCACATACTCAGTCCCTCTTTACACCTGTATGCACTTAGCCCCCCACACCTGTACACACTAAACCCCCCCACACCTGTACGCACTCCTCCCCTCCTCACACCTGCGCGTACTTAGCCCCCCCTCACACCTGTATGCACTCAGCCCCCCTCACACCTCACACCTGTATGCACTCAGCCCCCCTCACACCTGTATGCACTCAGCCCCCCTCAGCCCCTCCTCACACCTGCACATACTCAGTCCCTCTTTACACCTGTATGCACTTAGCCCCCCACCCCTCACACTAAACCCCCCCACACCTGTACGCACTCCTCCCCTCCTCACACCTGCGCGTACTTAGCCCCCCCTCACACCTGTATGCACTCAGCCCCCCCTCACTCACTCAGCCCCCCTCACCTGTATGCACTCAGCCCCCCTCACACCTGTATGCACTCAGCCCCCTCACACTTGTACGCACTCAGCCCCCTCCTCACATCTGTACGCACTCAGCCCCCTCCTCAAACCTGTACTCACTCAGCCCCTCCTCACACCTGTACGCACTTAGCCCCGCCTCACATCTGTACGCACTCAGCCACCTCCTCACACCTGTAAGTTCTCAGTCCCCTTCACACCTGAACACATTCAGCCCCCACACCTGTACACACTCAGCCCCCCCCACACCTGTACGCACTCATCCCCTCCTCACACCTGCATGCACTTAGCCCCCCTCACACCTGTATGTACTCAGCCCCCCTCACACCTGTACGCACACTCGGCCCCCCCTCACACCTGTACGCACACTCGGCCCCCCCTCACACCTGTACGCACACTCGGCCCCCCCTCACACCTGTACGCACTCAGCCCCCTCACACCTGTATGCACTCAGCACCCCCCACTTGTACGAACTCAACCCCCATCACACATGCACGCACTCAGCCCCTCACACCTGTATACACTCAGTCCCCTCCTCACACCTGTATACACTCAGTCCCCTTCTCACACCTGTACACACTAAGTCCCCTCCTCACACCTGTACACACTCAGTCCCCTCCTCACACCTGTACACACTCAGTCCCCTCCTCACAGCTGTGTGCACTCAGCCCCCCTCACACCTGTACACACTCAGCCCTCTCCTCACATCTGTACGCACTCACCCCCTACTACTCATACCTGTACACACTCAGTCCCCTCCTCACAGCTGTACCCACTCAGCCCTCCTCACATCTGTTCGCACTCACCCCCTACTACTCATACCTGTACATACTCAGTCCCCTCCTCACAGCTGTACCCACTTAGCCCCCCTCACACCTGTACGCAATTAGCCCCCTCCTCACAACTGTACAAACTCAGCCCCTCCTCACACTGGTACGAACTCAGCCCCTCCTCACACCTGTACGCACTAAGCCCCATCCTCAAACCTGTACGTACTCAATCCCCTCACACCTGTACATACTCAGGCCCCCCACCCGTGTACGCAGTTAGCCCCCTCCTCACACCTGTGTGCACTCAGCCCCCTCCTCACACTGGTATATGCTCAATCCCCCCACATCTGTACACACTCAGCCCCCCACACCTGTATGCAGTTAGCCCCCCACAATATGCAGTCAGCCCCCTAAATCTGTATGCGCTCATCCCCTCCTCACACCTGTACGCACTTTGCCCCCTCACACCTGTACACACTCAGCTCCCTCCTCACACCTGTACATTCAGGTGTGAGGGGGCTGACTGCACAGGTGTGAGGAGGGGCTGAGTGTGTACAGATGTGAGGGGGCTAAGTGCGTGCAGGTGTGAGGAGGGGCTGAGTGCATACAGGTTTGGGGGGGCTAACTGCGTACAGGTGTGAGGAGAGGGCTGAGTGTGTACAGGTGTGAGGAGGGGGCTGAGTGCGTACAGGTGTGAGGAGGGGCTGAGTGCGTACAGGTGTGAGGAGGGGGCTGAGTGCGTACAGGTGTGAGGAGGGGCTGAGTGCGTACAAGTGTGCGGGGGGGCTGAGTGCGTACAGGTGTGAGGAGGGGGCTGAGTGCGTACAGGTGTGAGGAGGGGGCTGAGTGCGTACAGGTGTGAGGAGGGGGCTGAGTGCGTACAGGTGTGAGGAGGGGGCTGAGTGCATACAGGTGTGAGGAGGGGCTGAGTGCGTACAAGTGTGCGGGGGGGCTGAGTGTGTACAGGTGTGAGGAGGGGGCTGAGTGCGTACAGGTGTGAGGAGGGGGCTGAGTGCGTACAGGTGTGAGGAGGGGGCTGAGTGCGTACAGGTGTGAGGAGGGGGCTGAGTGCATACAGGTGTGAGGAGGGGCTGAGTGCGTACAAGTGTGCGGGGGGGCTGAGTGCGTACAGGTGTGAGGAGGGGGCTGAGTGCGTACAGGTCTGAGGAGGGGACTGAGTGTGTACAAGTGTGCTAAGTACTAAGTACGTACAGGTGTGAGGAGGGGGCTGAGTGCGTACAGGTGTGAGGAGGGGGCTGAGTGCGTACAGGTGTGAGGAGGGGGCTGAGTGTGTACAAGTGTGCGGGGGGCTAAGTACGTACAGGTGTGAGGAGGGGGCTGAGTCCGTACAGGTGTGTGGAGGGGCTGAGTGCATACAGGTGTGAGGGGGGGCTAGTGCGTACAGGTGTGAGGGGGCGTAGTGCGTATAAGTGGAAGGGTGGACTTAGCCCCCTGAGCCATGATTGGCCAAAGGCACCCTATGTTGAAGAATAAGTATTGGCCTAAACTGAGGAAAAGATTTGTTTAAAAAAATAAATAAATAAAATAATTGGATATTTATTATAGCAAAAAGTAAAAAATATTGTGTTTTTTTTCAAACTTGTCATTCTTCTTTTGTTTATAGCGCAAAAAAATGAAAATCGCAGAGGTGATCAAATACCACCAAAAGAAAGTTCTATTTATGGGGAAAAAACAATTTCATCTGTGACAGCGCTGAAAGCTGAAAAATGGCTTTGGCAGGAAGGGGGTGAAAATGCACTGTATTGAGGTGGTTAAGCATTGTTTGATAGTGTGAAACGCGTCAGGACCTTCTGTCCGTTCTGCTGTGGCATGTATTTTTTGATTCCTTTTGACGAATAAAGGCCATTTTTTGGAGCGCGGCTGTCCAGAATTTTTGTCAAATTTCAGAGGTTCACTTCAATCTGACCTTCCTGGAGCGGTGATATCCCTTTCTAAGAGATCACAGCGGTTTTCAATATAGAAAACTACCGCAGATCCACACCAGGTGGCATCTGGCGTATGGAATGTGAGCTGTCACCAGACAACTCTCATCCCTCTCTATGCACATGCAATGATTACACCACAAAGGACAGACAGAGAAATCCAGAGCATGCAACTACTGTTGTGAACACAGAGCAGATCAGTCATATTTAATAAAAGCCTTCACCCCTTTTGTTAAAAAAAGTGCTACATTTGGCACTTTCTGGGGGGGGGGGGGGGGGGATCTAGTTTTGACAGGTACCCGCTCCCACTTCTAGTCAGATCTCCACGGGGGAGGGGCCCGGTCACCTAGCAGGGCTAGGAGAGGGCAGAGGCAGGTGCACGGGTGCTCCGTGGATGTGCTGGCTTTTTGTATGTGTGCGATTTAGCAGCTGCTGTTACTCTGACATCGGGCTCTTTGCTGGCAACTCTGGCTTCTTCCTGCATGTGCACTCCTCCTGTGTGCTGCCTGTACTATATTGTGGACTGAACTGTGGAAACAAGAGCTCAGACGAGATAGACCACCTTACAAAAAAGGGCTGTTGTACAAGTGAAGGGTGTGTGTGCGTACATGTGTGTCTGTACACGTCTGTGTGTATGTGTACATGTCTGTGTCTGTGTGTATGTGAACATATGTGTGTGTGTGTACATGTGTGTGTGTGTGTGTATGTGTACATGTGTGTGTGTGTGTGTGTGTGTGTGTACATGTGTGTATCTGTGTGTATGTGTACATGGGTGTGTCTGTGTGTGTGTGTGTGGGTGTGTGTGTGCATGCATGTGCACGCCCCACCCTATATAAGAATCTATATTCAGTCAGTACAGGCAGTGTATTTGATATATATATATATATATATATATATATATATAGCCTAGTATATACTCTGCATTTAGTGTAGATTAGATATTCAGGCAGTGTAGTATATATAATATAGTGTATTGAAGTGGTTAAGGGGAACCCTGCTCCATGCCATTTTTTTTTTAAATTGGGGGTCCCCCTAAAATCCATACCATGCCCTTCAGGTCTGTTATAGATTTTAAGGGGAACCCCATGCCAAAATAAAAAAAAAATGGCGTAGGGGGTCCCCACAAAATCCATACCAGACCCTTATCCGAGCATGCAACCTGGCAGGCCGCAGGAAAAGGGGGGAACGAGAGCGCCCCCTCCTGAACCATACCAGGCCACATGCCCTCAACATGGGGAGGGTGATTTGGGGTCCCCCCCAAAACATCTTGTCCCCATGTTGATGGGGACAAGGGCCTCTTCCCCACAACCCGTGTCCGGTGGTTGTGGGGGTCTACGGGCAGGGGGGCTTATCGGAATCTGGAATCCCCCTTTAATAAGGGGGCCCCCAGGTCCTGACCCCCCCTATATGAATGGGTCTCGGGTACATTGTACCCCTACCCATTCACCAAAAAAGTGTCAAAAAAGTAAAAATGACAACAGTTTTAGACAAGTCCTTTATTAAAAAAATAAATAAAAATGTCCCACGATAATCTTTAACCACCTCAATACAGGGCACTTACACCCCCTTACTGCCCAGGCCATTTTTCAGCTTTCAGTGCTCTCACGCTTTGAATGACAATTGCGCGGTCATGCTACACTGTAACTATGTGAAATTGTTATCATTTTCTTCACACAAATAGAGCTTTCGTTTGGTGATATTTAATCACTCCTGGGTTTTTTATTTTTTTCTTAACAAAAAAAAGACCAAAAATTTTGAAAATAAAAAAGTTTTTCTGTTGAGTTTCTGTCAGTAAATTTTGTAAATAAGTAATTTTTCTCCTTCACTGATGGGCGCTGATGAGGCGGCACTGATGGGCACTGATGAGGCGGCACTTTTGGGCACTGATTAGGTGTCATGAATATTCCACACTTATGGGCACTAATAGGTAGCACTGATAAGCGGCACTGATGGGTGGCACTGGTGAGGACTGGGCACAGATAGGCAGCTCAGATATGCAGCACTGATGGGTGACATTGATGGACACTGATGGGCATTGATGAGTGGCATTGATGAGCAGCAGTGATGGGTAGCACTGATAGCCAGCACTGACTGGCTTCACTAATGGCAACAGATTGCTGGAACTTGTGGGCACTGGTTGGCACTGATTGCGGGCAGTGGTGGGCAATCGTTGCTGGCACTGGTGGTCACTTAATTGTAATCAGGGCACTGATCAGTGCCCTGATTACATACACCTAGCTGTCCCCTGTGAGGAGATGCTGCTGATTGGCTCTCCTCTCCTCACACTCTCAGTCCCTCATTTTGGTCTGATCTATATAGATGTATATAAAATGCACTTTTTATCTATCAAAAAGTGTTTCCCAGCACTAAATCTTTCATCTGATTTCTAAATTGCTGCATTTGTAAATTCCAAAAGCCAATATAAAGGAAAAGCAGTGGTAAAAAATGGTACTTGTGGGTTTAACCAATCTTGTTTTTTTTTACAATTCTCCTTTAAGGGGCGTGGCAAGGGGTGTGTCCTATGCCTGCATACTTTTGCTGATAGGTGTCCCTCATTCCCATCTCAAAAAGTTGGGCGGTATGGGTACGCACTATAAGAAAATCAGCCGAACGATCGCACAGCCAGTCGCAGAGTCCCTAAATCTATCCTGTAGTTTGTAGAAAAACCAATCAATATACACTTATTAGGATTTTTTTTTTTTACCAAAAATATGTAGCAGAATACGTATGGGCCTAAACTGATGAAGAAATTTGATGTTTTACATTTTTTTATTGGATATGTATTATAGCAGAAAGTAAAAAATATTGTTTCTTTTTCCAAATTGTCGCTCTTTTTTTGTTTATAAAAACCGCAGAGGTGATCAAATACCACCAAAAGAAAAGCTCTACTTGTGAGAAAAAAAGGCCATTCATTTTATTTGTGTACAGCGTCGCTCGACCGCGCAATTGTCAGTTAAAGCGACGCAGTGCCGTATTGCAAAAAATGGCCCGGTCGGGAGGGGGTTAAATCCTTTCCGGGGCTGAAGTGGTTAAACGAAAATTGTTTATTTAGCTCCCGTACGAAAAAAAATGTCATCCCGTTTGGAAATTTTTGTTTGGAATCGGCTGTGGAAAGTTGTGTACACGCTATCAGAAAATCGTACGATCGTTCTTCGGGCGAAAAAGTTTGCCCGATTTTCTGATAGTGTGTACGAGCGTTTGCCCTAATGTTGTACAGCGCTGTACAAACTGTCGGCGCTATATAAATCCTGGAATATAATAATAATAATAATGTTCTGCTTTCATCTGGCCATACACAAGTAGAAGGATTGGTTGTACAAGGATTGTCAGGACGTACATTTGGTTTGCAGATTGAAGTGATTTGATCTCCTGATCAGACAGCACAATGAGATTTGGGAAGCTGTGTGCAGAATGTTAGGAGATGGAGGGAGGAGTGGGGGGATCCTGGCACACACAGGGATATAGAGTGGAGGAGGAGAGGTGTAGTAGGTGTGCAGTGCGCCCCCTGTCTGCAGACCCCCGTCCTCCTCCTCCTGCAGTCTCTTCCAGGAGGAGGAGGAGGAGGCGGGATGGATGGAGGAGGAAAGGGAGGGATCCGGAGAGGGGACAGAGCTGGCACACTTCTCGGAAAACTTCCCCAGCACTCTCCTCTCTTCTCCCCGACACCCCGACTTCACAGGTGAGT
Source organism: Lithobates sylvaticus (assembly GCA_028564925.1). Classification (NCBI taxonomy): domain Eukaryota; kingdom Metazoa; phylum Chordata; class Amphibia; order Anura; family Ranidae; genus Lithobates; species Lithobates sylvaticus. Next base: position 63,811,175 of record CM053037.1, on the reverse strand, counting down.
CCCCCCCACCCTGCACCCCCCTCACCCCCTCCCTGCCCGGTGATCGGGGCTCTGCATGGGCAATATCGGGACGTGTGTGTACAATGTGCGGGCCTCTGTACACAGCGATCACATCGGACGGGGCACTCTCTCCGATCTTCACTTATTCACTCTCCGACTTTTGTCTGACTTTTGCCCCCTCCCCCACATTGTACGATCTCCTGCTCTGGGTGTGCAGGATCGGATACATTAGGTAGGTGCTCCTGGTAGGTGTAATAATGGTCATACACACATGCCAACTTTTCCATCCAATTCCACAAATCTGCAACTAATCCAATAGCAGTTTAGACTCGACTTTCATCAGATCCACCAATCGGAGTTGATCAGCCAGGGTGGCATATAATGCATTGATCGATAAACACAATCTGATATTGAGATCAATGACTGACAATCCTGTATTTTAGCCACCAATCAGAATCGGGCTTCTCTGTGTGTCTTATTGATCAGATGGGCTACCTGCTATAGATCAACGATTCTGATCAGAAGATATCGATTGGGACAGGAACCAAATCATGTGATCGCAGTGTGTATGGCCGTCATTCCCTGTCTGTCATATAACCAATCGTGTGATAGCAGTGTGTATGGCCGCCGTTCCCTGTCTGTGTCATATAACCAATCATGTGATCAGTGTGTATTGCCGTCATTCCCTGTCTGTCATATAACCAATCGTGTGATCGCAGTGTGTATGGCCGTCATTCCCTGTCTGTCATATAACCAATCATGTGATCGCAGTGTGTATGGCCGTCATTCCCTGTCTGTCATGTAACCAATCGTGTGATCGCAGTGTGTATGGCCGCCGTTCCCTGTCTGTGTCATATAACCAATCGTGTGATCGCAGTGTGTATGGCCGTCATTCCCTGTCTGTCATATAACCAATCGTGTGATAGCAGTGTGTATGGCCGTCATTCCCTGTCTGTGTCATATAACCAATCGTGTGATAGCAGTGTGTATGGCCGTCGCTCCCTGTCTGTCATATAACCAATCGTGTGATCGCAGTGTGTATGGCCGTCATTCCCTATCCACACGATTGGTTATATGACAGACAGGGAACGGCGGCCATACACAATGCGATCACACGATTGGTTATATGACAGACAGGGAACGGCGGCCATACACAATGCGATCACACGATTGGTTATATGACAGACAGGGAACGGCGGCCATACACAATGCGATCACACGATTGGTTATATGACAGACAGGGAACGATGGCCATACACACTGCTATCTGTCACATCAATGGAACAAATTGACTGTACACTGATTATTCCTATTGGAAACTGTAAGAGGATTGTACAATCTGATTGTCCTGAGTATGGTATCCCTTTGTGTTTTTTTTTTTTTTCCTGAGATCAGAGTTGGTAGAAGTTGTATTTATTGCTCTGTGGCCGTCGGTGTAAGGCTATCCTGCCGCTGATAAAAGCATGTTTTGTTATTTTGAAATTCCAAGACTCCAGGCACAGCGATCACTTGCAGTTGTACATTGCGATTTCCGTGCGTTTAGCTGCGGTGGAACATTCTTGCTGTTTCTGATGTGCTTCCTGTTGTTTTTCTTTCCTTGTTGCCACTTCTATCTGCAGGTGAAATAGTAAACTGCGGTTATGTACAGATCGATGCGCTAAATCGGTCCTGGACGCTGTCAAATTAATTTTTTCTAACCGCACAAAACCGCATGTAACAAAACCGTCACTAGACGCAGTGTGTGAATGGGGCCATAGGAAAGCATTGTGTGAGTTTTTAGATGGTTATCTGCCGCTAAAAGCTGAATTCTATGCGCCCGTGTGAAAGGGGCCTAAACGTTTTACAGACGCTCTGCCAGATTTCTGTTCTGGGCATTCGTCAGTCTGTGATTGGCCCAGGATCTGACAGATGTGTCCCTGGGAGCGGACGTGTGTGTGTGTCTACATCTGGATTGGTCCAGGTTTGTCGGACTAATCCCAATACCTTTACATCCCTCTCCACCTTTGTAGACCTGACCAGAGGTGGGCAGATATCGGGGGACCCCCCTAGGAATGATGCCTCTGCCTTGCAGCACTGCAGTCCTGGTCAGTCCATCATCTGCATGGAGTTTGTATGCTCTCTCACTCCTTGTGTTGGTTTCCTCCACTTTCCTCCCACATGAAATCAGCAACCTGCCAGCTAAACCAATCAGCTGCAGGCCAGGTCATTCCCCCCTCACATGTAAACAAAGGGGCGGAATGTCTGGATGTGGACATTGACTAAATATAGGCATTTGTCATATAAGGACATTGACATCACCACCACCCCGCCCCTTTGTTTACATGCTGGGGGTGGGGAAGTGACCTGACCTGCCGCTGATTGGATGAAAAAAAAAAAAAAATCAGCAAGGTTTAGAAGTTGGGAAACCGCAGCTCATCTCTACTCCCAGGGCATGCTGGAAGGTAATTGACCCTGGTGTGTGTGTGTGTGTGTGTGTGTGTGTGTGTGTGTGTGTGTGTGTGTGTGTGTGTGTCTGATAAGGAGCTGAACCTCACCACACATTGTACAATCTTCTTTAACTCTCCCAACAACTAGGTAATGCAAGGGGCCTGCCTGATTGGAGAGTTTAGGTAGATTCGTATACTGCTTAACCACTTGCCCTCCGGAAGATTTACCCCCCATGACCATGCATGGGATGGGGAGGGGGTCCTGTGTAAGTTCACCTTACAGATTTTTCTGTAAAGTTGAACTTTCCCTTTAGCGGTTAAGCCTGGTACACACTATCAGTTTTTTATTTTCAACCCAGTGGGCTTAAGGAGAGCTCAGGTGCCACTGTACTAACTATCTGATGTTAGTACGGCCATCTCCCCGCTGTGCTATTGTGTTCTGACAGATTTTCGTTTTATTTGGTGCAGTAAAAACTACTTTTTTTTTCAGTGCAACGCGTTTAAATGCATCCAAATGCACATAAATGCAATTCAGCGCGTTTTCAAAGCTGCACATGAGTGCGATTTGCACTACTGATTTAATTGCAACTTCATTTAACAGAAGTCTATGCAAGTCGCAAGAAAACGTATTGCAGGAACCTCTTTCGTATTCGCTGCGACAAGAGTGCTTCCATTGCCGGCAATGGGGTGCGACTTGTCATGCGAATTGGTACTGGCAAATCACATGACAAGTCACAGTTTTATCAGACATGCAGAGATCCCCTGTGGGCAATCAGTGGTGGACACAAACAGTCCGTGCCCAGGACCGATCTTCCCCAGGTAATTGCTGCATGTCTAATTACCGTACATGCAAATGGCTGCCGGTGCTGTCGGCCTCTCATTGCTTTTGTATGGGGCTTCCCACCAGCAGCATGTTAGCAGGAAACCCTGCTGAGTCTCCTGCAGGAAATCAGTCAGCCCCAAAGACGGATATGACACCCCCTATTCATACCTGGGAGTTTTGGAGCTCAAAAGGCCAAAATTCTCAACGTCCTAAATCCGCGTCTATGTTCCTGTTCTACTTTGGTGCGACTTTGATGCTAGTTGAGGTCCTTCGACCTCAAGTTTACACAGGCATTCCCTTAAATCGGGGCCGCAAAGTTGCGGCAAAATTGCGCTACTTTCAAGTTGCGGCAGTGTGAAAGGGTCCTAAAGCAGATTTGAGTGTCTTTGGGCCCCATAAACGTCAATGGAAATGTAAACGCTCAAATTTTAGCTTTTTTTTAAAATATTTCCCCTGGAATTATTTCAAGTGTGTTTTTTTTATTAACTTTCTAAGAACTGGTGCTTTCCATTGGCTAAAACAAAAACGCCAAAAACATCAATATGCATGTAAAATTCTTGTAATTTTGCTTCTAAACTGCTTGAATACATTCACAAAAAACATAATTTTAAACGCTTAAATCCCTTTGCTCAGGTGTGATTGAGGCCAAAGGCTGCAATCGCACCTGAACAAAATGTTTTTCATGTGATTTGCTAGCTTTTTTTTTTTTATGTCTTTGCGTTTTGGCACACGTATAAACGTGTTTTTGAAGCATTTTTTTGATATGTTATACACAAGCTTTGTAAGCTTCAGGTGTTTTTGTCCGATGAAAATTTTAGAATCATCTGTGAGGTTATCTGTTGTCATCTTCCTTGCATCTCCTAACTTTTTTGTGTGTTTACTGTGGTAGAGAAACGCATATAAAAAAACGCATATAAAGCGTGCATCATAACTTGTGTTGTGCGTATTCAAGTGCACCCATTGAGCTTTCTGGGGGTAAATACGATTAAATCTACTCAAGAAGCTCTTGTACGTCTTTCCGCGATGGGTGACATGCTACAAACGACAGAGCGCACTAATGTGAACGGGTTTAAAATATATGTATTTGTTGAGTGTTGCCATAAGCCTGACAAAACGCTCCGGTACGAAAAAAGCCTAAGCCCAGGTTCACACTGAGCTGCGGGAATGAAGCCGTTCAGCTGAACTCGTACAATTTCACTCCCGCATGTCAGCCCCGATTTCGGCCGCGATTTCAGGTTTCTGCACAGATGTCAATGTAAATCGCAAAAAGTAGTACAGAAACTACTTTTTGAAATCGGTATGGCGCCGCAAATGCAGCATTGCAACGACATGTCAAAGGCTACCAGTGTGAACCAGGGCTTAAGGTTAAATATGGGCAAACCAGCAATTTGTCACCAGAAACCCGGCACTAGGGGGACTGTGTGTATGCACAGTGCCAGCTGCTTTGTAAGGGTAAAATCCGGTCAGACCAGCAATATGTCACCAGAAATACATTGCGGGGAGCGTGTCTGTGTTTGCCCACAGTGCCAGCTGTTCACAGGCCTAAAATATTGTTTGGCGAGCCTAAACATCAACTCTTTTCTCTGTCTCCTATATCAGTAAAGGATAATCCATAAGAAAACCATTTCCCATGGGCACAAAGGTGCCACGTGTGCCCGCTCTGCCACTTTTGGCGTCAAGTTTTCAGTCAGACCACATGCATGTGTATACAAGAGACCCCTGAGGAGGAAATTCCATCTGGCTGACTGTTTGCCAAGGAGCTTTCCTTCCAATAAAGGGGATGAATATCAAGTGAATAAGTCAGTGAAGTAAATGCTCCTGACTGTTGTTTGTGTCATTAACTGTTCACACCTTAACCGTCCTGGCAGTGAAAAGGTCACAGACCGGCCGTCCTTTTTACGTCTGTTTGTTTTTCCCTCAGTGTCCTCATTTCTCTCCACCCAACGCTACTCTTTCCTTTACACTTCACCCCTCCTTCCTTCTGAATCTCTCTCATTTTTTTTTATTGCTGCATTTACATGTCTTGTCAATGTAACCTTGTCCCCGGCCGGCACAAAGACACGCAAGGCATGGTGCGGAATTGTAAGCAGCCTTGCAATGCCTGACAGAACAATACAGCCTGGTGGACTGGACTGTCCTCGGCTCAGGCCCTTTATCCTGCCTGCTCTGGATTTCAGGCCTCATCATGACATAGAAACATTTATAGAAATGCATGGAATGGGTTGAAATGTTTCCATTCGCACTGTGCGTTTTTAGGTGCATTCAGTTTAGCAGTGTTCCGAAAATTCTGTGTGTCCAGGGACAGGTTAGATAAGTTAAACGCATGAGCATAAAAAATGCAGAACTTGATCTGGAGTGGAAAGCATAAAGTTTTATACTTCTAGGATAAATTCTTCTGCGTTTTGAAGGTCTTTTGCACATGGGCAGCTGAACCTAGCGTATGCCCAGGTGCTGTATACAGTTGCCCATAGACATAAATGAGAGAGAGGAGCGGCGCCACTCTGAGTGCAGTATATCAGTTAAAACTCAATGTTTAATAAAAGTAAGATCAACTCACATTTTGGTTAGATATAATGTACATGGCATAAGTAGCTTGGGCTCCTGTAGTCCATCTGGGCAGCGGTGGTGGTCAGCAGTTCCTGAGGCTGAAGATGGTCACACAACAAGCACGTCAGCGGTGATGGAAGGGAGGCGTGGTCAAGCTCACGTTTGGAGCATGCATGCTCCTTCATCAGGCATATGATATGCCTGATGAAGTACGCAAGCTCGACCACCCCTTCCGTTCATCACTGCTGATGTGCTTTTAAACAACCCAAACAGGGGGCTACTGGGAATGTAGGAGACACTAAGGGCTCATTCACACGGCCGTTCAAGGCCGCACCCAACTCAGATTATTATATTTATTAGGCCAGTACAAGCAAGTGCTTACTTTCATCTGTAGCCACTCCATCTGTACAAATCAGTGACAGGCTGAGAGGCTCCACAGCTATTAGCATGTATTTGCACATGGAGCGATTACCGGCGGTTAGGGACAGATGACTGCTCCTTGTACAACCATGGATAGTATCAGCCTGTCATTGACTTGTACAGATTTCCTGTGTGCAGCTGGCCATACACACCGTAGAAATGTGCAGTTCTGGACAGTATACATGTGAATGAACCCTTAGGGCACCTTCACACCGCTCGCAGTGCAAGAAATACACAAACGTGCGCATTTCCCGCACAGGAACATGCTGCCCTCTTCAGACACTTGTGGGTGCCATTAATTATTAGGCTTCATGCACACTGCTGCTGATGTTTTTGGTGCTTTGGGCCTAAACCCCTGAACTCCCCTTAATAAAAGCCTGAATAGACATAGTCTTTTAGAGGAGTTTAGGGGCAGCAGCATTTAAAACGCCAAACTTGCCTAAATGCATCTAGACGCAAATTACAGTTCTGGCTAATAAAATAGTTAAACGCCCAAGCGTGTCTACACGTGCTTGAAAAACTGCGGCTTAGGCGCATTTTTAACACTGATTTTGTTCTGTCAGGAGAAACAGCATTCACAATAAACTAGTGTGCACGAGGCCTTATAGCAAATGCGCGCTTGTGACCACCATAACTTGGTACTGCCAACTTGGCCATGCTATTTGGTGCAGGGTGATTTTAAAAATCACATCTGCCATATGTCTTGCATGTTCCTGTGTGTTTGGGAGTCCGTTGAAATGAATGGGCTGTCAAAACTGTACCTCTTGGGAATGAGCAATAATGATCACACTTTATATGAACCAGCCCTTAGGGTTCATTCACATATACAGTGGGTAGAAAATAATCACTGCCAGTGTCATCTACACAGTAATCGGTGCATTTTTATAGCATTGATCGTAGTATAAATGACAATGGTCCCAAAATAGTGTCAAAAATGTCTGATGTGTCCGCCATAATGTCGCAATCCCGATTTAAAAATCGCCATCATTACCAATAAAAAAATGTAAAATAAAAATGCCATAAAACTATCCCCTATTTTATAAACGCTATAAATTTTGTGCAAACCAATCAATATACGCTTATTGCGGTTTTTTTAAATGTATTTTTTTATTTTTTTTAAATTGTCGCAAATTTTTTTGTTTATAGCGCAAAAAATAAAAACCGCAGAGGCGATCAAATACCACCAAAAGAAAGCTCTATTTGTGGGAAAAAAAGGATGTTGATTTTGTTTGGGTACAACGTCGCACGATCGCGCAATTGTCACTTAAAGCGACGCAGTGCCAAATCGCAAAAAGTGCTCTGACCACCTTTTGCTTTAATTAACCATTTCAGCAGTAAAATCCTCGGGCTGAAATGGTTAATTAAAGCAAAAGGTGGTCCAACAAAATACTTACATAATGGGGGGGCTGGGTGATCCCTTTTCCAACTCGGCGATTCTGTTTTTTTTTTTTTTTTTGCTGACATGTTGGCATATCTTTCACTTGGATGTTATACAGATGTAAATGCAGATGGGGAAAAAACTAAAACTGTGTCTGTCTTAATCACATTTTGTTGTTTTGCAGCATGAAATTATTTTAAAGGGGGGTGATTCTTTTCTATACCCACTGTATATTCTCCGCACAGAATGCAGGCTCTTGCTGGCACAGGATCCTGTGTAAAATATGAGCCTAAAGTACTTGCGTTTTAGACATGAACATCAAGATGCGTACAATTCTAATATTGACTTTGTGTGTGTGCGTGTACATGTACATGTGAAAAGTCTGCAGATATGTACGGCCCTGGGTGTCCATTTTATTTTATTTTATTTTATTTTTTTGTACTACATTTTCGTATGTAGACACGGCTGTTTACTGATTCCTAAAGTGCTACGTTTAGACGTGTATAGCATATAGTTTTGTAAGTATCTAAACGCAGCGTTTTAGATACCTGTGTGAATGTGCCCTTTAGCCCTCGTTCACATTGATGCGACTTGTCAAGCCGCACCCTATTGCTGGCAATTACACTGTTTAAATTGGTGCGGTGCCGCATCAATTTGAAAAAGTAGTTCCTGCACTACTTTTGGCGCTTTTTGAGTGGGTCTTGCATCGACCTCTCTGCATGAAGTCTTCCAAGTCCCACTCGAAGTCGTACGACACTGACATGCGGCTTCGAAATTGTGCAATTTCAGATGAAGTCGCGCGATTTCAAAGCCGCAGTCAATATGAACAAGGGCTTAAGCTTATTTTCCAAAGGCCGACAGTTTTATCAACAATTTCTGCTGCTTTCCTCCTTTCACATGCAGTCATCGGGGTGGGATGGCGGGAGGAAGGTGCTTGGGCGCTAATTGGGGGGGCTTCCCTTGCGTTTCCTGTCACCTGATTTATGAATGGGATCTGGCAGCCTGGAAGTGGTACAGGAAGATGAGCTCTGGTGTGAATTAACCCCTTTTGTCGACACGTATTATAAAACGCTGTCCTTTTTTTCTTTTTTGTTATTGTTGTTTTTATCTGTTGGCAGTAGTAGAAGAAGGAATGTGTGCGTGCTTTGGTGGGCGGGTCCTCATGTGACAGTAAACGCAGTTGAAAAGATGACAGGTTGCTAGAGAACACACCTTCCCATTGCCCTCAAAGGTTTTCCCATAGAAAGCGGCCCCAACCACCCGAGGGGTTACTAGGTGTATGGCTGACGCCGTAGCGCAAATATTTGTCTTTTTTTTTTTTTCTCCTCTTCTCTATGTGGTGACATCACATCGCAGCCAAAGTCTAAATTGTTCTTTCTCTCTAGGAACGCCGAAGTGACAACCTCAACATCTTGGCTGCTTTCAGAAAAAAAAAATTGAAAAAGTGCAGCTGAACAGGACAACCCTAAAAGGAATTCCCTGACTTCCCAGCGGATGAAAGGAAAAGCCTAAGAGGAATAGAATTGTCTGATGGAGGCCTGCGAAACTTCCCATTTTGTACCTTGTGCACCGGGCTGTGCAGTGGGAGCTCGCTCCTTACCAGCGGCATGGGAAATGTGACCGCTGAGGGACCCTCTTACAGTACCTACCCCCCGCGTTCTTACTAGCTTGTTTATTCGTAGAGTACAAACTTGCCGTGTGAACGGTTCTTTCGCTTCACTTGGATTCATGCTGTGGAACGTTCTGCTGACAAGGAAGCAATTTCTTCCCCTTTTGCTGGATCTTGTATATCTTTTCGGGGTCTGAACACAGGAGATGATTTTGTAGCTTTGGTGGCGATGGGTCGGGAAAATGAACTCATTCAAGCTGTTAAAAGTGGAGATGTTGCGACTGTTCAGAGGCTGCTTGCAAAGGTCCGAACGTCGAAAAACAGTAAGTAAATGGGAAGTGGAGGGATGGTATGGGGCAATGATTGGGCTCTGGTAATGGTAGTGACATTCGGGGTACGCAGGTTACCAAATATAATCTGCTTGGGGGTGCTAATGTAATACAGGTTGCATAAAGTGATTGTAAAGCTTTGTTTATTTAAAAAAAACAAAAAAAAAACATGTCATACTTCCCTCCACTGTGCAGCTCGTTTTGCACAGAGTGGCCCCGAACACCATCTTCTGGGGTCCCCCGGCGGCTCTCCCGGCTCCTCCCCATATCAGATAACCCCCCTAGGAAAAGCGCTCTCCCAAGGGGGATACATTGCACGCTTGCTCCCGAGTCCAGCATTCTGCGTCTCTAGCCGCCGAATGTATGACTCGGCCCCCCAGCGCCCACGTCATTGGATTTGATTCACAGCAGCGGGAGCCAATGCTGTTTCTTCAGAGCCCTGTGCCATGACCGGCGTCTCCCGTGCACATGTGCGGGAGTGACCTCCTTGAGGCTCCGGCCAGTCACAGAGCCGGAGTCTGCGAACCTGGATGATGGAAGCTGGCTTCGTTTTGAGGTAAGTTTCACATAATGTGCTAGTATGTGATGCATACTAGCACATTATGCCTTTGAAAAACGTGCAGCAGTTTGCAACCGCTTTAAGCTGTCATTAAGTAAACATATAAAGGACAAACAACCCCTGGTTATTTCCAGAGAGAGAAATCTGAGAAATATGCTTCCACCTCCATTTCTTGTACTGGTGTCACAGGGACAGGAAGTAAAGGCAAATCTCCAAAGTGGAGTCAGACAGGAAATAAAAAAAGACCTGTCCTACATCTAAAAGGGGTTGCAAAGGTACATGATTTTTCACCTTTATGCATTAAGGTGAGAAAACATCCGACGATTAGCAGCCCCCCCCCCCCCCCCCCATTTACTTACCTGAGCCCTCGAAAGTCCCGTGTCATGAACGCGATGGCTTCTCGACCGGGCTTCTCTAATCATTCATTGGATGATTGATAGCAGAGCAGCCATTGGCTCCCGTTGCTGTCAATCAAATCAATGACGCGGTGGGTCAGGGGGGCGGGGCCGAGTCAAGTAATACAGTCGCTGACTGTATCACAGGAGCGCACCCACAAGCTAACCCCCTTGGGAAAGCGCTTCCCAGAACGGGGGTTAGCTGATGTGGGGAGGAGCCGAGACAGCCGCCGAGGGACCCCAGAAGATGATGATCAGGGCCACTCTGTGCAAAAGGTGCTGCACAGTGGAGGTAAGTATGACATGTTTATTATTTAAAAAAAAAAAAAAAAAAAAAAAAAAGCAACCTTTACAACCCCTTTAACACTTTACACTGTGCTCTGTTCAAAAACTGACCCCAGCCCTAGGTCCATGCGGTTGTACAGATGTTCATGGGGCTGGGGAAGTATCAATGGACTACAAGCGTGGTGACGTCACTCCATTGAGATCTATGTCACTTTGCCTTTAAGAATGTATCTCGACATTCCAGAATAGGCCAACGTATGACTGGTTCTCTTTAGGCAGCAATATAGGACAAGTGTAAATCTGTATAGATAGAACAGATTACTTGCTGTCATTGCAGATGCTTGTCCGTCCTGGAAGCCCCTCCACCAGTAACTGCGCTCAGTATTTGTGCAGATAACGCACCATGTATTGGAGAAGTGGCCTAGGGAAGAAGGCTGTGACTCTGAAGCAGACTGCGTGTCATAATGGACAGTTTGATGTTTCAGACAATGGGCCTCATTCATCAAACTGTCTCAGAAAAAGGAACCTTGGGGCTAATTTATCAATGCATCTCAGCTATGTATTGTCCTGTAGCCAGATTCAAGCCTGTACTGGAAAATCATAGCGGGAGGCTGAATGTTTTGATTCTGGTGGCTGTGGGACATTCCACAGAATTCTCTGTTTATACGTTTTTATAAATGACACTGATTTGGTTCATTGCGTAGCTAGTTAGGGTGCTGAAACATTGTTAGGATGGGCGTTGTGGTCCATACAGCATATAATCCTGGTATTTCTGGGCACAAGGTCCAGTGTGCAGCCTCTCTAAAGGGACATTCATACAACACAGCAGGTTGTGGCGGGGTGACAGTAGTGGCGATGTGCCGATCACAGGGACCTTTCAATATATTGGCTGCCATGTGTCTCAAGCAGTGGTTTGCCTCATACTGCTTGCTATACTTTCTTTCAGAGCACACCACCGGGGAAGTTCCGCTTTTAACCCCCACCATTAAACTTTTGGAACTTTATATTTTGTCGGGAGTGAATACCTGGCTTTGATAGGCACCCGCTCCCCGCTTCCACCGGATCACCTAGGAGATCCAAGTGAAAGTTTGGCCCCCCTCTCTTTGCCCGCAGCCTTTTGGGACATGTCTCAGGTCCCAGAAGGCTGCATTACCATTCACATAACATAGCTGGAAAGTCACGGCAGGCTTCTCACACTAAACATGCTGTCGCCGGGGACCCAAATACCTGCGAAGAGCCAGCCCGAGTGAAGACGGGCACTGGATCCTTGGACAGTGCCCTTTTATTAAAGGTTAGCAGCTACAGGATTCTCTTTAATGACCAGGAATTCCACGTTAAGGGCATACAGCCCAAAACACGAGTACTGTTTAGACCACCGTGCAGCTGCCCCATATTTCCGCCTGTCGTTGATTTTGACAGGCTGCTGGCAATGGGCCAAAAATTAAAAGTCAGCTGCTACACATACTGTAGGCGTTGACTTTTTATATCAGGGCACTTGCCTGTTCTGGAATCCAGCGATGTTGACACACCAGCCAATGTTTCCATCGGCTCTCCGGTGCTGCTGCCTCCATTCATAGTGAGGGAACCCGGCAGTGAACCCTTTTGGCTTACATAGTTAGTCAGGTTGAAAAAGACACAAGTTCAACCATAAAAAAAATAATAAAAAATATCGTACAATCCAATATAGCCAATTCTATACCCACAGTTGATCCAGAGGAAGGCAAAAAAAAAACAGCAGAGCATAGTCCAATTTGCTACACCAGGGAAAAAAAATCCTTCCTGATTCTTAGGCCCCTTTCCCACTTATACGACTTGTCCCACGATTTGGGACTGCAAAGTAGCATGACAAGTCGTTCCCCATGATTTCCAATGACAGCCATTCATATTAGTACGACTTTAAGTCGTTCCGACTTCAAAGTAGTCCCTGCACTACTTTGGTCTGATTTTGATGCCACTTACACAGGCATTCCTTGAAATCGCGGCAAAATCGCGGTAAAAACACGCAACTTTGAAGTCGCACAAGTGTGAAAGGGGCCTTAAAGCAATCTACTGAGTTAGCCAGAACTCTGGAGGGAGTCTGTTCCACATTTCACAGCTCTTACTGTGAAGAAACCTTTCCGTATTTGGAGATGAAATCTCATTTCCTTAGACGTAAAGAGTGCCCCCATGTCCTCTGTGTTGACCGTAAAGTGAATAACTCAACACCAAAGTTCACTATATGGACCCCTTATATATTTGAACATGTTGATCATATCCCCCCCCCATATTCTCCTCTTCTCAAGTGTGAATAAATTCAGTTCCTCTAATCTTTCCTCATAGCTGAGCTCCTCCATGCCTCTTATCAGTTTGGTTGCCCTTCTCTGCACTTTCTCCAGTTCCCCGATTATCCTTTTTGAGAACTGGTGCCCAAAACTGAACTGCATATTCCAGATGAGGTCTTACTAATGATTTGAACAGGGGCAAAATTCCCCCCCCAGTTGTACTCCGACTAGTATGTATGATGCATGCATATTCTTAGCCCCCAAGTGCATAACTTTACATTTATCAACATTAAACCTCATCTGCCACATAGTCGCCCAATTAGACAGAGCATTGATGTCGGCTTGTAAATTGGAGACCTCCTGTAAGGACGTTATTCCACTGCATAGCTTGGTGTCATCTGCAAAGACAGAGCTGTTACTTTTGATCCCAAACCCAATAAAGCCGGTTCCCTACTGTGCATGCGCGAAGCACAGTATGCTTTCTGAATGGCCCGGCGGCAGGGGAAGGAGAAGGGTCCCAAGAGAGCCTTCCCTCTTAAATTAGAATCCCCAGAGAGCCCCTCCTTACACAGGGTCCCAGAGAGCCCCTCCTTACACAGGGTCCCCAGAGAGCCCCCCTCTTACCTCCCCGGAAGTGGGGACCGGTACCTGTCAAAAGCAGGTACCCGCCCCCCGGAAGGTGCTAAATGTGGCACCGGGGGGGGGGGGGGGGGAACAGGCAGATAAGTGGAGCTTCCACTTTTGAGGGGAACACTGTTTTAAGCTAAGTCCATGTCTCCCCTGCTCCCCAAAATGCCAGGATCGTAAGCTGTACAGACCAAACCTCTCGTGCATGGGCCCTTATGTAAAAGGAAAACACTTTTGTCTTCGTTCACAAAGCTGGCACAACAGGATAAGGATATTTTTTTTAAAGTGACAGCTCTTTTTCAAATAGGAAAAGCCTGATACACATGGGCCAGATATCGGTCGGTTCAACAGAAACTGGCCGACATTTGGCCCGAGTGTACACCAGCCTGTCTGAGCGGCCGGCTTCTTTTGAACGGGCATGCTGCAAAACCAGCATCTGATTGGCTGCTAGCACTGACCATTGTGTTGTGGCGGGGGGGCCAGGGCACCCCCCTGCCAGAACACAATAGGTCAGGGGGAGATCGATGTACAGGATCTCCCCACGAGCTCCTCAGTGTTTTTTAGTTCTGGGTTGAATGAAAAAAAATAATTGATTAGTGTGTGTACCAGGCTTAAGACAAAGATGCTTATTCTTGTGCTAAAGCTTTGGACGTTGAGCCTATTACTAACCCAATCAGATATTAGCAACACGTTTACGCTGACCTTAGACCTGTATCTCTTCTGGCTTTAATCACGAGCAATAATGGAAATCCATCTTTTACTGATTGAAGTCTAGCCATCAGATGGCTTGTTTTCTCCCACTTGACTCTAAAGGGCTAAAGTCATTTGGTGTTTGAAAGGGAAATGAATGCGTCCTCTTTGTGTGACAGTGAACTTGTGTGTCTGCTTTGTGTCTCTGGCAGGGAACAGCAGGCACACTGGTGACAGTGACAAATGAGGACTGTCCATGGAGATGTTGTGATGCCAGGGACTTTCATATGCAGATGAGACTCAACGCTCGCAGTGTCACACACGTACTCAGTGTCACCCACATGTCACCTGCAGACCTGACTGTGTGCACACATTATATCTGGTTAAACATTTACCTGAATCTGCGTGACCTGATCAGCATCCAACTAGGAAACAGTGCGAGTTATTGTATGTCACTCCATCTTCCTGATCATGGCTGGAATTCTTCGGTAGACAATACTTCTGTATTGTATGTGCTTGCTTGGTTGCTAAGAACCTAGAGATTAATGATGATCAATCTGTCCCAGATAATGGATAGAAAGTACACAGTGTAAAATGGGGAAAAAAACATTATTATATAGTGTTCATTATCTGATTTTATCTTGTTTTCATATGTCTATGTTTTTATTCACATTTATGTACTGATGACAAATCCGAACGCAGTCAAAGGTTCTTAAAGAGGAACTTCAGTCATGTTTTGGAGTAATAAAAATTTGGCATATGCAAATACTGTAGAGCTGCTGACTTTTAAGAGACAAGTACTTATAAGTCCTATGGAGCCCAGCGTTGTCTTCACTATAGCCAGTTTTTCAGCACTGCAGAGCCCCCCCCCCCCCGCCCCCACCCAAGCCACCATCTTGGATTTGGGTGCCAACTGTGGGGTTTATTTACTAAAAACTGGAGAGTACAAAATCTGGTGCAGCTGTGCATGGTAGCCAAACGGCTTCTAACTTCAGCTTGTTTAAAAAGACAACTTTTACGAGTCATATATGTAAGTAACTGCAGGGATGACTTGGAAAGCCTGCTTGGGTGGTGATGGCAGCTGGCAGCTTCTTTCTCTATAGTAACTCTTTAGAAGGTTCTTTTAAAATGCCAAAACGTATAAACACCTGCAGCATCGGAAAACCCTCATGGATTGAAGAGAGAGCATTTTTATCTCATTAATATTTCATTAGACTAAAGGATTTTTATAGCTCTGTTGAAGTTGCTTGTCATCTGATGCAAGAAAAGAATGAATGATAGCTTTAAGTACAGGGGAACTTGACTTGAGAAAATGAAGAGGATCCTCTACTTTGCCCATACAGGGCAAATAAAAAGCGTTCGCTACTGTGACAGACCCAACCAGGACAGTAGCTTTTGGAGGGGACTAGGGGCAAGCCTTCCACCCACTGCTTATGGCCCATGGAGGAGACTGGGGATTTTGATTGCGTCTCCCGGTCAGAGCAGGGAAAAGAACTCTGATCCCATGAAGATAGCAGACCATTCTCTGATAGTGGACAACAATGTGATAAGCACTGAAAGTGAGGCTTTGATTAATTCTCTGAATAAAGACAATACAGTTTCCCTTCTGGAGTGGATAGGAAGGTGTAGTATTAATTTTGTACAGGTTAATGGTCAGAGGAAATATGGTGGCCCTCCTGTAGGCTGTGTTGGAGAAGCTCCTCCACTTGGGACAGAAATATTTATTAACACTCTCACTCAAGAAATTTATGAAGATAAATAAATTCCATTTTTTCCGACTGCTGGAACATTGTATGAGTTTTGTCTTTTTATGATGACTTGTCTAATGGACAGATTACACAAGTGAAAGCTGGTTAATGAGATTTGGGTCTTCTTTTTGGGGAACTGGTGCCGAACTGTCTGGATGGCACTGAACTGAATCACCTAGGCTTGTCTAGGTCAGTGGTTCTCAACCTCAGTCCTCGAGTACCCCCAAGGGCCATGTTTTCAGGTTTTCCTTTACTTTGCACAGCTGCTTTAAATCAATATACATGACATGGTATTGATAAGAGCTATTTTATCTAAGGGAAGCTCCCAAAACATGGCTCATTGGGGGTACTTGAGGACTGAGGTTGGGAACCACTGGTCTAGATGACTAGTTGTTAATTAGCATAGTATTTAATTAAGATCATTGTTGGTAGTTAGCTGTTAATTGGACTTCAGTTTGACGTTTGCATTGTCATGCTAATATCCCCAAGAGGGGAATGTCCTTCTGGGGTGTATAAAGTATATGTTATTAAGTTTTTTAATAAAGAGTCATTCCTTTGGTTTTACCTCCAACATCCAACTTCTAGAGTCTTGGCAGCACTCGACATTGAGAAGGCCTTTGACTCTGTGGCCTGGCCTTATATGCTCTGTGCTGAAGGCTATGGGGTTTGGGCCCGGGTTTTTTAAATGGGTGCAGTTGCTTTTATTCCTGTCCTTCAGCCCAGGTTAAGCTGGGGGGCGAGCTCTCAGAACCCTTTCCACTTAGAAGGGATACGAGACAGGGTTGCCCATTGTCTCCGGCTCTGTTCGCTATTGTGACGGTGGCAGTGGCCATAAAGGGGGCCTCTGCCGTTGTTGGTATCCGTGTGAGAACCTTGGTGGAAAAGACAGCCATGTATGTGGATGATCTCATATTGTTTCTGAATGACCCAGGGCTGTCTCTTAAGGAAGCGTTGCGTATATACTGTCTGAATTTTCTTTTATTCAGGACTACAAATTAATTGGGGAAAATCACAAATTTTACCTATTGACAGAGAGGCCCGAGATGGAGCTGACCCTGCCCTGCCTCTATTATGGTCATCCAGTATCCGACACCTAGGCATTGAGATTTCCCCGGATACTTCGGACTATTGTGTCTTTAAATTTAGTTCCACTTCTTGACAATATGAAATCTAAATTAAGGTCATGGGCCAATCTCCCCTTGTCTTTAATAGGGCACATAAATTTGTTTAAAAATTTAAGTTGTTACCTGGTTTTCTCTATGTGCTCAGGCATGCGCCAGTGTGGATTCCCCAAAAATATTTTAAAAAAATTTATTCTAGTCTAACTGCTTTGATTTGGGGCTCACAACAACCGAGATTTAAGTGGCTACAGGGAGGGTTGGCTTGCCCGGATCTCTACAACTATTTCCTGGCTGCCATGCTCACACATGCTCGTAACTGGCTCACACAGAATGAGACCAATGTGGCGGTAGTATTAGAGGCTTCCTATGTGGGCTCCTTTTGAGGCTCTTAAAAACCTCTTGTATAGAGGGGACTCTGCTTCCTTTCTTTTGACTGCAGCCATGAAAGCCGTATTTGAAAGCCTGGTTGCTGGCCCAAGCTCTATGTCCTAGTCCCCCTCCCGATCATATCTCACAACATACCCCCCCCCCCCCCCCCCCATGGCTCAATCCCTTATTACCAGAATTTGCCTCAATACCTAAACTGCAGGTTTGGGCAGTAAAGGGCATAAAATATTTAGAGCAGATATGTATTGCTGGAGAACTGAAACCATTTGACACCTTAAAATTGCACTTTGACCTGCCTAATGTATACCTTTTTAGATATTTACAATTGAGACACACCTTTTCCATTACAATTTAAACAACCAGTAGCTTTTTATACCTCAACCCTAGAGGAAGTACTTGGAGATGACACCCTCACCAAACCCCTCTCAGCTATTTATAAGGCCATGTCTCCCTCTGTCGACTCTGGGTTGGAAGCTCTTAAATCTAAATGGACGCTGGACGTCCCTGACCTGGATGATGAAGGGTGGGAAGAAACATGGGAATGTGCATTTTTACAGCTGGTTTCTGCAAGGGACAGATTGATTCAGTACAAACTCCTAAATAGGATCTACCTCACACCTGCGCGTTTACACAGAATATATCCCTCCGTTCCTGCAGAGTGTTGGCGGTGTGTGCGGTGTACTCGGCAGACTTTAATCACGTCAAATTTTCTGGAAAGCGGTGGTCTCGGTCATACACTCTGTGACCACTATTCATGTGCCCCAGACAGTGGAGGTTTGTTTGGTGGACAACCTGGCCCTTCTTCGGGCTTCCAGGATGCTGATGGGATTATTATTGTTCTATGCAAGGAAAATTATCCTTCTCAAATGGAAATCCCCATCAGCTCCAACCCTAACCTTGTGGAAAAAATGTATTAATGTCAACTTACCACTGTACAAAGCCACCTATTTAGTGGTAGGATGCCCTAAAAAATTCCACAAGGTCTGGGAAATTTGGGTAGAGGACCTGTCTACCAATACTGACCCCGACTCCCCTAATTAGTGGATTACCTTAAAACGATCAGGTAGACATGTATACTGTATGCAATTGAACCCATGTCCAACCCATACGGCTACTAATTGTGACTTCCATTTTTTTATTACATGTGGCTTAAAGAGAAAGAGGAAGTAAACCCATACTTCCTCTTTGTTTCCCTGCAAAGGTAAAGCATAGTAGCCCATTATATGTCAATTACCTGACACAGGAACCTGCAATGTCACCGCTGTCCCCTGGTGCACGGAGCCTCCATCTTCTTTGCGGGTATTGCGGCTACGGCGCTGCTACTGGCCGGAGCCGCGATGATGTCACTCCTGCGCATGCACACGGGAGCTGCCACTGTCGACATATCGCCGTTAGCAGTGGCGTGCTGAGTGTGCCTGTGCATGTGCCGTAGACAGCGGTGCCTGTCTTTTTTGCAAATATCTCCTAAACCGTGTAGGTTTAGGAGATAATTCTTGAACCTACAGGTAAGCCTTATTCTAGGCTTACCTGTAGGTCAAGGTGGTTTGTAAGGGTTTACAACTACTTTAAAACTACCCCTGAGCAGCTGATACCTACAATATTCTAACAATCTCAGTAGTTACTGGAGCATGTAGTTTTGTTCTAGTGTTGTGTGTGTGTGTGTGTGTATATGTATTATGTATGTATGTATGTATGTGTGTGTATATGCAGCTTTATTCAGCAAAACAGCAAACCAAAAGTAGACATAAGGCCAGACAGACTTGTCTTATCACACGGATGTGCACACCGGCACAGTTCAGCAGCACACAAGCTTATAAGTAACAGTTCATGGCTCCAATCAGAGCTACAGTCTTTATGTGGTTCATAAGCTCACCCAGAAAGTTCACCATCCAGCAATGGACATTTCCACACAGCGTCCTGCTGTGTCTCTCTCTCCTACTCAAACAGCTCCTCACTGACACTTTCAGCATACCTGATAATAAGCAGGTCTGAAGGGGAAGAACCTGCCTTCTTTGATTAACCCCTTCTTAACCCTGACCCTCTACAAACCTCTTTTTTTTTCGTTCGTTCGTTTTCGTACGAATGAACGAATCGTTCGAATCGAACAAATCCGAAAAACGAAAAAAGAAACAACTAAAATGAACGAAAAAATTCGTACACTCGTAACTTTTTTTTTTGTTGAATTGGTAATTTTCCGTGTCCCTAACAATGGTGCTGCTTAACGTGCTTCGAATGGATTGAACAAAAAAATTCGTACATTCGTAACTTTTTTTTTTTCGATTCGTAACTTTTTTTTTCGAATTGTAATGAATGGATTGAACAAAAAAATTCGTAATAATAGCATACACATTACATAAAATTATGAATTATGCTCCGATTACGAATGTTACGAATAACTACGAATGCGTCCGAATTTCGAATAAACAAATGAAAATTAAACGAAAAAACGAATCAACGAAAAATAACTCTTACAAATGTACGAATTGTTACGAATACGAACAACGACGACTTACGAATGCACGAATCGTTACGAATCAACGGAAACTAAAAAAACTTAACAAAAATAAACAATTTTTTTTGTTGTGCACATGTCTACTATCCATATAGTTAATTATTAATATTTACCACTGCATAGAGAATACATTTCCTTTTTTTTTCAAACTTTACATATTAACAAAATTATACACCACACTTTTTTTTTTTTAAGGTTATTAACTGATTAATCGGCCAACTAATCGATTATGAAAATAATTGTTAGTTGCAGCCCTAATATTGTTTTATTGTGATGTATGTGTATGTACCGAGCCTGGGTATGCCCAATAGGCTCTATTTTTTATCTCAACTTGAAACACAATAAAAATAATTTTCAAAAAATAAAATACATTTACGTTTTTGGTTGTAACATGACAAAATGTGGAAAATTTCAAGGGGTATGAATACTTTTTCAAAGCACTGTATATTACATTTTTATTTTTAGGTTAGGTTAGGTTAGGCTTTACATGATCCTTTTTACTTTGAGTTACATTTTGCTTTGCCCATGCAGGGTAAAACTAAAATGTGCTGACTTTTGGATTGCTATGTTTGTATGGTCTCTGACATGTGTATCAGCTGCCTTCTGTCAATTTTTATTGCTTCTGCAATATATGGCCAATAAAGGTGCATTGTTAAGGAGTGGTCCGGGGCACATTTATTATCCTGCATTATTTTGTGTACTAAAACTTTTGGCATTTTTATGAAAACGGACCAAGCAGTCCAGCAAAAGTTTCAGTTTGATAGATGAGACAAACCATTTAACACTGACAATGGTGGTTACAATGGTCAACTTTTATTCATGTAAAACCTATACCCCAAAATGAAAAACTGTTGATGTAACTGCTTATAAAGTGTTAGCGTTAAAAAAGGGATTTTTTTTATTTTTTTTTTTTTTCTGCGTTTTGCATTGAATTCAATGCACGTTAAGCCGCGCTAGCTTTCAGCCACGTTTCTCTGTCTCTATTAAAAAAATCAATGGTTCCCTAAGGGAGCCCATTGATTTGAATAGAAGTCATACCTGATCAAGATGATCCGACTTGCGATGCGACTTGTGTGCTGAGAATCCTGAAGGGGAACTCCATGAAAATGTAAAAAAAATTTGCGTGAGGTTCCCCCCCCCCCCCCCAAGACGATACCAGACCCTTCGGTCTGGTATGGATCCCACACCGAAAAAAATGGCGTGCCCCCCCCCCCCCACGATCCATACCAGACCATTATCCGAGAACGCAGCCCGGGCCGGTCAGGAAAGGAGGTGGGGACGAGCGAGCGCCCTCCCCCCCTCCTGAGCCGTACCAGGCCACATGCCCTCAACATGGGGCCTCTTCCCGACAACCCTGGCCGTTGGTTGTCGGGGTCTGCTGGCGGTGGGCTTATCGGAATCTGGGAGCCCCCTTTAATAAGGGGGCCCCCAGATCCCGGCACCCCACCCTATGTGAATGAGTAAGGAGTACATCGTTCCCCTACCCATTCACCTGGGGGAAAAGTGTCAATAAAAAAATAAATCACACTACACAGGTTTTTAAAGTAATTTATTAGGCAGCTCCGGGTCTTCTTCCGACTTCGAGGGTCTCTTCCAACTTCTCCGGCCTCTTCTCCCGCTCTCCAGTGTCTTTTCCTGCTCTCTAGTGCCTTCTGCAACGCTCCTCCGATATCTTCTTCCAGCTCTTTTACTAGCGTTTGCCCGGTCTTCTCCCTCGCCACCGTCGTTGTCTTCTCTTCTCTCTTTTCCGATGTTGCTCTCTCCCCGCTGTAATGCAGTGTACGCGGTGCGCAACGATTTAAATAGGCATGGGGCGTGGTCACTGGGTGATGTCAAAATACACTGTAGAGCTCAGTGAGTAGAGGTCTGAGAGCTGATTGGAGGGAAGGGACACACCCCCTGCACACAGTACACAGGAACAGAGCTGAGGCATTGGGAAAAAAGACTGTTTGATCCTGTCTTCTCTGATCCTTTCCTTCTTCCACTGACTCCAGACCAGGTCCAGATAAGACAGAGTTTCTGGGGTCAGGCTGCACATGCTCAGGTGTGTGTTGCTAGAAAGTGTGTGTGTGTGTGTGTGTGTGTGTGTGTGTGTGTGTGTGTGTGTGTGTGTGTGTGTGTGTGTGTGTTTTTTTTCTTGGGAGAGTGCATTTGATCAGCACTGTCCAGACAGAGGGTCAGGGGTCCTGCATCCTGATAGGACAGCTCAGTGCAGTATGAAAACTCCTCCTACAAGCTTTAACCAGGCACTGATAGAAGTGACAAGACTGCTATATACTGCTGAGGGTAAAAGGGATTTATATTATATTATATTATATTTATATTTACTAAAATACCGGTAATTGCATTTCCATGTTCTGTGTAGTGTGGGGGACCAGATATAGTGAATGCAGGTTCTGGGTTTAGTAACACTTTAACACACTATAGAGGGCTATGCTTTCTTCATATTTCATGTCTGAGGTTTCCCAAAACGTGCACAAGGAACAGTACTTATGAATGAAGTGCCCCATGTGCCAGTAGCTGCTGTGTTTATTTGAAATCCAATGTCCTCTGCCCCTGGATACTCCCCGCTGCTGTGATTTTCCGCTGCTGTGGGAGTTGAGATGAGCCAGATATTTGTCAAGTGCTGATTGTTTCCACCCCTGTGATCAATTCATTAAGCCATTCTATCGGTTCCCACAATGAAACGGATTCCAGAATTGAAGTGGGTGGACCTTTCCTTCATCTGATCGTCCTCCATTCGTAGTGCACTTTTCATTGTGGGAATTAATAGTACAGCTTCTATGAATGGAGGAGGGGAGTGGAAGGGGAGGGAAGGGGGTCCTTCCAGGACCTATGGAGTTACACTTAGGTGTGTGGTACTGGAGAGGTAAAATCCTAGAAAAAGCTATTCCACTCTTACTTCAACACTGTACCAACATCCAGCCAGGGAGGACTGTCACTTCACGCATGTGCAGTGGCATCTAGGATCATGGCACATGTAGTCCCAGGGAGGGGGATCAAGAGGACTATCATGAAACGATCAATGCTTGCTTCCTGACCATAAGTTCAGGGAAGTTGTGCACAGGAAGATGTAAGCTACAGGTGTAAATACAACACATTGGAAGTTTCATTGAACTTTTTATTTGTTTTTGTTCAGTCGTTTAGTCGTTATCTGACTCTTCATGACCCATAGCGCGCCAGGATTTTCTGTCCTCCACTGCCTCCCGGAGCTTGCTTAACTTCATGTTCATTGTTTTCGATAATGCTATCTACAAATCTTGTTTTCTGTCGTCTTCTTCTTCTTCTTCTTTCTTCCATGTTTCCCAACATCGGGTATTTTTCCAATGAGTCCTCTCTTCCCATTAGGTAACCAAAGTATTCAGGTTTCAGCATCAGGATCTGTCCTTCCAGTGAATCCTCAGGGTTGATCTCCTTCTTCAAGATTGACTGGCTTGATCTTCTTGCCGCCCAAGGGACTTTCAAGAGTCTTCTCCAACACCATAGTTCAAAAGCATCAGTTCTTTGGCGTTCAGTGTTCCTTATGGTCCAACTTTCACAGCCATAGGTTACTACTGGGAATACCAAAACTTTGACTATACAGGACTTTGTCGGTATGGTGATGTCTCTGCTTTTTATAATGTTGTCTAGGTGTGCCATTGCTTTCCTCCCAAGAAGCAAGCATCTCTTTATTTAATGGCTACAGTCACCGTCTGCCATGATCTTGAAGCCTAGAAAGATAAAATCTGTCACTGTTTCCATTTCTTCTCCTTTTATTTGCCAAGGAGTTATGGGACGGGTTTCCATGATCTTATTTTTCCTAATGTTTTGTTTTCAGGCCAGCTTTTGCGCTCTCCTCTTTCACCTTCGTTATTTCTGCATTCACACCGGAGTGTTTTCAGCTTGTAAAATGCTTGAAAAAACGCCCAGCAAGCAAAACCCCATTCATTTAAATGGCCCCTGTTCACATCTGAGCATTTTGTAACCTGAAGCAAAGGGCCTGAGGCTCAAAAAGGTACATGAGCTTGCTTTTGGGCAGATTACAGGCGCTTTTCTGCTTTTTACATTGGTGGCCTTTTGACCTGTGCAAAAACGCGGTAAAAACGCACAAATTTGTGCCTGAAAACTAAACGCTCAGGTGTGAATGCAGCCTATGAGACTCTTGAGAAAAGAACGTTTCTTTTAGGCAAACGTTTATTGTCAAATGTACAAATGTAATATTATTAAAGCTGAGCTCCACCCAAGTGGGGGAAGTTCTCCTTTAAGCACTTCTCCCGCCTCCCCTGCCACATTTGGCATGTCATATTTTTTTGGGGGGTGGGGAGTGGGTACCTCGGGGATCTGAGCGGAACTTCTCCTCTCTCCCTTCCTCCATGCAGTCTTCTTGGACACGTCACAGGTCCCAGAATACTGCCAGACCATTCAGGAAGCTCATTGTGACTTGCGCATGCACAGCAGTGCGCACCCAGCTGTGAAGCTGCAAGCTGCTACAGCTGGGTGCCCACGATTTAAAATGCTGGTGTCAAGGAGAGGGAGACAAGCAAATGATCGGGTCACCACATCGCTGGATCCTGGGACAGGTGAGTGTGTGTTTTGTTTATTAAAAGTCAGCAGCTACACTTCTTTTCTTTTTTTTTTTTTTTTTTTTTTTTTAGCTGCTGACTTTTAATAAACACAAAAAAATGACCGAGCTCCCCTTTAACAAACAGCGAGAATTTGCTACTACTTTATTATATTATGATGGGGTGTGTAATCATAATGGGGTATTTTAATTATCCAGACATAGACTTGGTGAAAGGAACCGCGCATTCATCTAAGGCTCGCAGTTCCTAAATGTCTTTGCAGGACAATTTCATGGGTCACATGGTAGATGCACCAACTAGAAAGAAGATTAGACCTACTGATTACCAACAATACAGACCTGGTCACGGATGTGGAAATAAGGGGCAATTTAGGAAACGGTGATCACAGCTCAATTAGCTTCAGTTTAAATCGCACAAATAGGAAACATTAATGGGAATACAAAGACATTTAATTTTAAAAGAGCTAACTTCCATAAACTACGAACCTTGCTAGAAGATATAAATTGGGAGTGATGGGTTTGCTTTAAGAGCATATTAATAAGGGCATTAGCCAGTGCATACCATTGGGAAATAAATTTAAAAGAGTGAACAAAAGTCTTGGATGGCTTAACTCCAATGTAAAAATGCACACAAAAGCAAAGGAGGGATCAGCATTTAGACTTTACAAAGAATGCAACAAGAAATGTAAGGGTGCAATTATGGCGGCTAAGATAGAACACGAAAGACACCTAGTGGTGGAGAGCAAAAAAAATCCCAAGAAATTCTTTAAGTATATAAACAGTAAAAAAGGAAGGACAGACCATATTAGCCCCATAAAATAAAGAATGAGGAAGGAAATCTGGTTACAAAGGATGGAGAGATATTGAATTTATTCTTCTCCTCAGTCTTCACGAGGGAATCGGGGGGGGGGGGGGGCTTCAGTAACCAAAACTGCAGTGTTTATCCACATGACACATCACAGGAAGCACCCTCATGGCTAACAGAGGACAGAATTAGAAATGGACTTGGAAAACCTTTAGTCACCGGGACCAGATGGCTTTCACCCGAGGGTCCTTGGGGAACTCAGTCAAGTAATTGCCAGACCGTTGGTCTTAATTTTTACTGAAGGTCTACTCACTGGAATGGTACCAGCTGATTAGAGAAAAGCCAATGTTGCTCCAATATTTAAAAAAGGGCCAAAATACATCCCTGGGAATTACAGACTAGTTAGCCTAACATCAATAGTATGCAAGCTCTTGGAGGGGATAAGGGACTATATACAAGATTTTAGTGATGAAAACAGTATCATTAGTAGTAATCAGCATGGTTCATGAAGAATCGTTGCCAAACCAATCTATTAACATTCTATGAGAAGGTGCGCTGCCATCTAGATAAAAGAAGGCCCGTAGACGTGGTGTATCCAGATTTTGCAAAATAATTTGACACGGTTCCCCATAAACGATACTAAGCTAAGCAGGGCATTAACTTCTCCGCAGGATGTGGAAACCTGGCAAGAAGATCTGAACAGATTAATGGAGTGGGCAACTACATGGCAAATGAGGTTTAATGTGGAAAAATGTAAAATAATGCATTTGGGTGTCAAAAATATGAATGCAAACCACTTACTGGGGGGAGAACCTCGGGGGGGGGGGGGGGGAAAAAAGGATGGAAAAGGACCTGGGGGGTCCTAGTAGATAACAGAATATTGGCATGCATTAAAAAGGGGATTAACTCGAGAGATAAAGCGATAATTCTCCCGCTCTACAAAACTCACCTGGAGTATACTGTCCAGTCCTGGGCACCAGTCCTCAGGAAGGATGTACTGGAAATGGCGCGAGTACAAAGAAGGGCAACAAAGCCAATAAAGGGACTGGAGGATATTGGTTATGAGGAAAGGTTACGAGCACTGAACTTATTCTCTCTGAAGAAGAGACGCTTGAGAGGGGATATGATTTTAATTTACAAATCCCACACTGGTGACCCCACAATAGGGATAAAACTTTTCTGTGGAAGGGAGTTTAATAAGACACATGGCCACTCATTAAGATTAGAAGAAAAGAGGTTTAACCTTAGCCTGCCTAGAGGGCTCTTTACTGTAATGCCGCGTACACACGTGCGGACTTTTGCCGGCGGACCTAGTCCAGCGGACAATCCCGCGGGACTTTCCAGCTAGGTCCGCTGGACTTTCCGAGCGTGTGGACTTGCCCACACACGCACGGACTTCTCCAGCGGATAATCCGCCGGCCAAAAGTCCGCGGGACTTTTGAAAATGAACGGACTTGCCCACACATGGAGCAGTCCGTTCATTTCGAACGTAACTTCAGGTTACGTAGCTAGCGTAGGCAGTAAATGCCGCCGCGCTAGCTCCGCAAGCTGGCATGGATTTAAAGGGAATCCCCACGCCGAAAAAACGGCGTGGGGGTTCCCCCCAAATCCAAGTCAGACCCTCATCCGAGCACGCAGCCTGGCAGGCCAGGAAAGGGGTGGGGACGAACGAGCGCCCCCCCCCCCTCCTGAGCCGTACCAGGCCACGTGCCCTCAACATGGGGGGTGCCCTGGGGAAAGGGGGCCGTGCGGCCCCCCCCCCAAAGCACCTTGTCCCCATGTTGATGAGGACAAGGGCCTCTTCCCGACAACCCCTGGCCGTTGGTTGTCGGGTCTGCGGGCGGGGGCTTATCGGAATCTGGGAGCCCCCTTTAATAAGGGGGCCCCCAGATACCGGCCCCCCACCCTATGTGAATGAGTATGGGGTACGATGTACCCCTACCCATTCACCTAAGGTGTAAAATGTAAAGTACAAAAACACACACACTTTTGAAAAAATATTTTATTGCTGCTCCGGGGGTCTTCTTCCGTCTTGGGGGTCTTCTCGCCGGACTCCTCCGCTCTCTTCTGCTCTTTTACCTAGCTCTTTCACGAGCGGGGGGAGTCCGGCTACCTTCTTCGTCGTCGCCGCCGTCGTCTGGGGGTCTCGATCCGCCTTCGGGGGTCTTCCGGGGGTCTCTTCTGTTCTTGCGGCGGTCGTCGTCTTCCGCGCCGCCGGCGCCTTCTTCTTCTTGTCCTTCTTCTTGTCTCGGATGAGGGTCTGACATGGATTTGGGGGGACCCTCACGCCGTTTTTTCGGCGTGGGGATTCCCTTTAAATCCATGCCAGGTCACGGAGCTAGCGCGGCGGCAGTAACCTGAAGTCACGTGCTAAATGAACGGACTTGCCGATGAGCAAGTCCGTTCATTTCAAAAGACTTGCCCACTAACGGCGGGATTGTCCGCTGGACTGCCAAGTCCAGCGGATAATTTTAAAACCAAACTTAAAACTTTGGTCCGCCGGACTTTGGCCTCAAAAAGTCCGCCGGCGCCCACACACGAGGGGACTTCAGTCCAGAGGATAATCCCGCGGGATTGTCCCTTCGTGTGTACGCGGCATAAGAGTGACAAGGATGTTGAATTCCCTTCCACAGGCGGTGGTTTCAGCAGGGATCATCGATGGTTTCAAAAAACTATTAGGTAAACACCTGAACGACCACAACATACAAAAAAACTATTAGGTAAACACCTGAACGACCACAACATACATGATTATACAATGTAATACTGATTTATAATCACGCACATAGTTTGGACTTGTGTCTTTTTTTTCAACCTCACCTACTATGTAAATATGTCCCCCCACAAGACACCTGTATTGCAGATTATAAAAGCTAGCACTATAATGATAGTGATATACATGCCATTTACCTATTGTGATATACATGCCATTTACCTGTAGCACCCTCTACCAATAGGTAGGTGCTAGTGTAGGATTTTTTTCTAGAGAGACTGTCAGCACAGGTAAATTTAGACGGTCCTATGCTTTAAGCTAGGCCTGTCTGTTTTGATCTGGGGGCAGGGAGTGGTTAGTGTAGCAGTGGGTGTGACCACCTGTGCTTCAGTACTGAGGCGCCTCCCCTGCTTCCAGGGAGAATGTTCTGGAAGAAGGGCAGGGCCTAGAACTAGAGTGGCAGGCAGCTCATGTGGGAGCCCTGAAAACTCACCAAATGGTATTGGCAGGGGGCGGCCTCCTATATAAGCTGAGGTAACATGCCACTGGGGAGGAGTTGTTGGCTGGATGAAGTGGAGAATGGATTACTAGACAGCAGCAGGAGGGCACCCCCATCTGGAGGGGGGGGGGTGCGCCGATTGCAGAAGGAGGCCCTGAAGACAACTGTGAGGGAACATCACCTTTACACAGTCATTGATAAGGAACTCCTGGAGCAGAGGGGCAGGTGAAGCTGTCGGAACATACGATCCGGTTAAGTTCTGCATTAAGGACTCGGGCAGAGAAAGGTCGGTGAGTGTACCACAGTGGAGGGCTGGATGTGCCAGGAAGTCTTTGAGGGAACTTCACTTCTACGTGGTCATTAGTGAAGTCCTCATCATTACATGGTCAATGATGAGGAGTCCTGGATCAGAGGAGATACTGGAGAGTTGTGTCAAATCGATGTGGCCTGAGGGCACAGGATTTGCAAGCAGGGCTAGTTGGGAACAGTAGTCCACCGCTCAGAATGTGCTTTTAAACTACTAGGCCTCCGGGGAGAGTTACTGCAGGCCTCATGCCTAGTAGCAGCGAGCAACCAGAGTCTGCATGAGGAACTATTCAGAGTGGGTCTTTTTTGCTTAACCACTTTACATCCGCGCTATGGCCGAATGACGGCCACAGCGCGGATGTGAATTCCTGGGAGGCCGTCATATGACGTCCTCCCCTGTGCACGCTCCCTGCGCGTGCCCTGATCACGAGTCACTGAGACTCGGGTGATCAGCAATCCGAGTAAGGGGCAGGTCCCCGGCCCCTTACCCTGTGATCAGCTGTCAGCCAATGACTGCTGATCACATGATGAAAACAAAAGCTCGTGATCGTTTTTTTTTTTCTCGTCACACTGACATCGGAGGAGAAAAAAAAAAGCCGATCACCGGCTCATTTTAAAGGGACATCGGTCCCGAAAAGTCAGAGGCAATTATGCCTCATGTAATGCCCACAATGCCACCTATCAATGCCCACAAGTGCCACCTACCAATGCCCACCAGTGCTGCCAATCAGTGCCACCTAAAAGTGCTGCCTATCAGTGTAACCCATCAGTGCCCATCACTGCCACCTATCGCTGCCCGTCACTGCCGCCTCATCAGCGTACATCAATGACGGACAAAAATTACCCATTTTAACATTTTTATAACAAAATTTTTTTTTTTTTAATGTTTTAACAAAAAATTAAAATCGCAGAGGTGATCAAATACACCAAAGAAAGCTCTATTTGGGGGCAAAAAATGATAAAAATGTAATTTGGGTACAGTGTTGTATGCCCACGCAATTGTCATTCAAAATGCGACAGCTGTGAAAGCTGAAAATTTGTCTGGATAGGAGGGGGGTTTAAGTGCCCAGTAAGCAAGTGGTTAAAGAAGTAGATGTGACATTTCACTATTACCTACAGTATAAGTTTGTGCAGGAGGAGAGGATTTCTTGGAACATCACCCCTACACGCTCAAGAGTGATGTCCTCGTCCTTACAGGGTCATGGGTGAGGAAGTTCTGGAAGCAATAGTCTGCAGGAATTACGCAGAGGAGGAGCATTAGTCTGCAGGAATTACGCAGAGGAGGAGCATTAGTCTGCAGGGTGATGCAGGAAAAAGACTGTAGCTGTTAAACATGCACATCATTCCTTCAGGCTCAAACTATGTGCTAATCTGTAAAAAATCTCTAAATATGATGGCAAAGTGAACTATTCTATGGATATCCCATATACCCCTTTCCCAACAAAGTTGTACCCCCCCCTTCAATAAACAAAAACAAAACCAGCAAAGGACTGTTCATTGTCTCTGCAAGTATGGCAGCGGGGTGATATGGTGGATGTTTGTTACTAGTGGCAACTACACCGCTACATACATATAGTGATTGTGATATACATGCCATTTACCTATAGGGATTGTGATATACATGCCATTTACCTATAGGGATTGTGATATACATGCCATTTACCTATAGGGATTGTGATATACATGGCATTCTCCTATAGGGATTGGGATATACATGGCATTCTCCTATAGGGATTGTGATATACATGGCATTCTCCTATAGGGATTGTGATATACATGGCATTCTCCTATAGGGATTGGGATATACATGGTATTCTCCTATAGGGATTGGGATATACATGGCATTCTCCTATAGGGATTGGGATATACATGGCATTCTCCTATAGGGATTGGGATATACATGGCATTCTCCTATAGGGATTGGGATATACATGGCATTCTCCTATAGGGATTGGGATATACATGGCATTCTCCTATAGGGATTGGGATATACATGGCATTCTCCTATAGTTATTGTGATATACATGGCAGTCTCCTATAGGGATTGGGATATACACGGCATTCCCCTATAGTGATGCCACATCAATGTTTTTTTGAGGATACTTTTAGGGTTATGCAGCCTTGGCCTATGTGTTCTGTTCACCTACTTTACAGTTTTTGTATAGTACAGTTTTACACTATACTCTCGTATCTTTAAGATCAGATTGTGTAGTCAGGGACTACATACTTGATTCATATATGACTCAGATGTGCTCCTTTGTGTTGAGATCTGGACTGAAATGCTAATAAAACCGTGGGTATGCTTGCCATGGAATGCGTGCGGTTTCCTTTTTTGCATATTCGCCATTGTGATTATTTTTTCCACAATTGTGGTAATACGATACAGAGAAGCTTGTAACACACCTGCTAAAGCTTTATGTATCCATAATGGGAGTATTGCATTCACTCATGCAGCGTTCTCATAGTTTACTTTTTTGTGTGCTTTGTTGCCATAGCAGTGGAGTCCTCTCTACAATCCATCACATCACTTTCCTAGCACTTTCATTTACATGCTTGGCCAGTTGCTGTGGTGTTTTTGCCTTTGACACAACCTGGTGATGTGGTGTTTATCAGCCTTGCAGCATTAGGACCTTGGGTTACACAGTAAGACATGCCGACTGGTCATTTCATCAATTCAGTCACGTTTTTGCAAATAAAAAACTGATGAAGTTTACATCAGTGTTTGTTTTTTTTATAATTTTTTTATATGTTTTTTTACATCCTTCAGCTAGAGTCCTTAACCACTAGATTTACAGAGCCATTTTTTTTTTCACGCCATAACGGACCATCTGTCCATCTACAACCATTTATCGTCCAATCCGTTTTTTCTAACGGAAGAAAAATAGGGATTCTAAAAACGAATGTTGACAGAAGTGGTTGTAAACTGATGTAAATGGGGTTCAGCTCCTACTAGTGAAACCCAGTAGAAACGCAGCACTCGCCATGGTTTCTTTGGAGGCAGAAACATATAGGCGCATCATCTGGGGGCCGCATACAAGAACCAGGAAGAGACAGCCCGTTCCCTGATGATGTGCAGCAGCGCATGCACTGCAGAGCACCCCACTTTTTCTGGGAGGGGTGAGGTGCGTATCCCTGGAGGCTGCGGGTATTTGGGATGTCATTCTTGCCTAGGCATACATCCTGGAAGTGCCAGGAGAAGTCCTAAAATAATAGAAAAAATAAATGAATGTCTCTGTGTGTGTGTGTGTGTGTGTGTGTGTGTGTGTGTGTGTGTGTGTGTGTGTGTGTTTTTGGGTGCATTCACAACGAGATGACAGTTCCAGTAAAGGCCCAATAAATTCACCATCGTGAAGGGCATGACTCCTGGCAGATATCCCTTATCGTAACGCCCAGCCCGGAACATCTAATTTGGGTGGGATCGTGGAAAATCAGGGGTCTACTGGTACATAATGCTGCCACAGTCACCTTAAGACAAAAATAATCTACTTTTGAAGTGATTGTACGATTATCTGTTAGTACACAGCTTTCATGTGAAAATATCTGACGGGACAAACAGGAACATTTTTCTTGTATGATACCAGATGGTGCTATTTTTTTATTTTGTGTTTTAATTGGTACATCACTTCCAAATTTTTATTCTGTTATCTCAAAAGTAAAACTTCCGCTTGTCCGCCCCCCCCCCCCCCTCCGGTGCCACACTTGGCACCTTTCAGGGGGGACGGTTACCTGTACCCATCCCCACTTCCAGGAGACGGGGCTATGGCCCGGTCTCTCTGAAGTTCGCCCCCCTCCTCCTTCCTCCACCGGCGGACCAATTAGAAAGCGCAGCGCACTTCGTGCATGCAGAGTAGGGGACCGGCTGTGAAGCCGAAAGGCTTAACTATTGGGTTCCCTTACCAGGAATGGCAGCGGCGGCAGCCGACATAGCGGGCTACCTGGACAGGTGAGTGTCCATATATTAAAAACCAGCAGCTGAAGTGTAGCTGCTGACTTTAATTTTTTTTTTTTTTGGGGGGGGGGGGGGGGGGGGGGGGGGGTCTGGACCTCCTCTTTAAGTAACCTCCTTCCTTTTTAATATGGAGACTAGCATGCAAAAAAAAAAAAAACCTCTGATAATCTCATCGTGTGTACCAGGCTTTAATCGGACATAGCTGTATCAGGGGACTCCGGCCAGGGAGACTAGAGTTTATTAAATTTATCCGGACATCCTCTGCTGTTGTAGGTCGCTGTGTACAAGGGTAAGACCCTAACAATTAAAGCATAACTCCACTTTTGTTGCGAAAAAAAACCTGTGTGTGTGTCTGTGCCTCTGGGCACAGTGGGTCTAATGGGAGTGGTTTCATAATTATCAGTCAGCTGTGGCAGCTGCGGGGCACTAATGAGGAAAACTGCTGGGCCTGCATCCCTTTAGACGTGTTTCTATTGCAAATATCTCACCAAAAATTACATTTTTCTTGCAGGGGATGCCTGAAATCTGACTTGTAATTTAGGCAGACTTCAGGGAAAATTGGTGAGCCAATCACACAAGCAGGAAATTATGTTTCTGGGGAGTGGTCAGTACACATTCTCACAACTCCATGTAGCCATATTGCTTTGCATTTATAGAAAATTACAGTGGCTGCAGATTGAAAAGGAAAGGTAATTTTTAATAATATTTAATAGTATCGGAATTGTACACACTATAATATTTTTTCTTTATTATTTATTTTCCCCCACGAAAGTGGAGTTACCCTTTTTAAGGATTTCCAGTGCTGTACGGTCAGGGGAGCCGGAGAGTCTCCTGATACAGCACAATGAGCACAAAATAACAAGATGCCTAGTAATGTTCTGGTGGCTTTTCTCAGCGCAAAAGGGTTCGGCTAGACCCAAAATTCCCATGTCTAGTGGGATTAGGATGGTCTTTAAGATAAAATAGTCCATAACAATTTGTGATTGTGATATGTGGTCCCCTTGTAATCAATAATCCTCTAGGCTGGGGGTCTCCAAAATTTTCAGTATGAGTGCCACATTGTGGGTTGTACAAATTATCATGGGCCAAAAAGAATTTGGTTTTATAAAATGCTCCCCCCCTTATATCCAAGAGTGCCCATCATGGGGACTGGGGGCGGGTCATGGCTGGTGGGCTGGCAGCGGATGCCCCAGTTACGATATTCTGATACAGACCACTGGTGGATTTTCACGGACAGTTGTACCAGGCCGCATTTGGAGACCTTTGCTCTAGGTTGTAATATCTCGTGTGCAGTAAGTTTATCTGGTACACATTGGTCATCATAATGTCTCCCATGTTTTGAGGACACTTGTTTGGTATGAGCTCCATAACACATCCTTGTATTTCTCTGTATGTGTAGTATCCTCACAGCTGGTGTTCTGCCGAGATGGTTCCCCTTGGCGGATTAGTACCTCTGTGTACTGCGCAGGCGCAGCGCTTGCACAGTACGAAGGACTAGGCATCTTCCGAAAATTGCCGAACCTAAACAGATGGGAGTGAAGTGTACACCGCGCAGTCGGTGTACGAGACGATGCCGCACGCTCCCGATGCTCGCGCTACTCTGCAAGGGGAGTCTAACTAAGGGGCAGGTCTAATCAAAAAAAATGTGGCCCTTGCTTACATTATTAATAATGACAAATCATTATTAATAATTAAAAATCTGCCAGTTACAGTAACAAACGTCGCCCTTGGTACCAGACCAGCCCCTTACTTACACGCGCGCCTTGCAGAGTAGCGCGAGCATCGGGAGCGTGCGGTATCGT
Source organism: Lithobates sylvaticus (assembly GCA_028564925.1). Classification (NCBI taxonomy): domain Eukaryota; kingdom Metazoa; phylum Chordata; class Amphibia; order Anura; family Ranidae; genus Lithobates; species Lithobates sylvaticus. Next base: position 63,776,423 of record CM053037.1, on the reverse strand, counting down.
CTCTCGTACAGCGACATGTTAACTGCGCGTACGCGGTGTACACTTCACTCGCATCTGTTTAGGTTCGGCAATTTCCGGAAGATGCCTAGTCCTTCGTGCTGCGCCTGCGCAGTACAGAGAGGAACTAATCCGCCAGGGGAACTTTCTCGGCAGGACACCGGCATTTAATTTGTTTACACAATTATATGAGCACACTCTTGTAAACTATGATTTGTTGTTTGTATGGCCTTGTAGATATCGGAGAACAAAGTACACGTTGGGTTGTAGTTGTAATTTGTTCGCTCGGGGTCATGATTTATTGTTTAATCCATTATTCAGTCCTTCCTGATTATTTCCATGCAGGATTTTGCTTGTAGAGGAATGCAAAGAAACTGGTTTGATATAGGTGCGTGTCTGAGCAGGACCTTCTAATACGGCCAGGCTCCGTCATGTACAGCTTAATGTTTGCTGTAATCCTTGACATGTTAAAACGTTGACTTCTTACTACCATTCAATTATACTCTGTCAACTCCTTTTGTACAAATAGTGATCTTTTTGGCAGATACCAGAAAGATCGGATACCTGGTCACCCTCCGTATATTTGTAGATCATTGGAGGCATGCTATAGTCTATGAAGTGTCTGTGTATTTCTCACACTGGATAAATTTGTTTTAGATCTTTGTTATTTTCATCTAATTTACTATTTATTTAATCTGTACCATTGGCAATTACACCACCATCACCATGCATTACACAGGGGGTCTTTTTATAAAACATTTGTACAAACTGAACTAAATTTCACTGTATAGTTTCAAAAAGATCAATTCCTGCATCATCCGCTCCACCTAGTGGCCAAAACAGGGTATAGATTTCTGAAATACCACAATTAACAAATATACCACAATTGACCATTAGATGGAGAAGATGATATAGGAGTTAATCTGTTCAGAAACATATGGTGACATTTCGTTCAGCTTGCATGGATGTTTCTGATATTTTGTGATGAATGTTTTTATAACTAAACCCCTTAGTGTTTTAATATGGCCTATGGTTTCATCACAGCACAGAGCTTGTACCTGTTTTATGTGGGTGTCACTGGTGGTAGTCACTTTATTTCATATAATATGGTGGTTAAAGGTTCCAGTGGGAACAGTTTTATAAGAAGGAAGGCGCTATAGGCAGTGGTCCCACCATAGGAATACATCCTGCTAATTTCTCAAGTAAACACAAGTTTTTACCCATTTACTGCTTTTCTGGTGGACAGAGTCCACTCTGTTAGTTATCTTTTGGCAGATACCAGAACGATTGGACAACTGTTCACCCTCCGTATATTTGTAGTACAAGGGCCCATCTGATTGCATAAATATTGAAAGTGTTTAGGTGTGACCTTTTGGATAAAGAAGTAGCTGCCAGAATCCCTCTAGCATCCAGGAGGACCTGCCAGAACCCCCCTCGCATCCAGGAGGGTCCACTAAAATCCCCCTTGCATCCAGGAGGGCCCGCCAGAACCACTTCACATCCAGGAGGGCCCGCCAGAATCCCCCCCTCACATCCACGAGGGCCCGCCAGAATCCCCCCTCACATCCACGAGGGCCCACCAGAATCCCCCCTCACATCCACGAGGGCCCACCAGAATCCCCCCTCACATCCAGAAGGGCCCGCCAGAATCCCCCCTCACATCCAGGAGGGCCCGCCAGAATCCCCCCTCACATCCAGGAGGGCCCGCCAGAATCCCCCCTCACATCCAGGAGGGCCCGCCAGAATCCCCCCTCACATCCAGAAGGGCCCGCCAGAATCCCCCCTCACATCCAGAAGGGCCCGCCAGAATCCCCCCTCACATCCAGAAGGGCCCGCCAGAATCCCCCCTCACATCCAGGAGGGCCCACGAGAACCCCCCTCACATCCAGGAGGGCCCACGAGAACCCCCCTCACATCCAGGAGGGCCCACGAGAACCCCCCTCACATCCAGGAGGGCCCACGAGAACCCCCCTCGCATCGAGGAGGGCCCACGAGAACCCCCCTCGCATCGAGGAGGGCCCACGAGAACCCCCCTCGCATCGAGGAGGGCCCACCAGAATCCCCCCTCGCATCGAGGAGGGCCCACCAGAATCCCCCCTCGCATCGAGGAGGGCCCACCAGAATCCCCCCTCGCATCGAGGAGGGCCCACCAGAATCCCCCCTCGCATCGTGGAGGGCCCACCAGAATCCCCCCTCGCATCGCGGAGGGCCCACCAGAATCCCCCCTCGCATCGCGGAGGGCCCACCAGAATCCCCCCTCGCATCGCGGAGGGCCCACCAGAATCCCCCCTCGCATCGCGGAGGGCCCACCAGAATCCCCCCTCGCATCGCGGAGGGCCCACCAGAATCCCCCCTCACATCCAGGAGGGCCCACCATGGGGAATGTTTTTGACAGATACATGTATCTTGAGTGAAAACTGACCATTTCAGTGCAGCGGCCCAACAGAATTTCATAAGTAGTCTAGGACACTGATGCTGGGGGGATTGCTTTCACAAAGACACTGTCTCTTTCCCTGAATGGGCTGGGTGCCAGTCTTACTTTAACATTTTAATGTAATTTCACAAGTTGTTTAAAAAAAATTGTCTCAGGGAACATTACTTTCAGTGAGATGTGTCCCTTGTGCTGCTGTGATCCCCCTCCCCCCCACCGCAATCTTCCGGTGCGGCAGTAGTTAATATAACTAAGGTGCTGTGACAGGTTTTCATCATAAATGCCAACTACGCCCGCATTTTCTACCCAGCTCCTCCATTCACCAGTTTTCCTGTAACAAGACCTGGCACAACACATGCCCCTCAAGCACCTTGATTAGGTGTCTTTGTTTTGTCCAGAAATGTATTTATTTGATTTGGAAATAGTGTAATTATAAAGTTGGAACATTGGAGAGGACGCTTGGCTTCCTAGCTTCTGCAAATCTGAGTTCTAAAGCCATGGGGTTTTCTCTAGATCTGTATACAATATGAAAATATTAAGCCAAACTTAACTGTTGCAATATAATAAAAAAATCTAGGTGTCCTGCCTATGTAAAAATAAAAGCTTCTGCCGAAATAGTCCTCTTGTTGTCCCTCTTCAGTCCAGTGCAAGTCCTCTTTGAGGTTGAGTGATATCCAACATCATGTAACATGCTTTGTGTGAGGCCAGGGAGTCCCTCATAATGGGGACCGGGCTCACAGTACTGCTGTACTGAATGGCAATTCTATGTCATTCCATCAGTGCAGTTCTATGCAGGTGTATGCCTGCCCACCACGTATATGCCAGGGAAGAGGAGGAAAAACTCAGAGGACCATGTTACCGGTCAGATGACCACAGGATATGTATAATACAATTCAAATACAAAATATTTGTGAGAAGCTCTTCTTTTGGCTCTGGGACCGAGTAGGGGACTGATTAAACCCTTGTCAGGCTTGTTTGCTTTCTTTGGCCCCATCGTCTTCACAGCAGGAAATTCGATGAAATCTCTCTAACGGGAACACTATGACAATAAAAGCACATTGTATTGTGGTAAAGAGAAGATAACAGGCTTTTCTTTATATTTTCATTGCTGTCTGACTTTCCATTGGTCACAGGACAACATTGTCACCAGAACAGGAAGTGAAAGGACAGGTTTTTATAAAAGTATAACTGAAGACAAAATGTTTTTTTTTTTTTTGTATAGAGTGGAGAAGGATTAGAACACATGCCAGGTCATTATAGCTGTCTGTGTCCCCGTTAGGGAGAGTCACCCTCTTTGTCCTGGAAACCATTATCATTGAGTAAAAGAAAAGCCCAATGTTTGAGTCCCCAGAACAGGAATAGAGGGGTAATCTTCCAATGGGGCACTCTTTCTGGTGACAACCGGGGATTCCTTGACTTTGGAAGGATTTCCTCACTTCCTGTTTTGGCTATGAGACAGGGAGCTAAGGGAAGTCTCACCAGTGGGACACAGAAGGCAAAAATAACCGGCAGGGGTTTTAAAACTCCTTTACTCTATACAAAATTAAAAAAGGTTTTGCCTTCAAAGCTAATTTAATGCCACGTTTGTCTTTCCTTCACTCTGCCACTGCTCGCCCAGTACTTCTGAGAATGGAGTAGCATGTGACCCACTCCATGTGACAGCCATGGGCCAATCGCCAAGCACCACATTAGCAGAGTTCATAGCATGTACGGTGAGGGGGAAAAAGTATTTGATCCCCTGCTGATTTTGCACGTTTGCCCACTGACAAAAATGATCAGTCTATAATTTTAATAGTAGGTTTATTTTAACATTGAGTGACATTTATACAGCGATCAGTTCTATAAAAATTCACTGATTACTGTATAAATGACACTAGCAGGGAAGGGGTTAACATTAGGGGGTGATCAAATGGGTTAAATGTTCCCTAGGTTCGCTGTTCCTGATCACTGGGAACAGACAATCTCTCTCTACTTCCATGTTTGTTTACATTGACAGATCCTCGTTCTGCCTCTCTGTGGAGTGATAGCGGGTGGCCTGTGGACATCATAGCCACGCGCCTGCTGTATCTTTTCCACAAACCGCTGGTTGCTGCTGAACCGTCTAAGATTCGAATCGTCTGTGTGTGCCTAAAGGGGTAATTTATACTTGCGGTTGAGGGGCATTAAAGCCACGTTTTTGCCTCCTCCTTAACTCTTCATCCCCTTGTAAAGAGTTGTACACATGGCATAACAAAAACGAGCCAACTAACCCAGTCACCACATTAAAGGACTGGTGAGCTGTAATATGGGGTAGGCAACCTTAAAGAGAAGTAGATCTACCTGAACAACATGGGAGAAGATCACCGGGCACAATGTGGCCTCCCACCCGATTTTAAACCTCTAATTGCTGTACTACCGTGTCACAATCGCATGCATGGCAATCTTGTTTAAATCAGGTGGTGAGGAGGCAGTGTATCACCTCCTCACCACATGTCCAACACACTTGGATTGCTTTTCAGAGGAGCAGCAGGGTTTGTTCACACGTAAAGTTGAGTCCTGGTTTTACCACCTTCAAGCAGCAGGAATTAAGCCCCCTGTTGCTTTGGTGGGTGCTACCACCTGCCAATTGCAACCCATTCAAGTAAATGGGGTCAATCTGCAAGCACCACACAACTGCATGCTTCCATGGGGTCCAAGGGGGTTAAAGCAGGTGGTGAGAAAGCAACAACGCTACCTGCTTTAGCCCCTTGTTTGCTGTACTGTACAAGGTTGCAGTGCACTTGCAGAGTGGCCTCATTCACTTGAATAGGTCATGCTTGGCAGGTGCTACACCCACCAACCAAGACAGGACATATAACTTCTGCTGCGACATGTGTACACCCCTGGCCACTGCAGCTAAAGGGGAGTGGTTGTGGTGGGGGTGATAAAAACACATCTTGAAGTGGAGTTCCACCCAAAAGTGAAACTTAAAGCGGGGTTCCACCCTAAAGGGGAACTTCCGCTCATCGGAACCCCCCCCCCCCCCCTCCGGTGTGACATTTGGCACCTTTCAGTGGGGAGGGGGGTGCAGATACCTGTCTAAGACAGGTATTTGCACCCACTTCCGGGTATAGACTCCCACGGGAGTCTATGCCTCTTCCTGTCCCGCTGCGCTGTCTGCTGGGACACACACGGGTCCCAGAGACAGCACAGATCATTCCTATTGCATTGCGCGACTCGCGCATGCACAATGGGGAACCGGGAGGTGAAGCTGCAAGGCTTCATTTCCTGATTCCCATACCCAAGATGGCAGCGGCAGCATCTGAGGGATGCTTTGGCCTTGGGTGCCTTTAAGTACTCATAACCCCCTGACATGCCATGTTTGGCATGTCATTTTTTTTGGGGGGGGGGGGGGGAGGTACCCAGCTCCCGCTTCAGCTCGTGCTGCCTAGGTGACTACTCCCTGCAATCTTCTGGGACACATCACAGGTCCCAGAAGATTGCTCGGCCATTCAGGATGCACAGTGTGCACCCGGCTGTGAAGCCCCAAGCTGTCACAGCTGGGTGCCCACACTAGTGATGCCAGCGCCGCAGAGAGGCGAGGGAGAGAATGGAGGCTTTGGGCGGCCACATCGCTGGAAGGTGGCACAGGTGAGTGTGTGGTTATTAAAAGTCAGCAGCTTTTTGTAGCTGCTGACTTTTAATAAACAGAAAAAACAGTAGAACTCCGCTTTATCTATGTCAGTGGTTCTCAACTCCTGTCCTCAGGACCCACTAACAGGCCAGATTTTATGTATTACCTTGGGGAGATGCAGACTAGAATACTGCAATCACTGAGCAGCAAATTATATCACCTGTGATGTGTTTCAGTTATCTTGCAAACCTGGCCTGTTAGTGGGTCGTGAGGACAGGAGTTGAGAACCACTGATCTATGGGGTTTTGCCACCCCCACACTGCAAATGAACCCTTACTGTTCTGATGTGCTGCGGTTTACCCACACGGAGGGAGCAGCGGAGTGTATCTGCGATTTTCCTGGGTTAGCTGCCCTTTGCCATAGATTTATTTTGTATCCTGCAGTTGTGATGCACTTTCTGAAAGTGGACAAAAACTCCTGCGTTCATAAAGTGCACCAAACCCGCAGGATATAATAGACGTCTATGGCTAAGTGCAGGAAAGCTGCAGGTACACTACACTGCACCCTGCACTGCACCCGCGGTGTGGGTAAACCGCAGCACATCAGTGTGAAAGCAGCCTTCTACTATTATGCCCAGTGTGTTGCTTCACACTGACCTGAAGATCTCTTCTTTCCTACTGCTGGCACCACTCTGGAGACCGCTAGCTGGAATAAGAGGTGTGCAGTTGGTATCGCTCTCCATGGCACAGGAGCCGGCACTACAGAGGAGGGATCAGCTTATGCGGCTATTGCTCCCTACTGCAGCTCCAATTTTACAAGTAGTCCCTCTGCATTGCACTCTGTTTGATGCTCTGGAATGGCGGGTCAGCAAGCCCAGACCACGATCTACCGGTCACCTGTCTGTGATCTACTGGTTGCTGACCCCCCGCTGTAATATACAATGATTTTCTTCTTGGATTTAGATGATTTTTATCCAATAAAACAGACAAAAACGAAAGCGAACTATGACTAGATAAAAGTGGAATTCATATTCTTTTCCATATGTACTTAGTTCTCAAAAAAAGTATTTGGAAAAAAAAATAAAAATTCTTCCCATCTTAAAATGAAAATCTCTCTTTTCATTACACTGGCTTTCTTTTTACAGACCCCTGTTTAGGCATAATTGTGTGAAAAACCGTGCCAGACTGAGCAATAAAATGCTAAATAAAATGTATGTCTGGACAAAATGAAATAAAAAAAAATATATATATATACTGTATGCAGTACATCTCAGCAGTACACGCTGATCTCTGCATGTTTTATCATTTTAAATACTTGAATCCCCAGGCCCTTTCCTCCTTACATCCCCTTGAGTCCCAGAGTGTTGTTTTTTTTGTTCTCAGAAATGTCTCCTTTCCGCACATTATACCCTTTAGGCATTGAAGTCTACCGTAAAGTATTATACATCGAACTTCTTCAGGACAGGCCAGGCTTTAATTTGCTAGCAATTTAGGATTCCTATATCTTTGCCTTTAATGGGATTGGGTAGTAAAATTTTTTTTGTCATTTGTTCCCCATATATACTGTATACTGCAAGATGTAATCAACAAAGTCTCCTGATTAAAATTCTATCATGTTAGTGGGGCTTTATGTAACGTAGTGGAAAGCGAACATATTTGTTTTATTTTAGGAGAGCTTTATTCCCCTTTCAATGCTTGATTGCAACAAATGCAGGGGAAAAAAAATTTCAAGTAAATTGTTCGCAGAGCTATAAGATTAAAGCAGTAGTAAACCGCAAATTAAAAAAAAAATCCCCTTTAAGGCAGTGTCATAATGCGTGAGTATGCTTCGTTCGCATACTCGCACATTATGCAAGACTTGCCTTAGGCCCCTTTCACACTGAAGCGTTTTTCAGGCGCTACAGCGCTAAAAATAGCACCCGTATAGTGCCTAAAAAAAGCGGGTCCTTTCACTCCAGTGTGAAAGCCGGGGGGCTTTCACACTGGAGCAGTGCGCTAGCAGGACGGTAAAAAAAGTCCTGCTAGCAGCATCTTTGGAGCAGTGAAGGAGCGGTGTATTCGGTTTCAAGGAGCGGGCTTTTTTAACCCTTTTTCGGCCGCTAGCGGGGGTTAAAACCGCACCGCTAGCGGCCGAATACTGCTGCTAAAACGACGGTAAAGCAGCGCTAAATTTAGCTCTGCTTTGCCAACGCCCGCACCGCCCCAGTGTGAAAGGGGCCTAAGCAAATCCCATAGTGGCGCAATGTCACTGCTGAAAGGGCTTTCATCTTCACTCTTTCCTCCAGGTTCCCCCATCAACCATGAGTGGCTGGAGCCGTGAAGACATCGCTCCCACACATCGTTCAAGAAACGATGACATCGTTCAAGGCACGAGCTCTGCATGGTATGCCGGACCTTCAGGGTGTATGCGCCGGTGACGTCACCAGTTGCATGCAGTGTGAATATCTCCCAAACAGTACAAGTTTGGGAGATATTCACTGTACCTACAGGTAAGCCTTATTATAGTCTTTCCTATAGGTACAAGTAAAAAAAGTGAGTTTCCTACCACTTTAAGTTGGATTGACGAGGGCACAAATCTGCATGACGGTGGCTTTCAACAGGTTTGCGACTGCAATCAATTCAAATGACGTCGCATTTCCTTTTCCTGAGCATTGGATACATGAACTCAAATGGAGATGCCATACAGAAAAATACCCATTGATCTGCCAGAAATCCAGTATGCTCCTACGTTTTCTGGCATGAATGGTTAATGTGAACACAGCTTCAACCTATTTATTAAGCTCAGTGAACATTCAGTATGCCACACAAACATCCACTTTGCTAAGTGAATGAGTTCTACTACTTTAATAAAACAACCCCATAGCATGTCCTAAACATCACATTTGTGACCACAAAGGTCTACATTCATTATAATGCTATATTTAGTAAATTTGTGTGTGTGTGTGTGTGTATATATGTGTGTGTGTGTGTGTGTGTGTGTGTGTGTGTGTGTGTGTGTGTGTGTGTATGTATATATATATGTATATATATATATATATATATATATATATATATATATATGTGTGTGTGTATATGTGTATTTATTTTGAGTGGTGATTACCCTCCTTCAGAAAAGAATTGGTAGAATGTCTTCTTTCTGAGCTGGGCTTATAGTAGAACCCCATTAGATTGATTTCAGTATTTCCTATTCGAACCTTGTGAATCCATGCAAAAACAGATCGGGAGCTAATCGGCCATGTTTTTACAGCGGCCCTCTATCCCTTCAGAGGAAATGTTCTATATCCTCCAATGCTCCTGAAAGATTTCCTAAAATACGCCACATTAGACAATTAAACAATCTTACTGCCTCGATGAATAACCTTTTTAGAAGGTTTGGATTAAATGGTATGTGAGGTACTTGTAAGGAACTTGAAAGATAGTGATGGAATGTGAACATCTCTCTGTATAATTTAATCTATCTGCTGACACGTGGAAAATTGTTTAATTTTGTAGGGAGGGAATAGTTTAGTTTTGTGAGATCTTTGCATAAATCCGAGGCAAGACCTACATTTATACAGTGTTTTTGATATTCATCTTAAAGTGAACCTGTGCCCAGGCTATGTGAAATAAACACGTAGTAAAATGACTATAAAACCAGCCCTCATTCATCTCTGTTGTTATCAGCGTTGTGGAGAAATTAATTCTTAAAGTTCACAACCGAGGCACCGAAAAATCTGCTGTTTTCCATGGAGAGCAGACTATTGACAGGCTGTCCGCCATCTAATGTAAACACACAGCAGGTGCTTGTGAACAATTTACTAACACTTCTGCCTGAAGCTCCAGGCTGTGGGCAGTCCCTCAGCATCATCATGTACAGTACAGAGCTATCAACCCTGCATTGTACGTGGAGGCAATGTGGGCGTGTGCCACTGTGGCCTGAATCGCATTAGAAGGGTGGCAGTGCTGGACCAGTTGCATAGATGGAGGGAGCCTGCCAGAGCCAGAACTAAGGGGGGTATTGCACCTTCTTTCCTTAGTTCCTAGACTAAACCAGCATTTAACACTTGTAGTGCAGGAGGCCTCCGATGCAAAGGTAGATTTTGCTTAATTTCAGCTTTGAAGCTGAATTCCATTCCTGGAAAATTCGGGAGAACGCTTTCCTGTAATGGAAAAGAACAAGGGTGTACTACATGTGCCATGCTGCAGCAACTTCTTGTAGTTTTCCCATTCACAGAACACCCTGAATGGATGACTCGGCTGGGTGGACGGAGCCATGCACGGCTGACTATATGTGCTATAAGTATCCTTAGCACCAGTGTACTAAACACACGTGACTGTAAAAATCTTCAAAGGCTGTGTTCAGTGAACCTCCACCTCTATAGGAAGTGCCGCTCACCTCATGTACAGTATCAGACCCCACTACAGAGTTTTAAATGCCTTCTCCACTCCTCCTTTGGATGTCTCCGTATCTCTCCTCCTTCTCCTGGATCCAGCAATGTGTGGTTCAAGTGAACGTTTACTCATCAGCTACAAGTACCCTGAAATAAAAAAGAGGAAGAACCATAGTGCTCTCTGTATAACCTTTTATTGTCTTAAAACGAGGGATAAAACTCACTTGCAAAAAAGACATAAAAATAAAGCATAACACAGCCTCAGCTCACCGCTGATGTTAGTCTCGTGGGAATGATGTCACAGGCTGGGTGGGAAAGGTGGGAGGAGCAGAGCCTGTGATGTCATTCCAACGAGACTCTAACATCAAGTGAGTTTTATCCCTCGTTTTAAGATAACATTTTATACAGGGAGCACTATGGTTCTCCCCCTTTTTTTTTTATTTCATGATACTCCTTGTGGCTGATGAGTAAAAGTTCACCTTCAGGAGAAGGAGGAGAAATACGGAGACATCCAGAGGAGGAGTGGATAAGGCATATGAGACTCTGTAGTGGGGTCTGATACTGTACATGGGGTGAGCCGCACTTCGTATAAAGTAGAGCTGCATGATTCTGGCTAAAATGAGAATCGCAATTTCTTGCTTAGAATAAAGATCACGATTATTTCATGATTCTCGCAGTGTAACATCATCTTTCACATTATACAAAAAAATTGGGCTTACTTTTTACTGTTTCGTTTTTCTTTTTTTTTTTTAATTCATTAACCACTTCAGCCCCGAAAGGTTTTTGCGATACGGCACAACGTTATTTTAGCTGACAATTGTGTGGTTGTGCGAAGCAGTGCCCAAATAAAATTGATGTCCCCCCCCCCCCCCCACAAATAGAGCCTTCTTTTGGTGGTATTTGATCACCTCTGCAGTTTTTTTTTTTTTTTTTTTTGCGCTATAAACATTTTCTGCTATGAAACATACCCAATAAAATTTTAAAAAAAAATGTAATTTCTTCATCAATTTAGGCCAATATGTATTCTGCTACATATTTTTGGAACCCCCCCCCCCCGATAAGCATATATTGATTGGCTTGCGCAAAAATTATAGCATCTACAAAATGGGGGATAGATTTATGGCATATTTATTTATTTATTTATTTATTTATTACTAGTAATGGCGGTGATCAGTGATTATTATTTTTTTAGCGGGACTGCGGCATTGCCATGGACAGATCGGACACCTAACTGACATTTTTGAAAAATTTTTGGGGAATGAGTGACATTATGACAGTAATCAGTGCTAAAAATATACACTGTCATTGTACCAATGACACTGGCTGGGAAGGGATTAACATCAGGGGCAATCAAAGGGTTAACTGGGTGTGTTTACTAACTGCATGGGGGATGGGCTTCCTAGGGATAACACGGAGAGATCCTTCTTCTTGCATAGCAGAAAGACAAGATCTCAGTGTAATCTCCTGTCAGAACAGAGATCTGCCTTGTTTACTTCGGAAGATCCCCGTTCTGTCTCTGCGGGGAACGATCACGGGCGGGCGGGCATTGAGTCCACCGGACCCGCTGATTGGCTCCCCCACTGACCAATCGGCGAGCGCCCACAGAACCTAGTGCATGAATTGCCGTACCGGTACAGCCATTTGCACAGCCGAGACACCTTTCCGCAGTATGACTGCAGCGGGTGGTCGGCAAGCGGTTAGTGTATTTTTTACCAAAAAAAATTGCGTTTAAAAAGACTGCTGCGCAAGTGCAGTGTGACATAAAATATTGCAACAACTTCCATTTTATTCTCTAGAGTCTCTGCTAAAAAAAAAACTCATATATATGTGTGTGTGTTCTTTTCTAGCAAAATATACAGATTTTAAACTGTAAGCAACAAGTGTCAGAAAAAGGTTTAGTCTTTAAGTGGTTAAACTGCCCTCATTAACCGGCAGAAAAGTTCATCTTCGGAAATTTTCAGAAAATCCTACTGCTCCGTACTGCGCATGCGCTGCACACAACGGACACTTGATGATAGCCGGATCACATAGGGGCAACTTAGCCGTCTGACAAGTCGCGCTCTGTTCTGTACAATGGAACCGTTCTAATAGGAGCGACTCAAGTCGCTCCGACTTAGAAAAAGGTTCCTGTACTACTTTGGGGGCGACTTGCATTGACTTCTATATAGAAGTTGTTTTGCAAGTGGCCGCTGAAGTCGTGTGCAGGTCGCCTCACAGAGTCGGCCTGCAAGTCGTGTCGCCCCTGTGTGAACCGGCCCTTAGCGATGTTGTGATAAACTGATCAGGCTGCCTGTTTGTTTTTTGTTTTGTTTTTTACAGCTGTCAGCAGTGAGCAGAGAACTCTCTGCACTGAATCGTGGAAATGCTGTTTTAAAGTGGAGGGCCACCCTAAAAAAAACAAAAAAAATTACATTAACATTCTTAAAAAAACAAAAAACAAAAAAAAAACATTTGAAATACAAAAAAAATGTTTTACTTAACAGAAACCCCTGTTGCTAGGCAGTCTTCCTAATCTGCCTCTTCCGTGGCGCTGTTTCTTCAATTCCTCCTCCTCGGCGAGCGGCCCCGTTGTCTTCTGGGACATGTGTGTGTCCCAGGAAATAACGGGGCTATTCACAAAACGCCGCGTGGCTCACACATGCGCAGTAGGAAACGGGCAGTGAAGCCGCAATGGCTCCACTGCCTGTTTCCCTTAGTTAGGATGGACGGATCGGCCTCGGGGGGGCCAACATCGCTGGCTCTCTGGACAGGTAAGTGTCCTTATTAAAAGTCAGCAGCTACAGTGTTTGTATCCGCTGACTTTAAAAACAAAAAAAAAACGTCCGGATCACCCCTTTAAGATCGTGAGGGGAGTAGAATTGCGATTTCGGTTGTTTAACGATTAATCGAGCAGCTCTAGTATAGAGGTGGAGGTTCACTGAACACAGCCTTTGAAGATTTTTACAGTCATGTGTGTTTAGTACACTGTGGTGTTAAGGGCACTTGTAGCACATATAGTCAAGCGACTAATGAGAAACTTTTTATTTTTGTTTGTTTTTATTTGCATATAGTTTGTATGTATTATATGTATTATTTATAGGTATTGGGGTGTATGTTGTGAAAACACTTTAAAGTGCAAGGAGCATTTCGGTCGTTTTTTTGGGACTAGTCACTTATTCGTTCAATTTATTATACTTTGGTTGTTTAGTTACACATTTATTTGTTATTGCAGTAGTGGTTGCGCTAATTGTGTTACACTGAATTGAATGTTACAAAAGGTGAACTTATCCTTTTAACTGGTAATTGCGAGGTCATGCAACACTGTACGCACATGAAATGTGATATCACTTTTTTTTACACAAATAGAGCTTTCTTCTGGTGATATTTAACCACTTCAGCCCCGGAAGATTTGGCTTCTGAATGACCAGGCCATTTTTTGGGGATTCGGCTCTGCGTCGCTTTAACTGATAAGTGCGCGGTTGTGCAAAATTGACTTTTTTTCCCACAAATCCAGCTTTCTTTTGGTGGTATTTGATCATCTCTGCAGTTTCTATTTTTTTGCGCTATAAACAAAAACGAATGACAAATTTGAAAAAACACAATATTTTGTACTTTTTGCTATAATAAATAATATAAAAAAAAATAAAAAAAGCAAATTCTTTCTCAGTTTAGGCCGATATGTATTCTTCTACATATTTTTGCTAATAAAAATCGGGTATATTGATTGGTTTGCGCAAAAGTTATTGCGTCTACAAAATAGGGGATAGATTTATAGCATTTTTTTTTATTATTATTATTATTATTATTTTTTTATTTTTTTACTAGTAATGGCGGTGATCTGTGATTTTTATCAGGACTGCGTCGTCATGGCAGACACATCGGACATTTTTGACACATTATTGTTACCATTGGCGTTTATAAAGCGATCAGTGCTATAAAAATGCTCTGATTACTGTACAAATGTCACTGGCAGGGAAGGGGTTAACACTAGGGAGCGATCAAGGGGTTTACCTGTTTCCCTCATATGTGTTCTAACTGAAGGGGGGATAGAACTGTCTAGGGGAGATGACAGATCGTTGTTCATACTTTGTATGAACACACGATCAGTTTCTTCTCCCATCAGAGAACTGGGATCTGTATGTTTACACTCACATCCTCCGGTTCTCGGTGTGTCGCGAACGATCACGGGAGTCCGGCTGTCATCGTGACAGCTGGGCACTCGCATCGGCTCCGGGGGCGAGCAGCGGACGTTCGCCCCCAGTGGCCACAGGGGATAGCAACGTTGCATAACGTTGTTTCGCCCAGCCTTGCTATTTTGCCAGCTGGTCGCCAATTGGTTAGTCACCGCTTCATTTTTTATTTTTTATTATGTAAACGAAAAACACCAAAAACTTGGAAAAAAACACCCAATATTTTCTACTTTCTGTTATGAGACATCCAATAGAATCAAATTTCTTCATAAATTTTAGGCCAAAATGTATTCTGCTACATGACTTTGGTTAAAAAAAAATAAAATAAAAATAAAAATCCAATAAGTGTATATTAATTGGTTTGGCATGAAAATTATAGTGTCTACAAACTTTGGTATATATACTGGAATTTACACCGCTCTAGACACTACAGTGCCTTGAAAAAGTATTCATACCCCTTTTAATGTTTCCACATTTTGTCATGTTACACCAAAAACGTAAATTTATTTTTTTGGAATTTTATGTGATAGACCAACACAAATTAGCACATAATTGTGAAGTGGAAGGAAAATGATAAATGTGAAAAGTGTGGTGTGCATTTGTAATGAGCCCCCTGAGTCAATACTTTGTAGAACCACCTTTCGCTGCAATTACAGCTGCAAGTCTTTTTGGGGATGTCTCTACCAGCTTTGCACATCTAGAGAGTGACATTTCTGCCCATTCTTCAAGCTCTGTCAGATTGGATGGAGAGAGTCTGTGAACAGCATTTTTTAAGTCTTGCCACAGATTCTCAATTGGATTTAGGTCTGGACTTTGACTGGGCCATTCTAACACATGAATATGCTTTTAACTAAACCATTCCATTGTAGCTCTGGCTGTATGTTTAGGGTCGTTGTCCTGCTGGAAGGTGAACCTCCGCCCCAGTCTCAAGTCTTTTGCACACTCTAAAAAGGTTTTCTTCTAAGATTGCTCTGTATTTGGCTTCATCCACCTTCCCATCAACTCTGACCAATGTCCTTGTCTCTGCTGAAGAAAAGCATCCCCACAACATGATGCTGCCAACACCAAGTTTCACGGTGAGGATGGTGTGGGGATGGTGTGTTCAGGGGGATGTGCAGTGTTAGTTTTCCACCACACATAGCATTTTGCATTTAGCCCAAAAAGTTCAATTGTGGTCTCATCTGGCCAGAACACCTTCTTTTACATGTTTGCTGTGTCTCCCCACTCTTCCAAAAAAGACAGATTTGTGGAGTGCACGACTAATAGTTGTCCTGTGGACAGATTCTCCTGAGCTGTGGATCTCTGCAGCTCCAGAGTTACCATGGGCCTCTTGGATGCTCTCCTTGCCCAGCCTGTTTAGGTGGACGGCCATGTCTTGGTAGGTTTGCAGTTGTGGACCAATTCGCAGCCAAAGGACCAGGCCCCTTTTTGCGATTCGGCACTGCGTCGCTTTAAACTAACAATTGCGCGGTCGTGCGACGTGGCTCCCAAACAAAATTGGCGTCCTTTTTTTCCCACAAATAGATCTTTCTTTTTTAATGCTTAAAAAAAAATCGCAATTAGCGATTATTTGTTTGTGCAAAAGTTATAGCGTTTACAAAATAGGGGATGGTTTTATAGAATTTTTTATTAATATTTTTTTTTTTTACTAGTAATGGCGGCGATCAGCAATTTTTTTATTGTGACTGCGACATTATGGCGGAAACATCAGACATTTTTGACACATTTTTGGGACCATTGTCACTTATATATAAATCAGTGCTATTTAAATGCACTGATTCTTATGTAAATGACACTGGCAGTGAAGGAGTTAACAACTAGGGGGAGGGGCTTAGTGAAACGTGTTGTGTGTTTTTTTTTTTTTTTTTTACAGTAGGGGGGGGCGTGGCTGTACGTCTGACGTCATTGATCGGCTTTCCCGATGACAGGGAACAGCCGATCAATGACAGGCAGTGTAGGAAGCGCGGGGAGAGGTTTGTTTATACAGACCTCTCCCCGTTCTTCAGCTCTGTGACCCGATCGCGGGTCCCGCGGCTGTGGTCACGGAGCTCCCGACCGGGTCGCGAGTGCGCCGCCAGGTCGCGCCCACACGGCTAGGCAATTACAGGCGGCGGTCGGGAATCGGTTAAATGTTAAAAGCTTGGGATATTTTTCTTATAACTTGACCATGCTTTAAACTTCTCCACAACTTTATCTTTGACCTGTCTGATGTGTTCCTTGGCCTTTATGATGCTGTTGGTTCACTATGGTTCTCTAACAAACCTCTGAGGGCTTAACAGAACAGCTGCATTTATTCTGAGATTAAATTACACACAGGTGGACTTACTAACTAATTTGGTGACTTCTGAAGGCAATTGGTTCCACTAGATATTAGTTAGGGGTATCAGAGTAAAGGGAGCTGAACACAAATGCACGCCACACTTTTCAGATTTTTTATTTGTAAAAAATTTTGAAAATCAATCATCATTCCACTTCACAATTATGTGACACTTTGTTGGTCTATCACAAAAAATCCCAATAAAATACCTTTACGTTTTTGTTTGTAACATGACAAAATATGGAAAATTGCAAGGGGTATGAATACTTTTTCAAGGCACTGTATATTAGCATTGGTGGTGACCAGCAACTTATGGTAGGACTGTAATAGGGTGGTGGACAATCTGATTGAGAGGGTCACTAACTGTCTAGCTATCACTGGCATCGCTAGTGACACTAATACAGTGATCAGTGATAATACTGTACTAATGACACTGGCTGGGAAGGAGTTAACATCAAGGGGCAATCAAGGGGTTAAGTGTGTGCCTAACAAGTCTGTGTGCTGCTTTTTCTCCCTGAACTCAAAATTGATTTCAGAGAGAAGAAACAGCCAGATCAATCTGTGTACTGGGTTTGTGTTTGTCAACACAGAACTCTGTGCAGCCACATCCCATCAGCAGGCATGCAGCCATAATCATTGGCTGTACCCTGCTGACAATCTCAGAGGTAAAGTGAATTGCCCATGAGTTGATGGGGCTGCAACGGCTCTACAAAATTGGACAAAGGAATCTCTCCCCTGGGACTTTACTGCAGCCAAGTAAGAACAAATGAGAAATATATCTATAAAAGGTTACATTTTATTTATACGTCCAGTAAAATATATATAATAAAAAGCTCTGGTCTCTTATACATCTAAGATTGAATTTGGAACACCTTTGTTACAGTGAATGTATAGGAGCAAGCGTATCTTAGAATGAGAAATTTCTTATAGTTCATCAAATTCCAAACGCATTTCGATTAATGACATAATCTTCATCAGGGGATAATGGCAAAGGTGCCTAAGCAAACAAACAAGAACAATAAATAGAAACGCATAGAAAGATGGCATTCATGCAATACGCCAGGTAAATCATAGCTCAATGCTTTTCATACTTACATTGAATACCAGAGTAAAGAGTATACAATCGTGTTTTTAATAGAAATTTGCCCTGAGGGACTCCCAAGTCCATGGACCGGGCAGCCCCATTAACTCATGGGCAATTGGATGAGGGTCAGACCTCCATGGACTTGGGAGTCTCTCAGGGCAAATTTCTTTTAAACACAATTGTACACTCTGTACTCACTCATTAGCTCATTACTGCTAAACATGTAAGTGCCAAAAGCATTGAGCTATGATTTACCTGGGGTATGTTGTGGCGTACCAGGAAGTACGTTGCGGTGCCTGATTGTGCCGCCCACTCGCAGTGTATCTACTGTGATTAATAAGATATGTGGGAATTATGTATTTAATAGACTTTTTTTTTCCCTGTATATGAAAAAATATATAAATATATATAAATGTGGCGCTTGCAGGAAAAATGCTAAAACTAGATTATATAAAATAATTAAGGTAATGATAAATTAAGTAAAGGAAATATCATAATATAAAATTGAACGCTTAAAACAATAAGAAATCCTGATATAAATAATTCATAAATTATATGAGAAAGTGTGGCGCTTTCATCCAGGCCAGGAAACCAATCCTAAGGGGGAGGAGGCTCCAAAGAAAGGTTCCACAGAAGCGTCTATTTATTGATGTCAATATTCCAATAGGTATTAAAGCAACGTAGTGAACCGTGCTATACCCATAATGTGTGAAATAATTCAAATAAACACATCCGAGGTGAAGAAATATAACATAGATAAATCCGTGAAATAAATAAATATAAACAATTGTGACAATAATTAATGAACTGTGGAATTCAATAAAAATATATACTATAATCCTAATAGTGCAAAAATGCTAAATTAACAAATGAATGTGTAAGCAAGCATGTGAAGACAATAAACACAACTAAAAATGAATGTGAAAGTCCAAATAGTGACAATGTATACTAAAACATCCAGTGTGTTCTAAATAAAAAAACTAAAATAAAGTGTCCAGTGCAAAGAAAAAAAGTTGCCAATCAGAATTCAGATCCCATACACGATAGAATCGACAACTGTGAAAGTCCAAACAGTGACAATGTTTACTAAAACATCCAATGTGTTCTAAATAAATAAATAAACTGAAATGCAATAAAGTGTCCAGTGCAAGAAAGTTGCCAATCAAACTTCAGATCCCATACACGATACAATCGACAACTGTGCAATGATTCCTTCTACCCAGGGTGCACTCCTTGTGTGGTTGTAGTGATCCTTTTTCATACAAAAAAGTGCCGACAGAATATTTTCCCCAGCCTCTTACCTTTAGGCGAGAGGGTAACAGCCTTTCAATGAAAGAAGGGAAGGAGACAAATCACTTCCGTGTGGTTTCTCCAGACATGTATCCTTGCTGCCCGTTTACACTCTCTCCATAAGTCCCGCAGACATGGGGGCAGAAAGAGGGAGACATTCCATTGTGCAGTATTCAAAAAATATTTTTATTCAAAATAAAATGAACTTACAGTTTGGTAAAAATAATTACAAGCAGCAGTAGTACACAGCACATATCCCGGCCGAGATCGTACTTAGGTCACCTGACTCTGACTCCTCACGCGTATCGCCACGCCCACGTGGCTTTCTCAAAGGAATTTGCCACGTGGGCGTGGCGATACGCGTGAGGAGTCAGAGTCAGGTGACCTAAGTACGATCTCGGCCGGGATATGTGCTGTGTACTACTGCTGCTTGTAATTATTTTTACCAAACTGTAAGTTCATTTTATTTTGAATAAAAATATTTTTTGAATACTGCACAATGGAATGTCTCCCTCTTTCTGCCCCCATGTCTGCGGGACTTATGGAGAGAGTGTAAACGGGCAGCAAGGATACATGTCTGGAGAAACCACACGGAAGTGATTTGTCTCCTTCCCTTCTTTCATTGAAAGGCTGTTACCCTCTCGCCTAAAGGTAAGAGGCTGGGGAAAATATTCTGTCGGCACTTTTTTGTATGAAAAAGGATCACTACAACCACACAAGGAGTGCACCCTGGGTAGAAGGAATCATTGCACAGTTGTCGATTGTATCGTGTATGGGATCTGAAGTTTGATTGGCAACTTTCTTGCACTGGACACTTTATTGCATTTCAGTTTATTTATTTATTTAGAACACATTGGATGTTTTAGTAAACATTGTCACTGTTTGGACTTTCACAGTTGTCGATTCTATCGTGTATGGGATCTGAATTCTGATTGGCAACTTTTTTTCTTTGCACTGGACACTTTATTTTAGTTTTTTTATTTAGAACACACTGGATGTTTTAGTATACATTGTCACTATTTGGACTTTCACATTCATTTTTAGTTGTGTTTATTGTCTTCACATGCTTGCTTACACATTCATTTGTTAATTTAGCATTTTTGCACTATTAGGATTATAGTATATATTTTTATTGAATTCCACAGTTCATTAATTATTGTCACAATTGTTTATATTTATTTATTTCACGGATTTATCTATGTTATATTTCTTCACCTCGGATGTGTTTATTTGAATTATTTCACACATTATGGGTATAGCACGGTTCACTACGTTGCTTTAATACCTATTGGAATATTGACATCAATAAATAGACGCTTCTGTGGAACCTTTCTTTGGAGCCTCCTCCCCCTTAGGATTGGTTTCCTGGCCTGGATGAAAGCGCCACACTTTCTCATATAATTTATGAATTATTTATATCAGGATTTCTTATTGTTTTAAGCGTTCAATTTTATATTATGATATTTCCTTTACTTAATTTATCATTACCTTAATTATTTTATATAATCTAGTTTTAGCATTTTTCCTGCAAGCGCCACATTTATATATATTTATATATTTTTTCATGTACTATTGGTGTGGGAACACTTTAATTGTGGCTGCGGCATTTCTATTTCTATTTTTATTCAGATTTTTACATTGATCATCCCCTTTGGTGATTTGCGCATTTGGTCTTCCCCCCCTGTACGCATTTTCCCTGTATAAACTCTCCATCCATTACCTATATGAAGATCTCCATGAAGACAGTTCTTGAAGCAACCAACATTTCTGATTTTAAAGGGCTTACCAAATCCTCCTCGTCACAGGATAAATCTTCCAGGCTAAGCCTTTGCCAGCTGTATAGTGACACGTCAGAGTGGGACTTTGCTGTGATTGTTGGGCAGGAGATCACACCATAGTCACCTTTAAACCTGGAACAGTAAAAACACTGTTGTGCTCTAAGTCAACTAACCACTTTGCTTACGTGAGCTGGCACAACTTCCGCCTAAAACAAAAAGTCACTTGTCTGACTGCACTGCACTGTTACCTAAAAACAAGTCGGGTATAAGGCAAGCTTGTACTGCCTTACTGTCTATAAACAAGTGCCTGCTTAGCCCTGGAAGGTGACTATGGCATTCTGTGGCCTGTGCCCGAGGTCAAAAACCCCAATGGTAGTGCCTCTTCTGCTAACCTGTGACCTGGCCTGGGTGGGCATGCTCCAAATGAAGTACAAAAAGTATCATATACTTTAACTTTCCTAAAAAACATTTAAGGAGTAAAGGCCCTACAGCTTACATGGTGCCATGGCCTGGACTTGACAGCACTAAACGTGGGAATGCTCAGAGCTGGGCACTGGGTTCATTCAGATTCAAGGAGATCAGTGAGCTACATCTGACTGCCCATATAGGAAACCCACGGGCACGCTTTCGCGGCTCAAGGCGGTGTGCGCCTGCTATCTCCTGTGCAATCACCGACGTACACCTACGGCGGTTTGTGCAGGAGAGCTAACCTGCCGCAGTATGACAGTGGCTGGTCGGCAAACTTTTTTTAAATTTTTTTTTTGTTATATTAGTTAAAAAAAAAAAATGTTTTTACCTATCTGTTCTGTGTAATGGTTTTGCACAGCGCATCCCCAATCTTCCTTTTCTGGGGTCCCTAGCTGGCGTTCCAGGCCCCTCCTTTTCAGCGTTTCCTGCATCCAATCAGAGGCAGGCACTAACCAGCATTAGTAGAAGAGTTTATGAGCCAGGATTTCCATGTTGCTCCGTTTTCCAGTTGACTCAGTGACTTGGATTTATCCAGATCTATTTTTTGGCAAATCTGGGGTAAATCTGTATATGTGCAAACCTTGAGGTCAGAAGGTTTATTAGGAAATACCTTTTATTCAAAGATATCTTCCTTCCTTCAGTAGTCTATGACCAAGTCCACTGCTCAACTAGCCAATGGCAAAGCTGGACCACAAACAATGGACTGAAAAGCGCACAGCAGGGAGCTGATCGTGTTACCTACAGCTGAATATCCTTGGAAAAATAACTTTGTACTTCAAGTCAAAGGGCAGACATGTAGGAACAGGAGATGTGGGATGTACACGAACATCCTGTGCACGGATCAAATCCAAATATCAAATATGAGCTCATGGAATGAACGTAGAGCACATAAGTTCTGCACTACACAGAACGAATGGAGCACAAAGCATAATGTGACAAGCGTAGCCGCTGTAAACACGGAGAAGATCTGAAAGGAAGCGAAGGATGTCAGACGCTGCTTACCCTGTTTTCTGCTTCACTGCCCGTCTGATTCTCCCGGCGTTTATCATAATAAAGTAGTTGTGCACATACAATGTTATAGACTATTTATAACAGGTATAACAATGCAGGCAATAGATCTGCTTTTGCTTAGTTTCAGAAATATTTTTACCTTTTTTAACAAGGTTAAAAGTTCCGTCATGTGACCATGCATCTCTTCTTCCTGATGGTGGGGGTGGGCTTACTTGACCTGCATTCCATAGTCTATTCCGCCTGGGGCAAGATGCAGGCTGTGCTTGAGCAGGGGGTGTGTTTGCGAGGCAGGCTGTGATTGGGAGAGGGTGTGTTCACGAGGCAGGCTGTGATTGGAAGGGGGTGTGTTCACGAGGCAGGCTGTGATTGGAAGGGGGTGTGTTCACGAGGCAGGCTGTGATTGGGAGGGGTGTGTGCCAGAGGCAGGCTGTGATTGGAAGGGGGTGTGTTCACGAGGCAGGCTGTTATTAGAAGGGGGGGTGTGTTCGCGAGGCAGGCTGTGATTGGAAGGGGGTGTGTTGGCGAGGCAGGCTGTGATTGGAAGGGGGTGTGTTCACGAGGCAGGCTGTGATTGGAAGGGGGTGTGTTCGCGAGGCAGGCTGTGATTGGAAGGGGGTGTGTTCGCGAGGCAGGCTGTGATTGAGTACGTTTTCATTTTTTTCTGGTCTCCTAAAACAGAGGTCTTTAAAGTTTCTAATCAAAGGGCCATTTACTGTCCTACAGACTTTAGGGGGCCAGAATGTGACTAGTGGGAGTAGAAAATGTCTCGTGGGAGTTAACACTTTGTATTTGGGGAAGGAATAGTGCCCTATTATTGGTGTCATTG
The DNA here is from genome assembly GCA_028564925.1 of Lithobates sylvaticus. NCBI lineage: Eukaryota > Metazoa > Chordata > Amphibia > Anura > Ranidae > Lithobates > Lithobates sylvaticus. Next base: position 63,753,091 of record CM053037.1, on the reverse strand, counting down.
GTAGGAATAGTGTTCCATTGTTGGTGTGAGTGGAAGGATCAGAGCCCCACCATTGGTGTCTGGTGGCAGGAATAGTGCCCCACTATTGGTATCAGTGGCAGGAATAGTGCCCCACCATTGGTGTCCGGTGGCAGGAATAGTGCCCCAGCATTGGTATCAGTGGAAGGAATAGTGCACCACCATTGGTGTCAGTGGGAGGAATAGTGCCCCAGCATTGGTATCAGTGGGAGGAATAGTGCACCACCATTGGTGTCGGTGGCAGGAATGGTGCCCCATCATTGGTATCAGTAGGTGGAATAGTGCCGCATCAGTGGTGTCAGTGGGAGGAATAGTGCCTCATCATTGGTATCAGTAGGCGGAATAGTGCCCCATCAGTGGTGGCAGTAATTGTGCCAGATTGTTGGTGTCAGTAGGTTAGTGCCCCAAGGGCCGAATAAAGGCAAGCAAGTCTGCTGTTTGGAGATCACTGCCGTAGAGTAAAGGAGCAATTTATCCTTTGCAGTCAGGGGCAGTCCAATACAAGGGAGAAGTTTAACTTACTTTTACATTTGAATTGTTTACAATAATGTATAAAACATATTTTCAAAACTTGAGAACGAATGTATAAAAAAAAAAATCTTATTTTTACTTCCATGGAATTTGCTGGTAACTGAGCGGAGATGGAATGTTGTGCATTTCCTTTTGCCCAAACCTCAGTGCGGCTTTGTTGTCGGCCAGCATCGGACATCATACATGAGGTCATGCCGCTCTCTGTCTGCACTTTGTTTTTATTGCTCTCATTTTTCAGTTTCTTGCTGAAAAAATAAGAATCCGGGGCAAAGTGTTGTTCTGTTTGCTTCTAAATCCTAACTGTATCCAGTTATATGAACACTTCCACTGCTTATCCTATTGGTCTGCGTGCCGGAGAAATGACTTCTGGGAAAATGTTCCTAATCAGATTGTGGGTGTGGGGGGGTCTACTTATTCAATTGTTCTAGTGAATCTACATGTCTGAGATAATATCCTGCCGTATAAGTGGAAAGCTGGTGTGATGACAAATCCTTCTGAGCGGTTACATGACCCCTTTCCTGTCCCAACCCTGCAGACCAATGGGTGACACCCTTCTACTGGCCTTCTACAGAACACATCCCAACTCAACCGCTTTCAATGTGCTAAAGCATTGCGTGACATAAACGCTGGTCATTATTTTTCTTAACTTTTTTCATACTTTCTTGCATATTAGCTCTGCTTGTCTCCTGCAGCCACTTTCTGTCTACATGTAGACCAGCAATGGCTGCGTGGTATTTCTCATGTGGAACATGCCTGTGCAATACATGTCAGCACAGCTGCTTGTAGTATCCATTATGAGAATGAGTGACAGAGGGCGATAAGGAATGGAAGCAACTGGGAGACCGCATCAGACCATTGCCATCCATTAAATGGTAGTGCCTGCACAAGGACCTTTATGACACCATCACCTGCTATTTTTTTTAAAGCGGTAATAAACCCAAAAACAAAAATGTATAAAATTGCAACTTACAAATTCTTCGATGTGATGGCTGCATTCGTTATCTTTTTTAGGCTTTTTTCTCTGTATTTGCACCTGGTGATCCTGTCTCTACGTCTGCTGTTTTTTAAATTTTCTTTAACCACTTGCCGCCCACCCACCATACTTTTGCATCTACAGGCTCAGCAGCGTACTGGTACGTCACTGCGCAAATGTGCACTGGCTCGATCCTGTGAACGCTACACACGCGCAGCACTCAGTACTTGGCTGCTGTCAGCTGCCAGGGTATCATGTGAGTGCTATGACCATTAATAACCATCACATGATTGCAATGTAATCAAAACAGTCATGAATGGAAGCCATTCAGGACTGTTTGGCTTACTATTGTGATTGGCCCACAGTGAACACATGGTACCTGGCCCAATTGCAGCACCCTGTCCAATGTGATTAGCTGTAGCCAATCACAGCATCACAATAATAACATCCATCATTCATGAATGAAAGCCATTAATGACAGCTAAAACTATTGCTTATCGCATTAATCATCCCTGTTATAAGCAATAATAGTGTAAACTGATCAACCCCCAGAGTAGTCCAGTGTCACTATGACTACTCTTATGACAGTGTGTAAAATAAGAATTGTAAAAAAAGGGAAAAAAAATGCTTAAAGCGGGGTTTCACCTTAAAAAAAAAAATTTTTAAAGGTCAGCAGCTAAAAAAAAAAAGTAGCTGCTGACTTTTAATAAGTACACTTACCCTCCCAGGGTGCCCGCGATGTCGGTCGTGGAGGCCGAGATGTCCCTCGGCGATCCGGATCCAGCGCCGCCATCCTCAGTAAGGGAAACGGCTTCCCGGTTCCTACTGCACATGCGCGAGTCGGCGTGCGGCCTACTGCGCATGCGCGAGTCTAATTTGTGAATGGGAAATGCGATGTGTTGTGGGACACAGTTCCCATAACACACCGTACCCCATTCACTAGAAGACGGAAGGAGAGAAGATCACCGCGGCGCTGGAAGAGGCAGATTAGGACGATCTGCCTAGCAACAGCCATTTCTGGTAAGTAAAAAAAAAAAAAATATATATATATATATATATATATATATATATATATATATATATATATATATATATATATATATTTTTTTTTTTCATTTTAAATTGTTAACATTTTTTTAAAGTTTTTTTTTTTTTTTTTCAGGGTGTCCCACCACTTTAAAATAAATAATTTACATTTCACCAGTCAGGTGACACCAGTTATATGATGACGCTGTACTGCATCGGTGACCATATATAATAAAAAAAGTATTGTGAAAAAATAAAGTTTTTATTTAATTTCATCATTTTCTAAAAAATTATGACTTAAAAAACTTGCCATGCCTCTTACTAAATACTATAGACTGTCTACTTTTCAAAAAGGAGTTATTTGGGGAATATCTGTACTCTTCTGGTATTTTCAGGCCTCAAGAAATGTATATAGTATAGACCGTTGGTACATCAGGACTGATCGGGTTTTCAGATATATTATTTACCATAGTTTGTGGACTTTATAAGTTTCCTACAGACTAATATACCCCGATTTGGTTATCTTTTACCAAAGAAATGTAGCGGAATACATTTTGGCCTAATTTTATGAAGAAAGATTGTGTTTGCAAACTTTTATAACAGAAATATTCAGTCTTTTTTCATTTTATAAAAAAATAAAAAAACCCAGTGGTGATTAAATGCCACCAAAAGAAAGCTCTATTTGTGTGAAAAGGTGGTAACATTTTTTATTGGCATACAGTGTTGCAGTTGCCAGTTAAATTTTAGATGCTGAATAGCAAAAAAAACAGACCAACCTCTCCAGTTACAGGGTTGAGACAAACCATTTAACACTTTCAGGGTGCTTACAATGATCGGCTTTTATTTATGTATGTAAAACCTTTATCCAAAAAGGAAGAAAAAAAAACAGTTTGCTGTAACTGCTTAGAAAGTATTAGTTGGAGTTCAGCTTTAATTAGTCAAGTCCATCTAAAATTGCTAGTGCATCTAACACTATCCTCTCCCCAGACTGACAATGTCCAAAGGTGTCTCCATTTCTCCTTCATCCAGAATGTAGACAACCTAAGACAGGAAATGTGTTACTAGCAGGATCACCAGGTGAAATAAAGGGAAAAATGTGTAAACAAGAAAACGAATGCGGCAACCGCATCCAAGGATAGGTAAGGTGCAATATATAAAATCTTTCCTTTTGGGTTTAATATTGCTTTAAAGTGGTTTAAAGGGAGAAGATTTTTTTTTTTTTTATCTTAAAGCGGTTGTATACCGCTGGACTTTTTTTTTTTACATACCCTGCAAGGCATAATGTGCTAGCATGCATCGCATGCTAGCACATTCTGTTAAACTTGCCCTAAAACAAAGCCCTCACGTGCCGAGAGCCCAGAGCTGCAGTGTGTTCCCATCTTCACCCGTCTTGCTTCCGGGTTCTCAGGCTCCGGCTCAGTGACTGGCCAGAGCCGCGATGATGTCAACTCCCGTGCATGCACGCGGGAGCTGCCGATTCTGGCACGGCTGGCCATTCCTTCAGAGCCCATGCACCAGTGACGCCACTGGCTGCATGCAATGTAAATATCTCCTAAACTGTGCCCGTTTAGGAGATATATTTACACTACCTATAGGTAAGCCTTATCAGTGGCGTCACTAAGGTTGGTGTCACCTGGTGCAGTAAAACATGGTGTCGCCCCCCCCCCCCCCTCAGTACAGACCCCCTATCCACTAATAATAGACCCCCCTCCCTCAGTACAGACCCCTTTCTACACCAACTATAGTTCCCCCTCAGTATAGGCCTCCTCTCCACTAAGTATAGACCACCCCCCTCCCTCAGTACAGACCCCCCTCTCCACCAAGTATAATTCCCCCTCAGTACAGACCACCCTCCCTCAGTATAGACCCCCCCACTAAGTATAGATCCCCCTCCTTTAGTCCAGAACCCCCTCCACTAAGCACACACCCCCTCCCTCAGTGTACACCCACCTTTTTCCTAAGTATAGACCACCCCGCTCCCTCAGTCTAGATCCCCATTCTACTATGTACAGACCCCCCCTTCACTTAATGCAGACCCCCCTCCACTTAGTACCGACCCCCCCTCCCATAGTACAGACCCCCCCTTCACCAAGTATAGTCCCCCTCAGTATGGACCACCCTCCCTCAGTACAGACCACCCCCTCCCTCAGTCTTAGTACAGGCCTCCCTCAGTCCAGACCCCCCTCCACCAGTATAGACCCTCCCTCAGTCTAGACCCCCCCCTCCCTTAGTACAGACCCCCTTCTCCACGAAGTATAGTCCCCCTTAGTACAGACCACACTCTCTCACTATAGACCCCCCTCCTCCAGTCCAGACCTCCCTTACACTAAGTACAGAGCCCCCCCACCCCCTTACATTAGGTACAGACAGCCCTCTCCAGCCCAGACCCCCCCATTAAGTACGGACCCCACTTACACTAAGTACAGCCACCTCTCCCTCAGTCCAGCCCCCCCCATTAAGTACGGACCCCCCCCCCCTCCTCCCTCAGTACACACTCTGTGCCCCTTCTACATCTACAATGAAGTACAGTACAGACCTTAGCTCGGCATACACAGCAGTGTCCCTCCTCCGGTCTGTGTACATGTGAACAGCCAAGGAGGGGGAAGCGGCTTTGGCTTCAGTCCGCTCTGCTGTGTGAGAAAGCGGGACAGGTGCAACCCAGACAGCTGGCGAACCAGCGCCAAAACATGGACGCTGGCACGGTGTCCCTGCCGGCGGGTGTCACCCTTCTGCCGAGTGCCACCTGGGTGCGGCCTGCCCCCCCCCCCCCCCCCCCCCCCCCCCTGCCTAGCGATGCCACTGAGCCTTATAGGCTTACCTATAGGTAAAAGTAATGTGTGGAACTTTTTTCCACTTTAATGCATTCTATGCATTAAGATATAAAAAGCCTTCTGTGTGCAGCAGCTGCCCTTGGCCCCTCTAATACTTACCTGAGGTCCTTCTGATCCAGCAATGTTGCACAAGAAACTCAGCTGTCCAGGACTCTCTCTCCTCATTGGCTGAGATGGCAGCAAAGCACCATTGGCTCCTGCTGCTGTCAATCAATGTCAGTGAGCCAATGAGGAGAGAGAGAGAGAGGATGGGCCACTGCTCCTTGTCTGAATGGACACAGGGAGTTGCAGCTCAGCTTGGGTGCCACCATAGCAAGCTGCTTGATGTAGGGGCACTTAACTGGAGGGAGGGGCTAGGAGCACCAAAGGGGGACCTGAGAAGAGGAGGATCGCGACTTCTCTGTGCAAAACCAATGCACAGAGCAGATAAGAACACCATGTTTGTTGTGTTTTTTTTAATTTGTTAAAAATAAGACTTTAGTATCACTTCAATGAAGAGCACATCAAAAAAATGACATTTGTAATTACAGTATTACATTAAAGCTTATATGCAATGGGCCCTCAGTTCAAATTCCAAACAGGACACTCCCTGCATGGACCCTTCTTGTTCTCCCTGTCCTTGTGTGGATTTCCTCCGGGTTTTCTGGTTTCCTCCCACACTCCAAAGACATGCTGATAGGTGGATTGGCCCCCTAGTATCTGTATGTATGTGAGATTGGGACCTTAGAGTGTAAGCTCCTTGAGGGCAGGGACTCATGTGGATATACTGTATGTAAAGTGCTGCGTACATGGTTGGCACTACATTTATCTATATAATACTATTTTAGTGATTGGGTTTACATATACTTTAAACAGTAAATGCTGCACATGGCCACCCTGTTTGTCCGACCAACCACAAGCAGGCAGAGACTGAGTAGAGACCTTCTTTCTTGTCTGAAAGCAGCGGATACAATTCAGTCTGTGTATACAAAATGCCAACAATTTCTATGGAATGTGAAGCAGAACAAAAATGCCATTTCTGTGCAGTATGAAGAGAGGGAGAGATGCATAAATAACGCAGATTGAAGAATGTTATTAGAGAGTCAAGGGGCAGCGAAGAGCTGGAATAGAGAAGCGGAAAGCGATCAGAACGCATGGGGCAGGTGCTGCTTTGTGCTGTGCCCTCCACATTCCGTAAGCCCTGATATTTGTCTTTGAATTGTTGGCTGCTCAGAGACTTGATTGGCCTTTACATTATATGACGTTATTACACTTTTTTTTATTTGCTTGCTTTGTAAGTGCAAAGGATAATAACCAGCTTATTCTTTTACTTTCAGAGCTTCTTGGATCAACCAAAAGGTTAAATGTAAATTATCAAGACAGTGATGGGTAAGTAAACGCTTGAAAGATAACCCGACTACAAAGAGTGTTTGCACATGTCCAAGTAGTCATCTGTGGAATGCTAAGAGCCCCAATACAATACAGCTTCTACTCCGCTCATAGGAGCCTACTGCTAACGTTTTGGAGATTTAAAGCATATTTAAAGAATAGAGTGAGGAGGGGTTAGAACCCCTATCAGGTCTTATTGCTGTCTGTTTCCACACTGGGAAGATTCATCCTTTCTATTTGTCCTGGTCACCAGTGTTGCAGGGAAGGAAAATCCCAAATTTTGGGAGGGATTTTGCTCAATTTAGAGAGATTTCCTCTTACTTTCAGTGCAGGAAGTGAAGGGAAATCTCTCCAATGGGAAGCTAACAGGGGTTTTATCTGTTCCATACTCTGAACTAAAAAAAAGTTTGGCATTTTGAAAAAAAAAGGAACCAAAATCACAGATTTCTACTGCTAGTTATTAGATACCTTATATACTCGAGTATAAGCCGACCCGAATAGAAGCCGAGGCACCTAATTTTACCACAAAAAAATGGGAAAACGTATTGACTCGAGTATAAGCCTAGGGTGAGAAATGCGCAGCTACTGTAAGTGGAAAAGACGGTCAACAGTGCCCATTTGCAGCCTCACTGTGTCCATTTGCAGCCATAGGTCCCCCGAACTTCAAACTCGGTAGTTAAGGGTTCCTAGATGCCCCCTAGTTGCAGCCTTTGGGGTTTCTGGACCCAAAGGGTCACGAAATTACATTGTAGTGGGGTATTCCTGCGCTACCGTGGGAGGGCAAGGGCGGGTGGTGGGGACTGACTGTGGGGGGACTGCTGCAGGCACCTGGTGTAGGTCAAACCGTACCTACCAAACTAGATATATAGAAGTGGGGGTGGTGCTACGCTGTTCCCCAGGGAGGTGGCCAAATCTACCACAAGGTGGCAGTAATGGGATAAAGACGTAAAAACCCTTTAAGTGTAGCAAACATATGAGACAATAATAGTTGATGATGCGACTATTAAGTCGAAGTAATGCGAGTTGAGATAGATAATTCCCTTACTATACAAGATAAGGGGTATGGTGTGACCAATACAGGTTGATAAAAATTGCTATTGGTGAGCCCAGGTAAAGATATATATATATAATAATAGAATTGTAAATAGTACTAAGGTGCGAGAGTGTAAATTGAACTAATAGCACCTAAATAAAACTACTAATAAAACACCATAAGCAGGTAATAAAAAAATCAGATATACATATAAAATCATATAAGTGAACATATGGTAAAAATGTGTCTATAGATAAACAATTCCAAAGTGCATAGTAGATGGTGAACAAAATATAAAATCTTTAAAGTGCTAGTGCAAGTGTGCACAGGCTAAAAATGCGACTGAGTGATTGAGTGACGGATAAAACGATAAATATAATCGCATTGGAGATGTGTGATGAGTAGAGGTATGTGCAGAAAAGTTGCACTGGAGTGAACAGTAGAGAACAATAAATATAAAGTGCAAAGTATGCGAGCATACAAAATAATGTATAAGCTGGATGAAACTAGTCAGCGTGACTATAGATGAAAAAATCCCTGACAAAATATAAAGCTACCAGTAAACAAAGTGCAGTAGAATAAAGTTTGAAATATAAAATATAACGAAATGCTAGGTGCAGACGCAAAGTGCACACACAGATATCCTATAGGTAAAATCGCATAATGCAGGATGCGTAAAAAATAGTCATATGCGACAAAAATCGCATAGTGCAGGATGCGTATAAAATAGTCATCTGCGACTAGGTTGCATGCATATAAGTCCGTGATAAATAAGTCAATCCTCAATAGTTTATAAGTATATAATCATTTCTAGTGGTAAGAAGGTGAGGGTAGTGATGTGATCCTTGGGTCAAAGGTGATATCCGTGCAGTGGCGTGTTTTAAGCAGTGGGGGTCACTCCTCTTCGTGTGGGGTACACTAAAGTGAGCAATGGACCCTTACCTTGCGGCAAAGGGTTAACCGCATATAAATAATGTAAAGGGGTCTGCTTTCTTCTCCTTCCCTCACGGTGGTCTGCCTGGGTAGGTGCGTATTCCTTTTCCCTGGTTCCAGGTATATCTAGCCTTTGTAGCTCACGGCAGATGCCGGAGTGGTAGGTAAAAGATGAGGGGGGGACCGTATAGTGTAGTATGTTTAAAATGTATTTGCTCAATAACAGTTTAATATAGTACCTAGTACTCACAATAAATATTTTCTCTTATCTTAGACGAGCGCCAAGCTCGTTTCCTCTGCTTCCTTGATCCCCTGATGAAGTCACATGACGCCACGCGTAGGCACAGGTGAGGCATTCAATACAAACAAGGAAGCAGAGGAAACGAGCTTGGCGCTCGTCTAAGATAAGAGAAAATATTTATTGTTATTCTGTGAGTTCTATTGTGAGTTTCCCCTAATTAATATGCAGATTGCCCTCGCAGTCATTTTCACAAATCTTCCCTCCACTCTTCACAAATCCCCCCCCCCCCCCCTTTGTGAAAAGTGCTGAGAGGGCAATTGGCATAATAAGTTTCCCCCATAACAATGTTTTTATTAGGGTAAGCAGCAGAGCTAAATTTATTTTTATTTTTTGTTTTTTATATTATAAAGCAGTGTTTCTCAAACTTTTTTGTCTCACCAAAAAAGATATAGAATTTTACAACACACCCGAAAAGATTTAACAATTTTTGTGGTGAAGAACTTACTTATTTTTACATATATATGTTTAAATTATTAAGTAATTATACATTTATACTCTAATGTGAAGTATGTGCCGGCTTTTGAGAGCAAATTAGATTGAAGCGATTTGTAATCTTCTTTGTACTTTCGCTTGCTTTGCGTTTAACAGTTTCTCTTTCAGAGTTCCAGACTTGATTAAAGTGGAGTTCCACCCATTTAAAAGTCAGCAGCTACAAAAAGTGTAGCTGCTGACTTTCAATAATCAGACACTCACCTGTCCCACGATCCAGCGATGTGGGTGCAGGAAGCCTCGCTCCTCTCCCACTCCTCTCAGTGGTGCCGGCATTCTAACTTTGTGCACCTGGCTGTGGCTTGACAGCTGGGCACGCACTGCGCATCCGCGAGACGCGATGAATGGTCGGGCAGTCCTCTGTGACGTGTCCCAGAAGATGGGAGGGGGAGAGGTGATCTTCCTTACGGCTCTGCGGCACCAGGGGAGGAAGTGAGAGCTGGGTACCTGGGTACACGCTCCCCCCCCCCACCCCAAAAAAAATGACCTGCCAAATGTGGCATGTCAGGGGGTCACCAACACTTAAAGTGGAAGTTCCATTTTTGGGTGGAACTCCGCTTTAAAGAGGAAGTAAAGTCTATGTAAAAAAAAAAAAAATGGAACCTGCAAGGCAAAGGCATAATGAGCTAGTATGCATAACATACTAGCTCATTATGAATGACTTACCCAAGAACGAAGCCCCCGAAGCGGTCCTCATCCACGATCTTCTGCGCCGCCACCAAACCAGGAGTGACTTCCGGGTCTCGCCGCTCCAGCGCTGTCATTCGCTGGAGCGGCGATGACGTCACTCCCACGCATGCGCACAAGAGCGGCATATCACTGTGATCTCGGCATGCGCAGTGCGCCTGCGCGCCGCTGTCTACGGCCCATGCGCCGTAGATAGCGGTGCCTTTTCTTTTCTAAATATCTCCTAAACCATGTAGGTTTAGGAGATATTTATTGGACCTACAGGTAAGCCTTAATCTAGGCTTACTTGTAGGTTAAAAGTGGTTTGTAAGGGTTTACAACCACTTTAAGTATTTTCTCTATCGCTAAACAATGAACAAACTTTATGCCCTGCTTTACGTACCCTCACTTTACGTGCACTCGCGAATACAGACTCATTGGCGTCTATGGGCAATCTTGGTCAGCTTGACATGGCACTGCTCACGGTTTTTAACATTGGCATCTATGGGAAATCTTGGTCTGCTTGAAATGGCACTGCTCCCAAACGATAAGTAACAGGGACACCAAACTTGGGGAGCACCGATAGGGGACCCAGGACTACAACATATCCAATTTTGGGGTTGGCCAGCTTGCCTAGGTAATCTGTTGTGCCTGTAAATGATTATTGCAATGCGGTACATGAATTCAGAAGTTAAAAAAGGTATTACTTCACTTTAAAGTGGTTGTAAACCCACTTTTTGTACTTTTACCTATAGGTAAGCCTAGAATAAGCCTTACCTATAGGTAGTGGAAATATCTCCTAAACGTGCGCCGTTTAGGAGATATTTGACTTGTGGTCCACCGGAAACTGCTACGGCGCATGCGCAGGGAAGAAACTAAACTAAAGGCCGTTTCTTCCTTAGCATATGCCGCAGCTCCCTCTTCCACAGGGTTGCAGGAAAGAAAATCTATCGATTTCCCCACAGTCAGTGTTGATGGGGAAATCCCTCCTGCTGACCTATTGTGTTCTCCCGGTGGGGGAATGTGGAGAGCCGTCCCGGCCAGAAGAACACAGTGATTATTGGTAACGGCTATAGCCACTGGCAATAATCGCATTTAAAAATCTGACATGCTGGTTGTACCCAAGCCAATCGATGGTTTGAATTGGGTACTGTCAGCCTGCCCATAGATGCTCCGAATCTCGGCCAGTCCCTGCTGAACCTGCTGAAATTCTAACCATCTACTTTCAGCTTTACTGTTTGACCTGAGAAGACAGTGCCTTTGCTGCACTGAAATCCTAACCAGTGTTGTCAGCCTTGACTGCTATAGAACTCTGCCTACCCTCCACCCCTTTCTGTCCCACTCCCCCCCCCCCCCCCCCCCAAAAAAAATTCAGCTGACTTGACTCCCAAGAACCTGCCACCACACTATGTGTAGGAAGGGTTTTTGGGAGATGTAGTTCTGGTGGCATGCCTACATCAATGGCTGCCCCTGCAAGAATTTTACAAACCTGGTGAAGATGCCGCAGGGAGCTTTAAAACTGGGACAGGGAAAAATAGAAATGAATGTGAAGACATGCTTTTGGAAGGAAGGTTGGGGTAAAACTTGGTAATGTCTGGACATTGTCTGCACTTTTTAAATCAAGTTGCTGACTGGTGAACTAAAATCTCCCAGTAAGGGCCATGGAGCGATTGAACCTTTTAGGCTAGGTTCACACTAGCCATCGCACTAAAAAGAGATCTACAATGGATTGCTTTTCAGACTGTGGCTAAGCAGCCACTGTCAGGCGTTGAGGAGACGATCCTGCCACCATCCCCATTTTTTATTTTTCTTTGCCAAGTTGCAGTTTATAATGGGGCTAATGTGCCGCAAATGTGAATCCAAGTTTTTGGTTTGCAGCACAGCTCCATTGACTTGAATGTTTGACAGGTGGTGCTGCCTATCAATTCGCCATACCATGTTAAATTTGCTTAACCACCAGTTTTTACCCCTCCAGTCATCTGTGTGTAGGTGGCATCATAGTGTTGGTATTTTGTAATGTAAATAATCTCCTAGTGAAAATGGAATAATCTACAAAGTACAGAGGGATTCCATGTATGTGTGCCCAGTGCTGTCCCTGTCTTTATCCAACCACAGACCACCAAGGTAATCTCTAAGATGTTTGATTTTACAATAAGTGCACATTGGAGAGTACAAAATCTGGTGCAGCTCTGCATAGGAACCAATCGTCTTCCAGGTTTTATTGTCAAAGCTTAATTGAACAAAACTTAACCACTTCAGCCCTGGAAGGTTTTACCCACTTCCTGACCAAGCCATTTTTTGTGATATGGCACTGCGTTGCTTTAACTGACAATTGGGCGTTTGTGTGACTCTGTACCCAAATAAATTTGATGTCCTTTTTTCCCACAAGTAGAGCTTTATTTTGGTGGTATTTGATAACCCTGCGTTTTTTTATTTTTTGTGCTGTAAACAAAAAATGACCGACAATTTTGAAAAACACGTTTTTTACTTTCTGCTATAATACATATCCATTCATTCATTTATTTAAGGCCAATATGTATTCTACATATTTTTAGTAAAAAGAAATCCAAATAAGTGTATATTGACTGGTTTGCGCAAAAGTTATAGCGTCTACAAACTACAGAATAGATTTATGGACTTTTATTATTTATTTTTTATTTTTACTGGTAATGGCGGCGATCTGCGATTTTTTTTTTTTTAGCGGGCTGCTACACTGCAGCGGACAAATCTGACCCTAAGTGACAGTTTTTGGGAACCAGTGACACCAATACAGTGACCAGTGCTAAAAAAATGCAGTGATCAATGTATAAATGACACGGGCAGGGAAGGGGTTAACACTAGGGGGGATCAACGGCTTAAATGTGTTCTCTGACTGTGTGGGAAGTGTTACACTGGAGGAAAGGAGAGATTGTAATTCAGCTTAGCTGAAACACCATCTCCCTCTTTTCCTCCCTGACAGATCAGCGGTGGGCTTTGTTTACATCGGCACACCGCTGCTCCGTGTCTCTTCTGATCGATCGGCAGACCGTGGCCGCCGGACCCGCTGTATCCAATCACAGCAGGAGCGGCGCGTGCGTGCCCCCTAAACCGCGTGCAGGTACGTGGTTGTGCGCACCCGCGCCGCCCTGCCGCAGCGAATGTACGTGGGGCGGTCAGGAAGTAGTTAAGCTGATTGGCTACCATGCACAGCGGCACCAGATTTTGCACTCTCCAGTTTCAGTAAACCAATCCCTGTGTTAGGCTCGGTTCAGACTAGCCCGCTCTGTGCATTCCAGTTGCCAGTGCGGGAATTGCATCCTTACCCGCAGCCTAATCACACTGCTCTTACAAGACGTACAGGGCTGCCGTTCATTCTGAATGGCACCCCCCACGCATCTCGGCCTGCAACGTGATTGTGGGTGTGGGAACCGCATGGTCAAAAAGACCATCCAGCTTCCCTGCGCCCGCATTTTTAAAAGGTGCATGCACCTTTTTTTTTTTTTTTTTTTTTTCTGCGGTTCACACAGCACATTCAAATGAATGGGGTGCTGTGCCCAAGCAAATACAGGCAGCACAGCCCACACTAGTGTGAGCCAAGCCTTATAAACATCATGTTTAAATTTTCAACAAAGGAAACTTATGTTGGGTCAGTGTGCGTCCACCCTCGCCCTCAGAAAATGTCATCTGTACAAGAAATTGGTCAGAACAGTCTTCAGGCTCTGTCTGGTATTTTCAAGGGTTTATTATGGCAGAAGTTTTTTTTTTGTACAACCAAAAGAACTGACCCAATTCCCCCATCCACACACTGGAGGTGGATGGGGGAATCACTCCTGCTGAGCGATTTGTATTCTGACAGCGGGAAACTTCTGCACCGTCAAATACACTGATCAGCTGACAGCTGATGACTCATTGGTTGTTAAGGAAGCTATACACAGTGTGTTATGAAGAAAAAACAAACAAATGCAAAACACACATAAAAACGCAACACTTGCGTTTTTGGTGCAAGTCCATTAAAGTCCATGGTGTGGTTCCATTTACATGCAAAACACAATTTGCTGCAGTAAGACCCCTTTCACACCACACCGCCCATAGCGTCGGCGGTAAAACGCCGCTATTTTTAGCGGGGTTTTACCATCGGATTTGCGGAGCATTTCGGCCATTAGCGGGGCATTTTACCCCCCGCTGGCGGCCGAGAAAGGGTTAAAACCCCCTGGCAAAACGCTGCAATATCTGCGTTTTGCCGGCAGTATTACAGCGCTGCCCCATTGATTTCAATGGGGAGCAGCGCCGGAGGAGCGGTGAGTTCACCGCTCCAAAGAAGCTGCTGGCAGGACTTTTTGTGACGCCCTGCCAGCGCACCGCTGCAGTGTGAAAGCCCTCGGGCTTTCACAATACAGACAATGGTGCAGCTGTTTTAGGGTGGATTGCAGGCGCTATTTCTAACGCTATAGCGCCTGCAAAATGCCCTTGGTGTGAAAGGGGTCTAAAAAAAGTCCCTGACCCTGTCCAAAAACGCACCAGCTGAGTGTACCATAGGAAACCATGTTAAATGTTTCTGCAAACTGCAAAAGACACAAAAAAATGCCTAAGTGTCTGAATTTGTTTTTAGTTTTTTAGACTTTTTTTTCTTAATTTTCACCTGGAGATCCTGCCAGGAACACACTTTCTACCTATTGTGACAACCATATACTGTATCTAGGAGGAGCAGGGTTGTCACCTTAGGAAGGGAGTGTGTTGGGACTACAGTATATAACCCCTCTCCCTCTCCAAAACATTGGGATATATGCTTTGTAATCAACTGAGATAGCTGGGAACAATGCTAACTGAAAACTTTCCCCAGGAAGTTATTGGCACACAGGAGATTTTTAGCTGGATGAACAGGTGTTTTTTATTGTTTTTGTTTTTTTTAATTTTTAACACTTGTCGAACAGATATATCAAAATGCTTTCCATGGTACTGTATGTTGAAAAGACCATAAGAAAGCAAATTGGAGAAAATGATTATTGTCCATTTACAATTTAATGCGGAGGTTCACACAAAAATTTGAACCTCCGCTTTTTGGAACCCCCCCCCCCCCCTCCGGTGTCACATTTGGCACCTTTCAGGGGGGAGGGGGGGGGGGGGAGGAACCTGTCTAAGACAGGCATTTGCACCCACTTCTGGGCATAGACTCCCACGGGAGTCTATGCCTCTTCCTGTCCCACCATGCTGTCTGCTGGGACACACACAGGTCCCAGAGACAGCGCGGACCATTTACATTGCGCTGCTTGACTCGCGCATGAGCAGTAGGGAACCGGGAAGTGAAGCCGCAATGCTTCACTTCCTGATTCCCTCACCGAGAATGACGCCGGCAGCAACCGAGAGCTGAGCGATTGCTTGTCCTTGGCTGCCGACATCGCTGGACTCCAGGAAAGGTAAGTGACCATTTATTAAAAGTCAGCAGCTGCAGTATTTGTAGCTGCTGGCTTTTCATAATTTTTTTTTTTTAGGTGGACTCCCTCTTTAAGTCAGAGTGAGGCTGTATGAATGTGTTCTGTTTATTAGGTGCCTTCATTTTACTGTTAATGCCATGAGGATGGAGGTCTGGGAGGTTTCAGTAAACCAAGCCCTGTGTTAGGCTAGATTCAGACTAGTGAGAGTAGAAAACAGGGTGGATAAAAATCGATGATTTAAAAAAAATCCGATTTTTTTCAATTTTATTTAGATTTTTTTTGATTTTTATTAAATTTATTTTAATAGATTTTTACTCCAAAAGCATTCTATTTAAGATACATTAATGATTTAGTTTATTCAGCGTGAAATGGAGCTTAGTTATGTAGCATGAAGCTGTATATTCTGCAATATTAAAATTTTTGGCAAACTCATTTAATGAATCCAAGCTGAGATAACCTGCACTGCATTGATGCATTCACACAATTTCACAGTAACCATGAGATAAAACAAAGTTCAGGAATATTTATTTATCCCATTGTTTTCCAAATCTATGTATACTACAAACTGTATGATTGTTTGAAGAGAAATACATCTGTAGCTGTCTCTAAGTGTGAGGAGGAAGGGCAAGCAGTAAAGATTCTAGTGAAACCTAAGCAGCTTATAAACCTTGTGATCTTCCTGCACATAGCTCGCAGTACTTTATTCCTCCCTTGAGGAGCAAAATGGCAGCAGGCCGTAAAAGAGTCCCAGTTTGGGAATATTTACTAACCTGACAGCTTATTATTCTAAATAGGAAACCTTCAATTTGTTAGCAAATATTAAAGATATCATAGCGAACTACCATCCTAATAGATAACTACCACCCTAATAGATAACTACCATCCTAATAGATAACTACCATCCTAATAGATAACTACCATCCTAATAGATAACTACCATCCTAATAGATAACTACCATCCTAATAGATAACTACCATCCTAATAGATAACTACCATCCTAATAGATAACTACCATCCTAATAGATAACTGCCATCCTAATAGATAACTACCATCCTAATAGATAACTACCATCCTAATAGATAACTACCATCCTAATAGAGAATTACCATCCTAATGGATAACTACCATCCTAATAGATAACTACCATCCTAATAGATAACTACCATCCTAATAGATAACTACCATCCTAATAGAGAACTACCATCCTAATAGATAACTACCAGCAAGAATGAGTCCTTACATGTAACCACTTCAGCCCCGGACCAATTTGCAGCCAAAGGACCAGGCCCCTTTTTGCGATTCGGCACTGCGTCGCTTTAACTGACAATTGCGCGGTCGTGCGACATGGCTCCCAAACAAAATTGGCGTCCTTTTTTTCCCACAAATAGAGCTTTCTTTTGGTGGTATTTGATCGCCCCTGCGTTTTTTATTTTTTGCGCTATAAACAAAAATAGAGCGACAATTTTGAAAAAAATGCTATTATAAATATCCCCAAAAAATATATAAAAAAAACATTTTTTTTTCCTCAGTTTAGGCCGATACGTATTCTTCTACATATTTTTGGTAAAAAAAAATCGCAATTAGCGATTATTGGTTGGTTTGCGCAAAAGTTATAGCGTTTACAAAATAGGGGATAGTTTTATAGCATTTTTATTAATATTTTTTTTTTTTTTTACTTGTAATGGCGGCGATCAGCGATTTTTATTGTGACTGCGACATTATGGCGGACACATCTGACATTTTTGACACATTTTTGGGACCATTGTCATTTATACAGCAATCAATGCTATTTAAATGCATTGATTCCTGTATAAATGACACTGGCAGTGAAAGAGTTAACCACTAGGGGGCGGGGAGGGGTTATGGTCTGTGACGTGTGTGTGTTTTTTTTTTTTTTACATTAGGGGGCGTGCCTGACGTCTGACGTCACTGATCGGCTTTCCCGATGACAGGGAACAGCCGATCAGTGACAGGCAGTGTAGGAAGCGCGGGGAGAGGTTTGTTTACACAGACCTCTCCCCGTTCGCCACTGGTGTCCCGCGATCGGGTCTCAGAGCTGAAGATCGGGTCCGCTGGTCCCGCGGCTGTGGTCACGGAGCTCCCGACCGGGTCGCGAGCGCGCCACCAGCAGCGCGCGCTCGACCCACGGCTGGGCTCTTAAAGGGCCACGTACAGGTACGTGGTTTTGCCCAGCCATGCCATTCTGCCGACGTATATGTGCAGGAGGCGGTCGGGAAGCGGTTAAAGAGCACCTGTCATTTCAGATCCATTATGGCAGCGTCTGTTATGGGCATCCACTCACCTGCTGCCGCCGTGTCCCTCACCTTGTTGTGTCACTGCCGCATTACCAGCCGTCCCATTAAAGTGAATGAGACTGGCAGTGAGTCAACAGCGGGTCAGAGGAGGAGCCGCGGCGGGACAGAGGTGACAGTTGCTCTTTAAAAATTATGATTTAAATCTAATCTGCCCTGGTAGAAAATATTTTTTGGATGTACCTTCTAGAGATCTTTTCAATTGATTCTACGACTTGTATTAGTAATTTATCAAATATTATTGTGCGTGTTATTTGCAAAAACCATGTAAAATGTTGCAGACTGTCTAAGACTTGTATATTGACAGGTTTTCGGCTCTGCACCATGCTGCCCTTAGTGGGAACTCTGAACTCCTGCTTCTACTGCTGGAAACCCAGGCGGCTGTGGACATAAAGGATGGCAATGGTGAGTGTGTAATAGAGTAACATGTGAACACAAAATGAATTGGTATGTACTTACAGCATGGGCATTAAGCTCACAGCCAAACCTGTCATCTGTGACTTTTATTTATGCAGGCATGCGTCCCTTGCACTATGCAGCTTGGCAAGGCCAGCCAGAGCCTGTACGGCTTCTTCTGCGAGCCGCTGCCAGTGTCAATGCAGCTTCCAATGATGGACAGATCCCCCTGCACTTAGCTGCACAGTATGGGCATTATGATGTGGTAAGTACCAGGGTATGTCTGTATTAACCACGTAAGCGGCACAGGGCGGCACAGTGGTGTAGTGGGTAGCACTCTCACCTAGCAGTAAGAAAGGTCGCTGGTTCGAATCCCAACCACGATATTACCTGGAGTTTGCATGTTCTCCCTGTGCCTGCGTGGGTTTCCTCCTGGGTACTCCGGTTTCCTCCCACAATCCAAAGACATGCAGGTAGGTTAATTGGCTTCTGTCCAAAAAATTGTCCCTAGTATATGAATGGGGACCTTGGATTGTGGGCTCCTTGAGGGTAGGGACCGATGTGAGTGTGCAATGTACAGGGATAGGGACAGTTGTGGACACTCACTCAGGTTGAACTGGATGGACTGGTGTCTTTATTCAACCTTACTAACTATGAAACTATAAGCCCCGGACCATTTGGCTGGCCAAAGACCAGAGCACTTGTTGCGATTCGGCACTGTGTCGCTTTAACTAACAATTGCGCGGTCGTGCAACGTGGCTCCCAAAAAAAAATTTTCCCCACAAATAGAGCTTTCTTTTGGTGGTATTTGATCACCTCTGCGGTTTTTTTTTTTTTGCGCTATAAACAAAAAAAGAGCGACCATTTTGAAAAAAAAAAACACATTATTTTTTACTTTTTGCTATAATAAATATCCCCAAAAAGTATATTAAAAAAAACTTTATTTTTTTGACTCAGTTTAGGCCGATACATATTCTTCATATTTTTGGTAAAAAAAATTGCAATAAGCGTTTATTGATTGGTTTGCGAAAAAGTTATAGCGTCTACAAAATAGGGGATAGTTTTATGGCATTTTTATAATTTTTATTTTTTATTTTTATTTTTTACTAGTAATGGCAAATTCATTCAATGAATCCAAGCTCTGCAAGCTGAGATAACCTGCACTGCATTGATGCATTCACACAATGTCACAGTAACCATGAGATAAAACAAAGTTCAGGAATATTCCTTTATCCCATTGTTTTTTCAGCAATTTTTTTATTGTGACTGCGACATTATGGCAGACAGATCGGACACTTTTGGCGCTATTTAAGTGTAATGTATTGATTACTGTGTAAATGTGACTGGCAGTGAAGGGGTTAACCAGGAGGGGGCGCTGCAGGAGTTAAGTGTGTCATATGGAGCGATTCTAACTGTAGGGGGGATGGGCTACATGTGACATGACACTGATCACTGCTCCCGATCACAGGGAGCTGTGATCAGTGTCACTAGGCAGAACGGAGAAATGCTTGTTTTTTTTTTTTTTTTTAACAAGAAGATAGAAATGCTTGTTTTACACAAGAAATAATAAGAAAACAAATTAAAGGGACAGTGTAAAAAATAAATAAGAAAAAAAAAAACGCTAAAGCGTTCATGCTTGCGTGCAGAAGCAAACGCACCTGTAGATCGCAAGCGCATATGTAAACAGTGTTCGCACCACACGCCGCGAACGCTGGAGTGAGAACAATAATTCTTTTATATTTATTGTGTACTTCAGCAAGACAAGAATCCTTAGAAGAAGGAAATAATGATACAAAGCTCAGAGGTGCAGCTATTAATTACCCTGTACAATCGGAGCACAATGATTCACAGCGTACTGCAGAGAGCAATAATTCTAGCACTAGACCTGTAACTCTAAACAGGTAACCTGTAAAAAAAATTCCAGTGTCGCCTATGGAGATTTTTAAGTACAGTAGTTTGTCGCCATTCCACGAGCATGCGCAATTTTAAAGCATGACATGGGTATCTGTTTACTCAGCGTAACATCAACTTTAATTTTTACAAAATTGAGTTCTATATTGTGGTTTTTTTTTATTTTTTTTTTAATTCATTAACCACTTAAGCTCCGGACCAATTTGCAGCTAAAGGACCAGGCCCCTTTTTGCGATTTGGCACTGCGTCGCTTTAACTGACAATTGCGTGGTCGTACGACGTGGCTCCCAAACAAAATTGGCGTCCTTTTTTTCCCACAAATAGAGCTTTCTTTTGGTGGTATTTGATCACCTCTGTGGTTTTCTATTTTTTGCGCTATAAACAAAAATAGAGCGACAATTTTGAAAAAGATGCAATATGTTTTACTTTTTGCTATAATAAATATCCCCCAAAAATATATAAAAAAATGTTTTTTTCCCTCAGTTTAGGCTGATACGTATTCTTCTACATATTTTTGGTAAATAAGCTTTTGTTTTATTGATTGGTTTGCGCAAAAGTTATCGCGTCTACAAAATAGGGGATAGTTTTATGGCATTTTTATTAATAATAATTTTTTTTTACTAGTATAGGCGGCGATCAGCGATTTTTATTGTGACTGCGACATTATGGCAGACACCACGGACAATTTTGACACATTTTTGGGACCATTGGCATTAATACAGCGATCAGTGCGATTAAAAATACATTTGATTACTGTAAAAATGTCACTGGCAGTGAAGGGGTTAACCACTAGGGGGCGGGAGGGGTTAAGTGTGACCTATGTGTTTTTTTTTTTTGTAGGGGGGTGTGGCTTGGCGTGTGACATCACTGATCGTCTTTCCCTATGACAGGGAACAGACGATCAGTGACAGTGTCACTAGGAAGCATGGGGAGAGGTTTGTTTACATTTACCTCTCCCCGTTCTTCAGCTCTGTGACCTGATCGTGGGACACCGGCGGCGATCGGGTCCCACGGCCACGGAGCTCAGGACCGGGTCGCGAGTGTGCCGCCGGCGGCGCGCGCGCGACCCACGGCTGGGCTCTTGAAGAGCAATGTACCTGTACGTTGTTGTTCCCAGTCGTGCCATTCTGCCGACGTATATGTGCATGAGGCGGTCCTTAAGTGGTTAAAGTGTATTTTTTTCCAAAAAAATTGCGTTTGAAAAACTGCTGCGCAAATACTGTGTTTTGCTGTTATTTTCTAGTAAAAAGTAATTTTCTAGTCAAAAATACTGCTGTAAACAAAAAGTGCCAGAAAAGACCTGGTCTTCATGTGGTTAAAGTATGTCTAATGAGGGAAGACCTTTGTGTTGTACTTTGAACAAAATAAAGTGAGTAAAAGAACCTTTCAATGGACATTTATTGCAGACTTACCTCTGTCTTCCTACACGTATTCAAAGTTGAAGTGCTCTGATCAGATCCCTGCCTCTTTACCAGCTGCTTCAGCCTAATCTTGCACAATATAAATCTATATCACATTTATCATAGTGTCAGTAATGTGGCTCAATCACGATTTCTGTCTAAGGATAACTTGAGAAGATATTCTCATACCGTGTGTATGTGTCTCCAGGGATTGAAAGTACATACCATGTAGTTGGGCCATTTTGTAAATAATGATTTCATCCTTTTTTTTTTCTTCTTTTTCCTCCACCAGTCTGAAACCCTTTTGCAGCACCAGTCTAATCCATGCCATGTCAACAAATCCAAGAAAACCCCTCTAGACCTGGCTTGTGAATTTGGAAGAGTGAAGGTAAGCAGGCATGCAAATGTTTTCTCTCACATATTTCATTATGTCTAAAATGTAGATAATTACTTCCATTTATTTAATATACTATGCAGTGTTTTTTTTATATATATATATATATATATTCTGCATAAACTGTTTATTCTGTTTCTATATAGCCAAGCTCTCGCTTTTATGTATTCTTTCCAACATATGATGTTTTCTGTCTTATTTCTGTCATTAGGTGGTGCAATTGCTGCTGAACAGTCACCTGTGTGTGTCTCTTTTGGAAGGGGTAACTAAAGATCCTACAGATCCCAATTTTACCACACCTTTACACTTGGCTGCCAAAAATGGTCACCGAGAGGTCATCAGGTAGGTTGGAGAAGCTTTTGCTTAGGAACACCTAAAGTACACTACTGTGCAAAAGTTTTAGGCTGGTGTGAAAAAAAGCTGTAAATTTAGAGAGTATGTAAACTTAAAGTGGGGTGCCCCCTAAAAATCGTTTTTTAAAAGTCAGCAGCTACAAATACTGCAGCTGCTGACTTTTAATAATCGGACACTTACCTGTCCCAGGGTCCAGCGATGCAGGGCAACGAACCCCCCCCCCCCGCGTTCCCCGCTCCGCTCTCAGCACCGGCATTCTTACTGTGGCTTTCCTATTAAAAACTGACCACGCTAGGCAGGAGAACCGGCCAGTGGTCAGTTCTCTAGCTGTGCTGGTAACTCTGTGTACTCTCCTCCAATGATCAGACGTGACGCGTCAAACGCTTTTGTAAAATCCAAGTATACTATTGTCCACAGCCACCCCTCTGCCCAAGGTTTTACTTACCTCCTCATAAAAAAGAAATCAGATTTGCCTGACAGCTTCTGTGTTTAATGAATCCATACGGTCTGTTACTTAAATATTTTTTTTTCCAGCAAGAACTCATCCATGTGGTCTTTTATCAAACTCTCCAGTATCTTCCCAAATATAAAAGTTAAACTAACAGGTCTGTAGTTACTTGGTAAAGGCTTTGATCTCTTTTTAAGTATAGGCACCACATTGGCCCTACGCCAATCCAGTGGTAACATTCCAGTCATTCACGAGTCCCTAAAAATTATAAACAGTGGCTTTAAAGAGGTCAATTCTTTTAGGATCATACCATCCATCCATCTGGGATGATGGATAAGTATCTGCCTGTGTTTCTCAGCATTGAGGACATTATTGATCCTGATGACTAAATCTCCAACTCCATTTGCAGAAATGCAGCCCCAAACTTGTAAGGAACCTCCACCATGCTTCACTGTTGCCTGCAGACACTCATTATTGTACCGTTCTCCAGCCCTTCAATTAATAAACTGCCTCCTGCTACAGCCAAATATTTACATTTTGACTCATCAGTCCAGTCCACCTGCTGCCATTTTGTGCACCCCAGTTCCTATGTTTTCATGCATAGTTGAGTCTCTTAGCCTTGTTTCTATGTTGGAGGTATGGCTTTTTGGCATTTTTTACATGAATGCCACTTCTGGCCAGACTTCTCCGGAAAGTAGATGGGTGTACCTGGGTCCCAGTGGGTCCCCCCAGTTCTGTGCTGATGGCACTGCTGGACATCATTGGCTGTTGAAGGGAAGTAAGCATGATGTGTCTTTCTTCTGCTGCATTTAGTTTCCTTGGCCAACCACTGCGTCTATGGTCCTAAACGTTGCCCGATCAACGTGTCCTCAATGCTGAGAAATAAAGGCAGGTACTTATTCATCATGCCATACCATCAGGGAGGTGTGTGATTGGCCCCAAATTTATTCTGCAGCAGGATAACGACCCCAAACCTACAACCAATGTCATTAAGAACTATCTTCAGTGTAAATAAGAACAAGGAGTCCTGGAAGTGATGGTATGGCCCTCACAGAGCCCTGATCTCAGCATCATGGAGTCTGTCTGGGATTACATGAAGAGACAAAAGGATTTGAGGCAGCCTGCATCCACAGAAGATCTGTGGTTAGTTCTCCAAGATATTTGGAACAACCTACCTGCCGAGATTTTTATTTTTTTTTTTAAAACATGTGCAAGTGTACCTAGAAGAATTGATGCTGGTTTTAGGTTTTAAGGCAAAGATGATCACACCAAATATTAATTTCGATTTTTCTTCTGTTCGCTCACTTTGCATTTTGTAAATTGATAATAGTAAACTATTGAAATAAATATTTTTGAAAGGATTCTTACTTTACAGAATTTCTTCACACCTGCCTAAAACTTTTGCACAGTCGTGTATATGTAAAGCTAATCAATAAGATCTCATATAAGCTTTAACATCTTAAAGCCAGTGTCAGTATTTTAATTATGATTTTTATTTTTGGAGAAATACTTCCTGAAGATTCCTATGGAGGGGCTTCCTGTTATAGGGTGACAATGCTTTGTACCGGTCTTCCAATTGGTCTCTTGTATTGTCACCCTATAATAGTAGAGGCTACAAATGATAATGCTATCATTGCATAAGCATGCTCTAAGTTAGTAGCCATAATTAAACCTGCCCTGAGAAGTGTCATACATTCATTGATGTGATTATAGATAGGAAGTAGCTGCAACTAGTTTGCAGTTGATCAGTGGGGTGAGTATGGAACAAAGGATGAAAAAAATTAAAATAATTTTACTAGCATTAGTATATGATACACAGCACTTAAGCAAATGAAATTTCCTTCAATGAGGGATATACTTTAATCAAAATACCTGACCAAATTGCTGCATGCTTGTAATGAAATAAAGTATTTTGGGAACAGTAAACATTTTACTGACTGAAAGCTTTTCTACAGACTACTCCTTCAAGCTGGTATTGAGATTAACAGGGTGACAAAAATGGGCACCGCTTTGCATGAAGCATCTCTTTGTGGAAAGACGGAAATCGTGAAGCTGCTAATAGAGGTAAGGAAGTGAACAGGTAAATAGCAGAGATACCAGCTATTGGTTAGATTACAAGTAGGAGTAAGCCAGCTCTGTTCTTTTCTCCTAGAACGGCATAGATGTAAATGTTCGCAACACATACAATCAGACCGCCCTGGATATTGTCAACCAGTTCACCACTACCCATGCCAGCACCGACATCAAACAACTTCTAAGAGGTACTTTTATACACTGTGGGTAGGTGACTGAAATCCACAGTCGCACTCGTTAAATGCAGTGCTTTAAGTGTGTCACGGTTACATACAGCTGCAGTAGAAAGCCCAGTTTCCCATTGCCATCCTATAGGGATTCAGCACCCCCTTCTGATAAGCACAAAGCCACAAATGCGGCTGGAGAGAATTTGCTGCTGCTGTAAAATAGGTGCAAAGTAGTTTGATGAAACTAGTGCAACCCTAAAATACACTTGTACCTTTAACACAGTTTAATTTAAAAAAAAAAAAAAAAAATTTATGTATTTTTTTACATTTATAGGTTCCTAAATTGATGCCATATTACTTTTTTTTTTTTTCCCCCAATTCACTTGAAATCTTTATCTTATAAAAAATATAGTGTATTGGGTAGGTAGGGTTAAAAAACCTTCATGCTACTATCCAGGGCTATCTCATTTAGAGAGATTTTGCCTCATTTATTGTCATAGTAATCAAGAGTGGGATAAGTTGCACCAGGGACTCTGCACACTGTGGGGAGCCACACCCACACAACTGTCAAATTAGGAGCAGCGGCTGTGTCCAGGCAGCTGCTTCATCCCTATTCATATGAATGGGACTGCCTGCATGGGGATGCATGGAACACCTCTGCATCCCTGTGCAGGCAAACATAGCTCTTGCACAGGCATACGTTTAATTACACCCATGTGAATGAGGCCTTAAAGCGTTTGTTACCCTAAAAAGGCAAAAAACAAAACAAATGGATCCTGTTCCCTTAAAGGATGTTATACAGCACAGTGCTTATGCTGTGTAATTTGGTCCCCTGTATGACCTAAAATACCTGGCTGATCCTGCCTGTTTCTGCCCTCCCCTTGTAAACTGACCATGGTTTATTATGGCTGCTGAGCCCTGACACTGTGGTCAGTTTACATCCCTCTGTCTTCTGCTCTCTCCTTTTGTCTGCTCCCCCCTCCCTCCCTCCCTCCCTGTCTCCCTGCCTGTCCGCTCCGTCCACTCCTCAGCTCTCCTCTTCTGCTGCTATCATAACTATATTATGATCATGCCATCCCCTCTGTGCCATAACATTATGTATCCCAGTGTCTTTGCCATATGAATGAATGAATGAATGAATAATTTGTATAGCGCTACAATGCGAACTGAATCGCCTCAAGGCGCTGTATTAGTGCTTTGTTGTCAAGCTTCTTAGAAGAGGTAGGTCTTGAGTTTTTTCCTGAAGGCCTGATGGTTTTCTTCCATGCGGATTGTGGGTTGGTAGTGCATTCCATAGCCGTGGTCCTTGGACAGCGAATCTTCGTTCCCCTTTTGATTTATAGCGGGACTTGGGGATGAGGAGGAGGTTTTGGTCGGACGATCGAAGACTGCGATTGGGTGTGTAGTGTTTTATTTTCTCGAGAAGGTATTGAGGAGCGTCTCCGTGGGTGCATTTGTGAGTGAGGCAGAGGGTCTTGAAAATGACCCGATTCTTTACGGTTAGCCAATGTAGGCTTCTCAGGGAAGGGGCGATGGATTCCCACGTTTTTTTTTCCTGTTATCAGCCTTGCCGCCGTGTTTTGGATAAGTTGTAAGCGCGCAAGTTGATATTGGGGTAACCCTATGTAAAGGGAGTTTGCATAGTCAAGTCGTGAATTAATGACTGTTCCAACTACCACTGCTTTGTCCTCCTTTGGAATGAAGGGGATGAGTCTGCGTAGCAGGCGAAGGAGATGGTGAGATCCGCTAACTACCGATCCTATTTGTGCATCCATTGACATTTCTGAGTCAAAAAGAAAGATGCTGACTTCTATCCTATATCGGAGCATCTCCTGGCGCTAACGTGACCACTCAGCTCTCTCTCTCCTCCCCTCCTCCGTGGCTGACGTCAGCATGAGTTCTGGACCCTACCCGCTATAGCTGTTAGCCGGGAGAGGAGAGAGCCGAAGAGTGTCACGTTGGCGCTGGGAGATGCTCCGATATAAGATAGAAGGCAGCATATTTTTTATATAGCAAAGACACTGGGATACTTTCCTAAATGTACATAATATAACTGGGTACTGCCATTTATAGGTAAAGTTTATCCGGGGCCTCTTGTGGGATCTGGAAGGGATATTTTTCCCCTGCTGTAGTAGATTGGCTCATGCTCTGCTGGGTTTTTTGTTTGCCTTCCTCTGGATCAACTGTGGGTATAGAATTGGGTATATTGGATTGTACGATATTTTTTTTTTTTTTTTTTTTTTATGGTTGAACTGGATGGACTTGTGTCTTTTTTTCAGCCTAGCTAACTATGTAACTATACATAATGTTGCTTAACAGAGGGGTTGGCATCATCATATTATAGTGGCTTAACGGCCACTTTTAAACTTCTCATTAAGGATAGGTTCGCACAATGCACAATGGACCTCCTGAATGCCTGTTTGTTTGTTTGTTTTTCTTCTTCTCCCGAAGCCGAATATATATGTATAATTGCTGTGGGCAATGCGCCAGTGAATGTTGGAGCAACTTGAATTCCCAAACAAAGAATATAAATAGTAAAAAAAATATAAATGAAGCAAGTGCACAGTGAAAGAAATATAAAAAAATTTAAGTAAACATCAATAATTCTTAATTTCAGAAAGTCCACAGTGTGTGTGTGTGTGTGTGTGTATGTGTGTGTATATATATATATATAGATAGATAGATAGATAGATAGATAGATAGATAGATAGATAGATTCTATATCTCTATGTAAACATCAAAATATCAAAAATTATTAATTTCAGCAAGTCCACAGTGAAAAAAATCACATATATATTCAAAATGTATTTTCAGTACAGTGAAAAAAAAATATATAATAGAATGTTCCATAAAATGACTCTGTGATGATGATCCAAAAAATATTAACCGTGACTTCACACACGTGCTCCCCCCAGCCGACACCCCCCCCCCCACCCCACGTGTGACTGCGCTCACCTCCAATTGTGTGACCGCACAATTAAGTTTGGTCCACAACAGCAGCTGAACCACCTCTAGGCTCTAAGTAGCAAGATTAACAGGCTCCCCCCAGGTGTAATCCAAAGATTGTATCCTCAATTTATTGTAGGTAAACATCACACTTTATGTGCTTGCAGCGCACCAGGCTATAGAAAACATACAATGTTAAAATCCTCTCCAAATGGTTTGCAGATTTGTGTGAATCAGCAGCTAGCTCAGAGCAAGCAAGCGTCTCCTCCACTGTCCTGGCCCCTCCCCTACGCGTGACAACACAGGGCGATCACGTGTCTTCATCAGGGGGATCTGACTTGAATGCCACAGTTTGACAGGCAGTGCTACCTGTCAACTTGGTAGGTCATGTTAACAACTTCAGGACCGCAATACGTGTGCGTGTGTATGTATGTATGTGTATATATATATATGTATGTATGTATGTATGTATGTATGTATGTATGTGTGTGTGTGTGTGTGTGTGTGTGTGTGTGTGTGTAAAGTGGTTTACCGGAGTTATGGCTGGCGACATCAGCCAAAGCCCTGGTATTCTTTTTTTCAGCCAGCGGCTGGTTTTCACATGAAACTGCTATGAGCTGCTGGATCACTTTCAGAAGCGGTGGGAGGGGACGTCCAAGAGGCGATCAAAGAGTAGATCGTCTTTAATTGCCTCTATGGCCTTGGGGGACCGGAGCGACATCATGACGTCACTTCCGGTCCAGGGTGGATGTAAACACATAATTTTTTTTGTTTAATCTTTTTGCTTTTAGCTACTTTCATACCGGGTAATTTCTGGCATTCCTCTCCTACATTTAAAAATAATTTTTATACTATAAAATTACTCAGAACCCCCAAACATTATATATAAAAATAAATATTTTTTACCAAAGGCCTAGCAAATAAAATGGCAATCATTGCCATTTGTTATGTCACACTGTATTTGCGCAGCAATTTTTTGAAACACAATCCTTTTTTTTTTTTAAACCCACTTTCATGCATTAAAAAAAAAAAAAAAACACAAGATTTGCCACAATTTTTTTGTAGAATGTGAAAGATTATGTTACACCGAATAAATAGATACCTAACATGTCATGCTTTAAAATTGCGCACGCTCGTGGAGTGGCTCCAAACTTCAGTACTTAAAGCGGGATTCCGCCGAAATATGTTTTTTTTTTTTTTTCCAATCAGTGTTAAATATAGACATACATAACATGTAACTCACCTGCTGCAGTTCTTCTCCCCACCGATCGCCGATTCCGTCCGTTTGGAGAACTTTGAAAATATCTTGATGGACGATTCCATATTGCTTGTGGGCATTAGAAACCCACAAGCATTTACTTCCGGGATGCGGTGAATGCTGCGCTCCCAGCATTCACCGCTCGATCCCGCGCATGCTCAGTTCGCTGAGCGTGCAGCGCCGTGTAATTTCTGGTTGCCATCACAACGATGCGGCGTCGCCGGAAATCTCTCGAGATTTCGTGCTGACGGCGTCCCCCGTGGCTTCATGGGAGGAATGCAAAACATCTCCCAGAGGTCATTGCGGAGCCGGGGGACAGCCTAAAACACGCCTACTCCCACGGGAGGACAGACCAGGAGTCATTCTAAGAATGACTACAGCAAGGTAAGTAATGCTTATTTTTTTTTTAAATGCTCATTTGGGGATCTGTATGCAGAACAGTCTTAAAAAAATATAAATGTGTATTTGTGAGTACCAAACCGCTTTAAAAAATCTCCATTGAGATCTGGGGTCTTTTTGACCCCAGATGTTTCCATAAAGAGGACCTGTCATCCTTATTTCTATTACAAGGGATGTTTACATTCCTTGTAGTAGGAATAAAAGTGATCAAAAAAAAAAAAAATTTAAGGAATAGTGTAAAGATAAAAAGTTAAATAAATAAGAAAAATGGAAAGCACCCCTATCCATCTGTGCTTGCGCGCAAAAGCGAATACAAGTCGACCTATGGAGATTTTTAGGTACTGTAGTTTGTCGCCATTCCACAAGTGTATGTGTGTAGATTTAAACCATGACTTGTTGGGTATCTATTTACTTGGTGTAACATCATCTTTCACATTTTACAAAAATTGGGGTGTATATATATATTATTTTTTTTTTTTTCTAATTCATTAAAGTGTATTTTTTTTCTTAAAAAAATTGTGTATGCAAAACTGCTGCACAAATACCGTGTGACAAAAAAAATTGCAACGATCACCATTTTATTCCCTAGGGTCTCTGCTAAAAAATAATTTTTTTTTTGGAATGTTTGGGGGTTATTAGTAATTAATAGTAATTTAATAATTTTCTAGCAAAAAATGCTTGTAAACAAAAAGTGCCAGAAAAAGCCTGGTCTTCAAGTGGTTAAATTAGCTGCGGCTATGATGCAAAGCATAACAGTCATGGCATGTGAACAGCTCTCCCCCTTAGCCTTTAGGTGGCCGGCTGGGGGGGCCCGTGTGGAAGATGCCCATAAGCAGCTAGAGAGTTGAAGGATGGCCCAATTTTAGAGCCATTGTCAGCTGTAATAGTTTCACTGACAATTGGTCATGCAACCCTGTACCCAAATAATTATTTTATATCCAGTCTTTAGATGGTTATAACTTTCTTTCTAGGAACCACCAGGTTTTTTGACTGAATGAAGAAAATAAGTCCAAAGACTTTAAAATGCTTTTCCTTACTTTCTGGTATATAATATGAAATGAAAATGCCAGGAAAAACCTCCAAATGATCTGTTTATGCAAAGTAGGCATCTCAAATCATGTGGTTTTTTTTTTTGAAATTGGGAAACCTGCTGATATTGAGGTGATTCAAACAAAGGACATGATAATGGTGCACTAGGTACAGCATAACATTTACTATACAGGTCATAAAAAGAGGGCGGGGGGGTGAAGGGGGGGGGTTCCCCCATAGACCTCATTTGTGTGGATGGAGGATCCCCACCCCTGCCGGGACATTGAATCCATACAGGGGAGCTAGACATGGACAGAATACACCGATCAGCGGGTGCAGCCATTTGGCTCCTGATTGATAGTCTCACACTGATGTAAATTCAGCCGGTCTCTGCTGAATCAGCCAAATTTCATGTGTGGTCAGCTTAAGGTCCCATAGAGTTCAGAGTCAACTTTGGTAGCGGAGAAGGCTGTGCAGTAAGAGTGGGACATTTGTTATAGGATAGCTCGTCCGACTTAAAATACGAAGATGAATTATAATTAATATTGCCTTAAAGTGTTACTAAACCAACAACAGTGAAATCGGTCTGTATATGCAGTAAAGCATGCTTGTTATATTCACTGTGGAACCTAAGAGGTTAATCCTGCGCATTATGTAAAAAGGCTGTTTTATCCTGTCTTCGCTGACCTCCCCATCCTCCACTGTCCCCAATCCATCTCCTCATATTCCAGAGACTTGGAGGCACTCTGCACATGCTCAGTTTGGTGTGTATTGCTAGAGAGTTTTTTTTTTTTTTTTCTTGAGGGGGTGCAAGTGATCAGCACAGGGCCAATCAGCACTGCCCATACAGAGGGTCAGGGCTCTTGCAGCCTCATAGGACTGTCAGAGTAGAATAAAAACTCCTCCTACCAGCTTTAACCAGACACTGATAGAAGTCACAAAACTGCTCTAGCTGCTGATGAGAAAAGGTATTTAGCAGTTTATATTCACTAAAATAATTGCATTTCCATGTTCTGTGTACAGTGGGAGACCAGATATAGTGAATGCAGGGTCCTGGGTTTAGAAACTCTTAAAGCGGAGTGCCACTCAAAAGTCGAACTTTGGCTTAACGTTTCTCTCCCCCTCCCCTGTGCCACATTTGGCACCTTTCAGGGGGAGGGGGAACGGGTACCTGTTTTTGACAGGTATCGTTCCCTACTTCCGGAGATGCGGCCACTCCTTCCTCCGCTGCTGGACCAATTAGAAAGTGCTTCACGCATGCGCAGTAGGGAAGCGGCTGTGAAGCTGAAGGGCTTCACTACCCGGTCTCCTTACCAGAAATGGCAGCGGCTGCACCCGACAGCTGATACGATGCTCGGCTGGGATGGGCTCCCTGGACAGGTCCATGTATTAAAAGTCAGCAGCTGCAGTAATTGTAGCTGCTGACTTTTTATTTTTCGTGGGGGGAGGGTTGGACCTCCTCTGTAAATACTACACATATGCTAATACAATAAATCACATTGACAAAAATATTCTCAACCTCTACTTACAGAGGCATCCGGGATTCTCAAGGTTCGAGCTCTAAAGGACTTCTGGAATGCCCATGATCCAACTGCTCTAAATGTTCGAGCTGGAGACCTGATAACGGTAATCACAACTTTTTCTGTGCCTCTTTTATCTCATTATTATCTTCTCACCAAGTCACAAGTTCCTATTAACCTGCTGTTTTTCTAATGTCCTCTCTGCAGGTGCTGGAACAACATGCAGATGGCCGATGGAAAGGTCATATCCATGACGCCCAAAAAGGGACCGATAGGGTGGGCTTCTTCCCACCAGCAATCGTAGAGGTCATCAGTAAAAGGCTTGGTGAGGACTTTGCTGGAATGAAGATAAGCAGTGATTATGTATTGCTTAAAGAGGAACCCCGCAAAGGAACACTTTGCATGTACAATGAAATTTCAGAAGAACTGTAACCCTTTCCAATCAGATAGAATCTACTTGTACCTTCATGCTTTTACCAGCCAAGCACATAAAGATATTGTACAAATATTGGGTTAAACATGACCTGAAGTCTCCCCAAGATTTGGTATGGTGTGTTATGCCCCGTACACACGGTCAGAAATTCCGACCACCAAATCCGTCAGATTTTTTCCGACGGATTTTGTCCGACACTGGTGTTGCATACACACGGTCGGACAAAGTTGTCGGAAAATCCGATCGTTCTGAACGCGGTGACGTTCGTTGCGTACGACGGGACTACGTAGAGGCTAGTAGCCAATAGCTTTGGTCTTGTAATGTGATCTGAGCATGCGTGGCACTTTGTCTCTCAGAATTCGCTACACACGATCGGAAAAAGTCTGAGCAGGATCTCAAACTTTTTCCGTCGGAAATTCCGACGGAAAAAGTCCAATGGAGCCCACACACGGTCGGAATTTCCGACAACATGGTCCGATAGGACATTTTCCGTCGGAAAATCAGACCGTGTGTACGGGGCATAAGAGGTTAGCTTCTCTTTGGTTTGCAGTTGCCATGGTGCTGCACATGTGATCAGTTTGATCATTTCATGGCTTGACTGTTCGGTTGAGAGCACAAACAACTGTGACAGTTATCGTTCACGGCTTGCCTTGAATATAACTGTTTTGACAAACCGTTAAATTGATGAATTTAGTTCCGCTTTAAAACACTGTGTCTTCCTTTATTAGCCTGGAGTTCTTCAATTTACTCTACCCTTTGCTCTAGGTATTAACTTAACCTTTGTTCTTTAGGATCCACCCTATCCCGTAACACCACTATACCTTCTCATCAGCGCTTGTCAAAGCCACCACTCCATTTACCCAGCCAATACGTTACAGTAACCGGAGTTGGCATAAGTCCTGAGCTAACTGGAGGTGAGTAATGGTGCACGAAGGGGCTTTCTCACTGAGCTGCGATCTTAACCACTTGACCTCCAGAAGATTTACCCCCTCCCCCTTCGTGACCAGGCCACATTTAGCGATACGGCACTGCGTTGCTTTAACTGACAATTGTGCAGTCATGATTGAATCAATGATTTGTATAGCGCTGCAAATGCAAACTGAATCGCCTCAAGGCAGCGCTGTACTCAAATAAAATGTATGTCATTTTTTCCCCACAAATTGAGCTTTCTTGGTGGTATTTGATCACCTCCGTGGTTTTTATTTTTTGTGCTATAAAGAAAAAAAGGCCGTCAATTTTGAAAAAATATATATTTTTTTTTTTTACTTTCTGCTATAAAACAATAAAAAAAATGTAAACAATCAAATTTCTTCATAAATTAGGACAAAATGTATTCTGCTACATGTTTTTGGTAAAAAACTCCAAATAAGGGTTTATGTGAACGTTAGTGTCTACAAACTATGGGAGATATTTTTGGAATTTTTATTTATTTATATTTTTATAATCGTAATGGTGGCGATCAGTGACTTGTATATGGGATTCAGCACAGGAGAGCCGTCCTGTAGCAGTAAAACTGCTATGGGGTTGTCCTAAAGTGGTTAAAGTGTATGCAAAGTATGCTAGTCTTATTTTCCTTTCTTTTGCTCTGATAAATATTAATTTTAAATGGTTGGTAAGTGAAAAAAAAAAAACCTTTTTGATCCTGCCAGAAATCCAGAGATCTTGTAACTTCCTGTGCTCTGTGCTCTGTGCTAGGGGTCTCCAAACTATTGCCTATGGGCCAAATCCAGCCCGCTACAAGATTGCATGTGGCCCACAACTACGGTCATGCCCCCCCCCCCCCTTCCCTGTGCTTTATGTAAGTCAGTTGGTTGCTGTGATCACTGGCATCCTAGAAACCAATGGAGGGCCTTGCCCCAGCAGGACGATGGACCTTCTTATGTCCATACATGCTCCGCTTCCCAGCTCCTGCCCTGCTGCTACACTGACTACATCCATGCTGTAGGAAAGAGCAAGCCACTGATAGGTAATCTGATGTAATGGAGACTCTTATGGGGACACTGATGTAAGGGGGGTTCTAATGGGGACCCTGAAGCAAAGCAGGACTCTAATGAGGACCTTGATGTAAAGGGGGGCTGTGATGGGGACCCTGAAGCAAAGCAGGACTCTAATGAGGACCTTGATGTAAAGGGGGGCTGTGATGGGGACCCTGATGTGGGGGGGGGTGCACTCTGATCTAGGAGGGGCTACTAAGGTAGACTTTGTAAGGGGGGCTGTAATGGGGACCCTGATGTATAGCAGGACTCTGAGGACCTTGATGTAAAGGGTGGCTCTGATGGGGACCCTGATGTTTGGGGGACTCTGATTTAAGGGGGGGGGGGGCTACTAAGGTATATTTTGATGTAAGGGGCCTCTGGTGAGGATCCTAATTGAAGGGAGGCTCCTTTGGGGACACTGATGTTGTAAGGGGGCTCTTTTGGGGACCCTGATGTAAGGGGGGGGGGGCTGTGATGGGGATCCTGAAGTAAAACCTATCCATTCATATATTATTCTATAACAGTTTTTTTTGTTGGCTTTAAATACGGAAACGTTTGGAGACCCCTACGCTATGCCTCTGCTGCACTACAATCTCAAGCAGTGTTCTTAATCCTGCCCAGTACCTGAATGGACTACGGAACCCCTATTTCTTCTATGTCAGTGGTCTTTAATCTATGGCCCTCCAGTTGTTCAGTAACTACAATTCCCATCATGCCTAGCCATGTCTGTGAATGTCAGAGTTTTACAACGCCTTATGGGATGTGTAGTTCTGCAGCAGTTGGAGGGCCGTAGTTTGGAGATCCCTGTATGTTCTAAGGATAAGAAGAGGTTATCTATCCTAAACACATATGTGATTTCATTTTGTCTCTGCATTAACCCTAGCTGGTGATCGGCACAGTGTGGGCAGCGAAGGGAGTCTGGGCAGTGTGCGCAGTGCTGGGAGTGGCCAGAGCTGTGAGGGGAGTGGCTTGAGCTCGGCTCTGCTCATAGAGAATGCTCAGGTAGGTATATGAAAACCATATATCCTGTAATTGGGGACTGTGTTGCTGTCTGCCTCGGGTTCACTGGCTCTTTTTTGCTTCTCTTGTTTCAGAATCTTCATGTTGGCTATGAGGATCACCAGAACAGAATACCTGCTGGTGAGGGTCATGGTTATATCTTACATTTCTAATTCTGCATGGCTGTGTGTCATTTATTGTCCATGTAAAGTGGGGGGGGGCCTTTTCTATTATTTTACCAATAATAAGTCGTTCTTTTCAGGCACTGTGCCAAGTCATATGGGACATACAGGTCACACAATGGAGAAAGACCCAAATGTATATCTACAAGGAAAGGTAATTCTTTATAGTACAATGCAGCATCAGTGGTTTAGCTCTTTATCATGCTTTTCCTGTATTTACATGATTATTTTTTTGCAGGTATTTATTCTATCTCAGAGATCACACAATCCCCCTGTAAAAACTGGTGTCTGTGCAGTTCTTGGTTGGGTTTACCAATGTCTGACACAGATCAGTCCCTGCTGTGACTTAAAGCGGGACTGTACCTGAAATTTTTTTTTTTAAAAAAGCCAGCAGCTACAAATACTGCAGCTGCTGACTTTAAAAAAATGGACACTTACCTGTCCCCCAGTTCCAGCGATGTCGGCAGCAGAGGCCGATCAATCGCTCGGCTCTCTGGTGTTGCCAGCGCCATTCTCGGTGAGGGAATCAGGAAGTAAAGCCTGCGGCTTCACTTCCTGGTTCCCTACTGCGCATGCGCAATGAGAATCTTCAGCGCTGTCTGCCGGGACACGTGTGTGTCCCGGCAGACAGCGAGCCTGGACAGGAAGCTGTGTAAACTCCGGTGGGAGTTTATGCCTGGAAGACAGGTATCTGCACCCCCCTCCCCCCCGAAAGGTGCCAAATGTGACACCGGAGGGGGGGAGGGTTCCGAAAAGCGGAAGTTCCACTTTAGGGTGGAATCCCGCTTTAAGTCCTTGTGACTTACTGCAAAACTACAATGTTGCGGTATGATCACTGGGGGAAGACTGGAGGAAATGCTTCTTTCTGGCTGCAGCAGACTGATGACATCATCTTAGGCTGGAGAACATCACATGGTCCCAAGGCTGTTTTTTATTTTATTTTATATATAATAGCTAGAACTGCAGCAATTCTTAAATTACTGAAGGAAAATTATAGTCTTATTTTTATTTATTTTTTTATTTTATTTTTTTACATATAACTTTGGTTTCTGTATAAACTTTGTGAATATTACGTCTACAGTATAGGGCAGTCAAATTACAACCCCAATTGCAAAACAGTTGGGACATTGTAAAATCTACATAAAATCAGAATGCAATGATTTGCAAATCTCATAAACCCATATTTTATTCACAATAAAAAACATATCAAATGTTTAAATGTAGAAGAATGTAGAGAATGTAGAATTTTAAGAAAAAAATAAAGTCATTTAAAATTGATGGCAGCAACACGTCTCAAAAAAGTGTGGCCAGGGCCATGTTTAGCATGGTGTAGCATCCCCTCATCTTTTAACAACACTCTGTAAATGTTTTTGAACTGAGGGGACCAGTTGCTGTTTTTTTTGGAAGAGAAATGTTGTCCCATTCTTGTCTGATATAAGATTCTAACTGCTCAACAGTCCTGGAAAAAAGATGTCTGGATGGGAGCATATGCCACTCTAAAACCTGGCTATATCTTTTAGCATTGATGGTTCATTTCCAGATGTGCAAGCTGCCTATTCCATACACACTAAGACACCCCCCAAGACACCACCAGAGATGTAGGCTTTTGAACTGAGTGCTGATAACGAGACGGAGGGTCCCTCTCCTCCTTTATTTTGGAGGACACTTCAGTCCATGGTTGCAAAAAAGTTTGAATTTCGATTCACCTGACCACAGAACCATTTTCCACTTTGCAACAGACCATTTTAAATCGGCTTTGGCAAAGAGAGGATGGCTGCTTTTCTGAATCATGTTCAGATATGGCTTCTTCTTTGCATGATAGAGCTTTACTTTGCATTTTTGGATGGCACGGGAAACTTCGTTCACAGACAGTGATTCTTTAAAGCAGGGATCCTCAAACTACGGCCCTCCAGCTGTTGCAGAACTACACATCCCATGAGGCATTGTAAAACTCTGACATTCACAGACATGACTAGGCATGGTAGGAATTGTAGTTCCTGAACAACTGGAGGGCCGTAGTTTGAAGACCCCTGCTTTAAAGTGTTCCTGAGCCCATGCAGTGATGTCCATCACAGAATCATGCCCATTTTTGATGCAAT